>CM052436.1:145815959-145850559 GCA_028533085.1 Varecia variegata | reverse complement strand
GTTCTGAAAAGGCAAAACTATGGAGGCAGCAAAAAGATCAGGGGTTGCCGGGGGTTGGGGAGGAGAAGGTGGAGCGCAGGAGTTTTAGGGCAGTGGAACTACTCTAATGCTATGATGATGGACACATGTCATACATTTGTCCAAACCTATAGGATGTGCACACCAAGGTGAACCCTAATATAAACCATGGACTTTGGGTGCTAATAATGTATCAATGTGGGTCATGCATTGTAACAAATGCACCAGTCCCGTGGGTGTTGATAAGGGGGGGGGGGATGCTATGCATGGTGGTGGTGGTGGGGATATATGGGAATTCTCTGCCCAAGTTTGCTGTGAACCTAAAATTGCTCTAAAAAATTAAGTCTATTTAAATGGAAAAAAAATTTCAAAAGAAAAACTGATAATGTGTGTAAATGAGAATTAAATGAGAATAAGGAAACAGGACAAGTAAATGCAGCATTCAATTCTGGGTTGAATCCTGAGCCACAAAAAGGGCACAAGTGGGACAAACAATAAGGTTAGAATCGGGTGTAGAGACTAGATAATAGTGTTGTATGGATGTTAACGGTACCATGGCTATGTAAGAGGTTAACATTTGGAGACTCTAGATATAAAGTATATGGGGATTTTTTATACTGTTTTTCAACTCTTATAATTTCAAAATTATTTCAAAACACAGAGCTAAAAAATTTTAAATTGTATGTGCAGTTTCTTGCAGGTTGTTTTAGCTAGTGTTTTTATTAGGAATACTTGCTATATTTATCAATGTCCATTAAATATTGAAATGATCATCTGATATTTTCTTTTAACTTAATGATTTCTTGATATTGAACCACCTTCATATTCTTGTAATAATTTCTACATGGCCATTTATGAAAATAATACCAATAACAATTAAAAAAAGCTATAAAAATATTGACATTGTGGTCTAGCTAAATACCATTGTCTGAGGGCTCCAAGCCCCAGGTCTAGCCTCTGTTAGAAAAAAATAACAAATTATTACCAAAGTTTTAAGGACCTATTTGCACCAACCTGAGGCTTTTTCTCCAGAAGGATTGAAAGAGAATCAAAAAGGAAGCAGCTTTCTCTCTACTTTCAATTCAGTTTTATTTGATGGGCTATGCAGAGGGACCAGGTTCCACACAGTGGGGAATGGTGCCTGAATGCAGCCTACCTTGTCCTACAAGGGAAATCAGATGGAGGAGCTATCTGTTTCCACGAGATTAAAGAATAATCACATTTCACAAAATGTGGGGAAGTGGTTTATGCCAGACAACATATCCCCAACTAAATGTTGATTAGCACTTTCCAGATTTGATCACCTCAATCCAATTATTATTTCTCAAGCCTGATTTGAGTGGGTCTGGAAGAGGCAGCTGGTGAGATTGGGATGGGGCGGGGGCCCTTATTGCCAAGACAGTCCTTTGCCCTCATCTGGTCCCCACATGTGCCCATGGGATCAAGCCAAGCTCCGTCTCACAATCAGCCCCACAGGTACAATCTGTCAGCTGCCAGTTCCCCCAGGAGCAAGTCATTTGCTGAGAAAACAGCATGACACAGAGTTTTGGTCATTTATGGGACACGTTCCATGGCTCTGTCACCACAATCTGCTGGTCTACTTTCCCACTGCTGCCTTGTGTTTAAGCAGGGGGTTCTGTAGGGCCTACAGCGGGGTTTCTCAGGCTTAGGATGATTGACATTTAGGGCAGGATTATTTTTTTTGTTGGGGGGCTGTCCTGTGCGATATGGGATGTTGTAACGTCTTTGGCTTCTACCTGTTAGATGCCAGTAGCACCTCCTGTTTATGTCCCAACTCCTGCCCATGTGACACCAAAATGTCTCCAGACATTGCCAAATATTCCCAGGGCTGGGGAAGACCCTGCCCACCACTGTTGAGCATCACTGGCCTAAAAGCCATGAAATTTCTCAGTGTACTTTGGGAGTTAAACAGAGCCAAGCACCCAGGGCTCAGCACCTCCTCAGTCTCCTCCCTGTTTGGACACCACCTGCCCCACCTGTGACACCAGCTAGTCACTGGATGGGCACAGCTGGTGAGCAACAGCTGGTGAGGTGACATGGTGCTGTCTTCTTACCCCTGAAACCTCGGTGCCAGCGCATGGCTGAGCCCACGGGTGATGTCAGTGCCGTGTGTGCGCAATCGATGGGTCTGACAGGCAGTAGGAGCCACGTTCAGTAGGTTCTCTCGGGTCAGGAGTGGTGTTTAAGGAAGGCGTTCCGGAGTGGATTGTGGGCTGGATTGGTGGAACAAGAAGCGGCTTGTTCAGTAAACCGAGAATGAGATGATGGAGACTCAGGTAGTGCTGTCACCCTGGGCTGCTCTGCGCCAGGCAGCGTGATAGGTGTTACACTTTCCTTCCTCCATTTGCTCGTTATGACAACCGTATCTGGCGGGTGTTGTTATCCTGATTTTCTGGGTGAGAACACTGAGGTGGATGGGTTAAGTAGCTCACTCAAAGTCCAACAGGTCCATTTCCAAAAGCTGTGCAACTTTTGGAAAGCCACGCTACTCTCTGTTCTCTATTATCCGCATTTCTAAGATTAGGAAACTAGACAAGTCATTCTGACTCTAAAGCTCTACCACAAACTTGGTGGCTTAAAACAACAGCAGCGTATCCTCTCATGGTTCTGAAGGCCAGAAGTCCAAAATCAAGGCATCAGCAGGGCCACGCTCTCTGCCAAGGCTCTTGGGGAGAATCTTTCCTGGCCCCTTCCAGGTTTTGGTGGCTCCAGCTGACCCTTGGCTTGTGGTCACATCACTCCAATCTCTGCCTCTGTCTTCACGTGCTCCTCCTATGTGTCTCTTCTTCTGTCTCTTACAAGGACACTTATTATATTTAGGGCCCACCTGGGTTACCCATGATGATCTCATCTCTGGGTCCTTAATCTGTGAAGACTCTCTTTCCAACAAGGTCCCATTCATGGGTTCTGGGGGCTAGCATATGGGGATCTTTTGGGGTCCCACCATCCAACCCACTACACTGGGTCTCTGTTTCCCATTTGGAAAAGGAAGAAAGTCAGTAACATTGACATTTCCAGCCAGTTCTAAAGTGTTGAAACTGCCTTGCGTTAGCATGGTGGCGTTGGAAGAGGTGAGAAAGAAAAATGAGTGACACTGAGATGTAAGGAAGAACTTGTGCCAGTCATGACTTTTGTGGTCCCCTGGTCTCACCAACTGCAATTACAGGGTCTGACCCAAAGCTGAGCTGCCTGATTCCCTTCTGCCTTCCACACCCACAGCACAAGGGTTTCTTAGAGAAGTGACCTTGGCACTGCTCTGACACGTAGCTCACCTCGAAGCCTCAGAATTCTCCCCAGGTTTTCAGCTCCGTTTCCCAATGAGCTGCCCTTGAAAATAAACCAAGTTATCACTCAGAAAATGCTTGCTGATAGCCTCAAATTTGCATACCCCAGATGAGGCTGCAAAGCCATTTATCTCTCAAGAGCAGCCTGCTGTGGTCCCTTTTATTTTTTTATGGGACTGTCCTTAAATGGCTGATTAGTTTGGGGGTGATTTATAAATGCTTCAAGCCTGGCAATTTCCCCCTTAATGATTGGACAGATTTGTGTCTGGCTTTCAGCTTTTTGTTTCTGTAGCGTGTCGCCCCACCCTTGGTCCACAGTGCCCTCACTTTCTCCAGGCTAAGTCAGCTTAGTCTTTCGCCAACTTTTCCAACCTGTGTGTCTTTGGCTGTGTATTTTTGGGAAAGGCAGAGCACCAGGTACAAATAGTTTCTTTCTCCCATTCCTTTCTTATTCGGGGATAAGAGAGAATTGCACTGACCTTAGATCAGTTATTTATTCTTTCTGGGCCTTAGTTTATTCATCTGAAAATGGGAAAATGATAGAAGCTTGTTCTAACTCAGGGGTTGTGGGTGGGATTAGCTAATATTAGTCTAGTCTGTGTCCACAGTAAGTCCTCAGTAAATGTTAGCTGTGGTTTTTACTGTTACGATATGGCGAGAGGCAAGCAGGAACAGTGAGGATGCTTTCAGCTTTGTGCTCTTGAACCCTACGTGATCTACTTATAGTTATTCACGCTTGGCCTCTTCAGAGTGAAGCTTTTGCCTAGTATGCCCAGCTTTCCACTGTTCTGTGATACACGCTTACTTGTTAAGTGACTCCTTTATGTTTTGTTTTATTTTTAATTTAATTTTTAATCTTACTAAAGTAATAAATGTACACCAGAAGTCTCTTTCCCGTTCCCAGATCTACCTGTCCAGAGGCAAACCACTTTTATTGCTTTTTGCTGTTTTGAACGTGACATTTGCTTCTATGTTTTTAAAAAATATGCTTGCATTGCTATTTGTTATTTATTTTAGACTAAAATGGAAGATAGTAGATTTGCTTTCTTATATACCCTTCCACACAGACATAAGCCTACGTGTAAGCTTCCCCTTTCCACATCTTTCCATTATTGTTATATCATAATTTTGGGTCAAATTACTATTCTGTGATCTTTTTATTACATAAATTTTGTTCACGCTGAGCCGTGGAATGTCTTATAAGTAACTTTTCTTTTCCTGTATCACCTTTTGTTTTTCCTGGAGTTAATAATTGCTTTGATTATTTATTTTAATTTGCTTAATATTTTTCTTTCTCTATCTCTTTTTTTTTTTTTCTGAGACAGGGTCTCACGCTGTCACCCAGGTTAGAGTGCTGTGGTGTCATCATAGCTCACTGCAACCCCAAACTCCTGGGCTCAAGTGATCCTCCTGCCTCAGCCTCCCGAATAGCTGTGCCACCAACCCTAGCTAATTTTTAAATTTTTTGTAGAGATGGGATCTTGCTATGTTGCCCAGGCTGGTCTCAAGAGATCTTCCTTCCCCAAACTCCTGACCTCAAGAGATCTTCCTTATAGGTGTGAGCGACTGCTCCCAGCTTAATTTGCTTACTTTTCTATGTTCATGTCATTAATTTTTTCTTAAACACTCTGATAAAATTATGAGACTCTTCTTAATGTAGACCAACACACCAGGCAAAACATCAGTTTATTTCTAGAGAGGCCTTCCTTCTGTACCCAGCTGTGCTAGTCGTCCTAAAGGTCAGCTGCACAATTATCTTTCAGAGATTTCCTTTCCCCGTCAAACAGGGGGTTTCCTTTCCCTCTTATGATTGACATTTTTCCTCCTGGATCGCTCAGAAATTATTCTTGGTTTCCTTATGTTAGTGGCACCCATTGTCCAGTAACTTGCTGAGAAAGGAAACATGGAAAACATAAAATGTGAAGACTTTATATGTCTGAAAATGTAAAGACATTTTATTATTACATTTGTTTAATAATCTGTTTGGGGTGTGTAATTCTGGGTGGGAAGTAATTATTTTCCTGAAATCTTCAAGGCCTTGTTCTATTGCCTTCTGGTTTTCAGGTTCGCTGTTGAGAAGCCTAATGCTAATTCCTGATATTTTGTGGGTAACATGTGGTGTATATTTGTCTCTTAGAAAGTCCTTATTCCTAGTGTTCTGAAATGTCCTGCTGATACACGTTACACTAGACTTTCAAATTCTTTTTGCTGTGTATGCAGAGGGCCATTTTATTTTGTAGATTCATATTCTGCAGCCCTGGTATATTTTATTGTTTTATATCATTGATGGTTTTCTTTTCATAATTTTCTTTGTTTACTCCTTCTAAGCCCCCATTTTGGACTCTCTGGACTGAGCCTGTAATTGTATTTATTCTCTTACACTTCCCATATATTTTGTCTTTTTGTTATACTTGGAGAGATTTTTTCCAACTGTTTCTAGTATTTCTTGTACTGATTTTTTTCCTATGATTGTATTTTATATTTCTAGATGTTCTTTTTTATTCTCAAAGTGTTTCCTTATATAGAATCTTGTTTTTATTTCAGGGATGCAATATCTTTTTATCTAAGTATTGTGATTATGGTATTTGGAAATTTTATTCTGTTCCCTGTGCTTTTTTTTTTTTCTTTTGTGTTCCTCCTCTCCTCCCAACCCTAACTCACCACCATCTATGAGTTTGGTTTTGATCTTTTGTTTTAGAAGATGTATTCACATATCTGGTTATTTTTTATTGTCTGTTCATATCTTAAGAAGCAGGAAAAAAAGCTGTTTGAAAGTTGAGTGTGTGTGTTTAGGGTGTTTGAAATATGTGTGCATGTCTGGGATATGTGTGGTGTGTGTGGTTTAAGACATGTATTTGAGGGGTGGGTGTATTTGGGACAAGTACATATACAGTCATGCATTGCTTAATGACAGGGATACATTCTGAGAAATGTGTTGTCAGGAGATTTTGTCATTGTGTGAACATCATGGAGTGTAGTCACACAAACTTAGATGGTGTAGCCTACTACACACCTAGTCTTTATGGGATAGCCTATTGTCCTGAGGCTACAAACTTGTACAACATGTTACTGTACTGAATACTGTAGGCAACTCTCACACAGTGGGAAATATTTGTGTATCTAAACATAGAAAAGGTAAAGTAAATATACAGTATGATCTTATGGGACCACTGTCATACATGTGGTCCATTGTTGACCAAAACATCATTATGTGGTACATGACTGTATGTGTCTTTGGGGTGTGTGTGTGTTTGGGGTGTATGTGGATTCAGGGTGTGTTTGGAGTGTTTGCCAGGGAGAGGTTGGTGGTGTCCTCGTAAGGAAAGCTGGCACATTCCAGCCATTTTGTCATGATATGCCTCAAATGTCAGTGTCTGGAGATTTTTTTCTCTTGGATCAGTTAGTTTCTCAACCTAGGAATCTTTCTGTCATCTGCCTCAGGAAGTATAAGCTCAGCTCCCGGGATGATTCTAGGAGCTGTGATGGGCAGAAGGGACAGGTGGTCTCATTATTTGGTTTGCAGATTTGTACTGTGTCCCCATAGTCTGCTCAATGCCTCACCCAGATCTTCTCTGTGCCTTGAGTTTTCATGTTTGGAAAACATGTCTGGTTTGATATCCCCAGATATACAAAACCCAGTAACTCCTGGGGACAGAATGGGTCCTAACCTAGCTGTGAGGTATTGAGAGAGGTCCCCTGGAAGTCTGACAGTTCCTTTCATGAGCTTTCAGTGAATTCTCTTCCTTTTAGCCTAATCCCTTACCCCTCCCTTTAGCGATATCTGGTGCTCCAATTCCTGAATCTCTCTGGGATTCGGCAGCACAAATTGGCACCCTTGTTGGCTGCCCCACCACCCACGCACCTTTAGGTCTCTGCATTCTGTGTTCAGAAAACATTTGCTGATGTTTTCCAGCTCTTGGCATTTTATCTCCTGTTCTCTTTGTCTTTGTAAATTTATACCTTTTTGTACCTTTAGTGATATTTTAATGAGATTTTGGAATGAGACAGAAATAACTGCACACGTTCAATCAGTGCTTTCTGGAAGTCTCCATTGCTCTTTGTTAACTTATCCTAAAGTCTCCACATCTCTGAGGAGTGGGATAGAAAGTCAGAGCCACTAATGTGCTCTGTTTTTGCTAGGCTCTATGCACGATGGTAGGGCTGTACAAGTTCAGTTCTTTCAACACATATTTATTGAGCACCTACCATATGCTAGGTATTGTTTTAAATGGAGGTGGGAGGTGGATGCAGAGGCTAACAGGCAACACATCTGTTTTGGTATCCCGGGCGGTGGTCGGGGGGAGACAGGCTGTAAACAGGTAAGTAAAGTCAACATTGTCAGGTGGTGTTAGGTGCTGCGTGAAAACCGAAACAGGTGAATGCTGGAAAGTTACGAGGGGACTAGTTTTGATTGGGTTGTCAAGGCAGGTCTCCCTGGAAAGGGGACATTTAAGTTAACCTCTGAGTAGCCAGAAGGAGCCAGTGATGCCAAAGCCCGGGGAAAGGGCAGCACAAACATAGGGAACAGCTAGAGCAAGAGCTCCAAGGTGGAAACCTATGGCATTCAGGAAACAAAAAGGCGGAGAAGTGTTTGGGACTCAGTGAGGAGAGAGGTTGAGGCTTTGCCAGGATGAGACTGTGTAGGCCTCTAGGCCGGGTGAGGCGTTTGAATCTGACCCTGAGTGCTGTGAGAAGTCTTTGATAAGTTTCAGTTTTGCTGAGGGGAAAGTAGGGGAAGTAGCATGACTTAATTGCAACTTTTTAAGTCTACTCTGGATGCTCTGAGTAGAGTGGATGATAGAAGGTGTATCAAGATGCCATAACAGAACGCCACAGACTACGTGTCTTAAGCAGCAGACATTTCTTTTCTCACAGCTCTGGAGGCTGGAAGTGCGAGATCAAGGTGTGTTGGCAGGGCTGGTTTCTGGGGAGGACTCTCCTGGGCTTGCAGATGGCTACCTTCTCTCTGCGTGCTCACGTGGCCTTTCCTCTGTGCGTGCATTCCTGGTGTCATCTTCATATAAGGACACCAGTCTTATTGGATTAGAGCCATGTCCTTATGACCTCATTTCACCTTGATTACCTCTTTAAAAGCCCCGTTTTCAAATATAGTCACATTGGGGTTAAGGCTTCAGCCTATGAATTTTGGGGAGACACAATGCAGTCCATAACAGGAAGCTAGAGTGGAACCCACAAAGCCAGTAGGAAACTGTTCCGCTAACTCAGGGAGTGATGCTGGTGGCTCTGCCACATGGCAAGGAGGGGGCTGAGGTGGAATTTGACTGGCAGTAGAGAAGGCAGGACTTACAGTTGGATTGGATGTGGAAAGAGAGGGATCAAGGATAATGTTGAGATTTGGGGTTTCTTTGTAGGAGTCTGGAGGAGCAAGTTTACAGGAAAAGCAATTGGCAGCATGTTCTGGAATATTAATTTTCAAAAGTAAGCCTTTTCATTCAAAGTATAAACTGCATGCAGAAAAGCACAACCATCACCAGTGTTGAATTTTTACTGAGTGAACACGTTCATATAAGCACTGTGCAGACCCCAGGGTGTGTTAGCTTGAGAAGTCTCTTAGACACCCAAGTAGGGATATTAAGTAAGTGTCTGGAGGACAAAGTACAGGAAAAACTTGGGAGCCACGTGGCTTGTATGTGGTATTTAAAGCCACGGACCTAGATGAAATTAACGAGGAAGACACTATGGCTGGTTTTCTTTACCGCAGCACCATGGATGGTATGGATGGCCGGATTTGGAGTTGGGGGGTGCGAATAATGGTAGGAGACTGAATAAGAGCCATTAGATAGGAGAGGGACGGTGGCTCCACGGTGACCTGGAAGGCAAGAGTGTGTTTGGAGGAGAGAATGATCAGATACACTGAAAGCTGCTGAGAGATGGACTAAAATGAGGCCAGAGACATGTCCTCTGGCCTGGGTAGTAGCCTGAGGGTCCCTTGTGACAATGAGGAGCGATTTCACCTGTCGGGGGACAGATGCCCACTGGCATCAGTGAAGAAGAAAGTAGGATGTGAGGAAGTGGAAACAGCGAGATGACACAGAATTAGAACTGATGTGCAGGGGACAGAGACATGCTGTGGTGTGTGGAGGGGTCCGGGGACTAACCAGGAGGGTTGTTTTTTTTTTTTAAGATGAGAGATACACGTACAAGTTTGTGTGCTCTGGGGAATGACCCAGTGGAAGGGATGACACAGGAGAGAGTGGGTCTAAGTCCTAGGGAAGGGTCCAGAGAGCAAATTTAAGGAATAAGGAAATTGTAACAAACTGTGGGCAGGTGAGCTGGCGGCCATGGCGGTAGAGCACCTTACTGCTTTCATTTTCTTCCCTAAGTATCAGGCAAGGGTGTGGGCTGGGAAGGGGATGGAGAGGAGCAGCTGTGGGGGTTTGATGAAGGAGAGGAAGATATTAAAAAAAAATCTAGACATTGGGGAAGTAAACATATCAGTGAGGTACAGTGTGCCTGGAAGTGCTTGGTGTCTGCTTAAGGTTTGCTCGTGTCAATTTCAAATGAGACCGATCAGCACAGTTGTAACTTCGTTTCCACCAGCCACGTTCAGATGCTTGGGGGCCAGCAAGGCACAGGTGGACAGCACACCATACATGCCATCACTTAGTCCCAGCAGCAACCCTAGGAGGGGTGAGTCGGCTGCCCAGAGATACAGAGCTTGCCAGCGGTGGAGCGAGAGCCAGGCCCACCTGACACCACAAGCGGCGCACACCCTGCTCTGCAGAGCCACTGTCACGGCACAGAGACAGAACGCACGTGCAGAGGGAGAGCAGGTGACTTCCTTACATTGGTGCTTTTTGGTTTTTAATCTGAGAAGCTCCCCTCTTGATTTCCATCAGGAAGCAGAGCTGACTTTCTCCTTCCAAGTCTGGACATCAGAGGAGTTCACTTTTATCTGGCTACTATTTGTAAAGGATCAGTTTGCCAAGCACATGCTAGCACACGATTCGGAGATTATTCAGCATGCTGTGTCACCTATCTGCGTTCGCTCTTGATGGATGGGAACAGTAGGGGATTGGATCTATCAGGGTAGCAGGCAACGCTGGTACCTGAATCGCATCCACTTAGCCTGTCTCTGGCTTCAGCCAAAGCCAAACAGGCTGTTGCGTACAAATTGTAAAGTACCTTGAGCCACCATGTCCCACCTGAAATGTACCCGTCTTTCTGAATTCTGCCCCCAGGCGTTGCCATGGGAGCTCCCTCAGCTGGCACACGCACCACCCAGAAGTAGGCTAAGTGTGTGTGTTAAAGCCCCTGGAGCCGGCCTTCAAGCAGATATCACAGCCCTCCCGTTTCTCTGGGCAACACTGGGAGGCGTTCCGTCTGCTCAGGAGGTCCCAGGGGAATGGTGCCGGAAGCTCACGGGAGCAGCCGTGACAGCAGACCTTTATACTGGCTTTTTCATAACCCCTGTCTCGCTTTCTCTGCCCTCTCACTCCTGTTTTCTGGGACTGCCTCCCGAAATAAACCACCTGTCCCCAAGTCCTTGTCCTGTGCTCTTTTCAGGAAAACTAAAGACAGTCACTCACTTAATCAAGGATTCATTTGGGGCAGTTCCTTCAAAGCTGACATTTCTAGAAGGGGGAACTGAATTTGACAAGGGACATATGGAGCAGAAATAAAACCCCAAGATGCAGTACAGCAGGAGGTCAAAGAGCTTGAGCTAAGGGGTCAGACAGACCTGGGGTCAGTCAGTAGACCCTGCCCACATCTAAACGTGATATTGGACAAAATTACTTAACCTCTATGGGATTCCTATTTCCACATTTATAAAATAGGTGTGGCACATGAGTGTTCAATTTAGATGCACAGAAGAAACCTGGGGTACTTGTGAAAGATGCGGATGTCCAGGGCTCCACGCTCACAGAGCCTGTGTAACTGGCGCTTCTTGTTCCCCTGCTTCGCTGGAGCTTCTGGTGCAGGTTGTCCGTATGCTGCCCTTTGAGAAACGCTGTCCTGGAAGATGATTAAATGGCATAGCACATACAGAGCACTGTGCATGGAGAAGGGGAGAACCTGCTTCATTACATCCTGAGCCCTCAAATGTTGGTGGTGAGGATGATAATGATAGTTTATAATAATTGTTCCTAAGGCGCCACTTGCAATTCTGCGCTGAGCCTATTGCCTCCAACCTTCCTTCTCCAGAAAAGGAACAGGAATTGGAGGCATAGATAGTGTCTGTGGCAACCACTCAAGGAGACAGCAGCTACCTGGGGGACCGTGAGCAGCCAGTTCCCAGCCGTCAGTGCCTGCAGGCCAAAACAAGGTTATCAGGATTCAGACAAGGCAGAGAAGCCACTACCTCATGCCCTTGGCTTTGGAGCATCCAGGGAAGGGAGTGCTGTGTCTCTTACCAACCAGCCGGAGTGGGGGCGACAACTGTCTCCCCGAGGTGTGCTGGGAGTTGCTCTTAGTGCAATATTTATCTCACCACGTAAACCAATCTAGCTGGTTAGAAATACAAGTTTTATTGCATTCTTAGGCAGTCCACTTAGCTGGCTGGTCTCCTATAAAGCCATCTGTGTCTGACGGTAGAAATAACTTACCAGCATAAAGGCTGGGGAAATTAGATTAAGAAATCACTATGTGCTGAGAAAGTGGGCAGAATAAATTTAGAAAGGGAAGAGAAGAGACAAAAAGAAAAAAATTAGGGAGGAAGAATGTAGTCGTGTCGGAGCCAGGCTGCAGAGCCAGCCTGCCCGGGTTGGAATCCCAGCTCATTTGCTATACGAGCTGTGTGACCTGGGCCAGGTTACTGGACTTCTCTGTGCCTCAATTTACACACAAAGTAGAGCATTCAAAGAGTGAATATAAATATTAACAAAGTCCTTAGAACAGTGCCTGAAAATAGTAAGAGCTCAGTAATATCAAGTTATAGGAAACCTATGGAAAAATTGGGATGTGGGCTCCACAGGGCCAGACTCGGGTGAGGAGCGTGAGGTAGTCACTTGGGGTGCAAGATTTAAGGGAGTGTCGCAATGCTCAGTAGTCAAGATAAGCAGTGCTTTAATGCACTAATATTTCAGAACATCAGAATCCATGATGAACAAAATTTGAACTCAAGATATGCTCTGACCCTGTAATTGTACCATCCTGCCTCACTTGTCCTTCCCTAATCCTGGCCCTGGGCTTCCAGCTAAACTTTATTTACAAAAGTAGGTAGCTGACACAACAACCAGAGTTGGATGACTCGATTTTTGAAAATGATTGCATTAATGTGACCTACGAATGTCACAGCTTATCGTAGCCTACCTTAAACATGCTCAGGACACTTACATTATTGGCCTACAAAGTTAGGCAAAATCATCTAACACAAAGCCTATTTTGTAATGAAGTGTTGAATACCTCATGTAATTGACTGAATGCTTCACTGAACGTGGAAAACAGAACAGTTATCAAAGAACAGTTTCTGCTGGATGTGTATCACTTTTGCACCATCGTAAAGCTGAGAAATTCCAAGTCGAACCATTGTAAGTTGAGGGCCATCTGTATATCCAAACATCATGTTGTATACCTTAAATATATTTTAAAATTATTGCATTAAAATAATATGTATCCTTATTATCGATTTTTTTGGCCCCTCCTCCTTAAATTTTACAGCCCAGGTGAATGCCTGACTGGTCTCACCCTATTCCCACACCTGGATGTTTTCTTTCTTTAAGAATCTCAGAAAACTCTAGCTCATACACTGACCTCAGAGCTCTTGGGACTAAGGGTTTCCCAATTAGCTGGAGGATGTGGAATGTTAATCTGTGACGTATGTGACACTTCGGGGTAGTGCCAGGCTTCAGGAACTGCTTCAGGGTCACCTGAAGGCTAAACTCCCCCCAAAAAATTTGGTTTCACATACGCTCCTTCACCCACAAAGTGAATTTGCAGAATTAAACTCAATGCAGGGAGAAGGGAAGGGCAAAGGGCGGGAGAAGGTTAGATGGAAAATTTCAGGTCCGAGAGTTGCTGCCTTTTCCTTTGTTGTTTTGAACTTCTCAGTGCTCTTCAAAAGGAGGCATTTGTCAGTGACACTATCAACTTTAGTGCCCTCTGTGTTTATGGCTTTGGATTTAATAGCAAAGACATAAACATACACTTTTCATCCATTTTCACTGTTACCCGCTCCGCTCAGACAACAGCAAGGATTATCATAACCCTTCGGAGGGAGCTATTACGGGGCCTGTGGTTTATCCTCGCCCTAGCAGGGCCATAAAGGACTGTGCCTCCGTGTGCAGAGACGCACCATTAACGCGTCCTGGTCATTATCAAAGGCCCCCACCTCATTTGTTAGGATTAATCCTCTCTTTTCAGGGCTTAAAGTCAACCAGTTTTTACCTTTCCCCTGACAGTTGCTTATAGGTTGCAGAGGACATGTATAAAATTCACGGTATGAACTGACCTTCTCAAGGGCAAATATGTTGCGGCTTACCTTGTAATCTTTGCTCCTCTGGCCCTCCGGCCCGAGCACTGGCACTTCTGCTTTGTTTGGGGCTAGGAAGCTGCCAACATGACCACTCACTCCAGAGAGGCAGGGAGGAAATGTGCTTGTTCTCTGATTTATCTGCCAGCAGCCTGTGTGATCTGAGCCAGGCCATTTAACCAGCCTGGGCCTTGGTCCCTGTGACCGAAAATCAAGGGTTGCAATGTCAAAGGCGCTTCCAACCTGGAAGGGCTGGGAGCAAGGGCAGTGCTGAAGGCAGGAGTGTGTGACCACTGGGTCCCACGTCAGTAGCCCGGTGGTCGTGCTTATGGATTGTGTGGTTTTCAGTGTGTCTAGGAACTTAAAGAATCCTTCAGCTATTTAGAATGATGTGAAATAAAGTATGTCAATGACTCAAAAGCAAAAGGAAAAACAAAACACACACATACCCCCACCCAGCAACCATCCTATCATAATGAGGAAATTCTGACCCAGCAAAACAAGGGTTAATTTTCAATCCTTTCTATTCCAATCTTTGGCAAGTCGGGATTTGTTTCTTCCTGTTAATGTGAGTTTCGCGACGTCCTGGAGGGTAGGAAAGCTATTCAGTAGTTAAAGTCTTTCATTTTTTAAAATTATACTTTAATTTTTCTTTAAACTTTTAATTTTAATTTATAAGTCTCATTATCCTGTTTATAAGTCTCACATTTTAACAGTCTCATTAAAGGAGACTTTGTTTACCATTGGAGCTTATTTATTAAACTTAGTTAATTAAGCCTTTTTAAACATTTTAAACTGCATTTATTAACTTACTATATTCAATTTCCTTTTTAAGAATTTTGATTTACTTTATTTATATGAGTTTTCAGAACTTTTCACATACTTTAGTAATTTTTATAACTCTAATAAATTAAACCATGTCAATATGCTGAGCATTAAGTTCTCTTAAATGTTGTAATATTATTTTTAAAATAGTGCGTGCAACTTAAGTATTGCAAGCGTACATCAGTTACTCAAGTGTATAATTCAAACTGGAATTTATGAGGGTGATTGATTAACTCCATCAGGTTAAATTCTCCTTAAAAATATAACTCTATAAGAAAAGAACTGAGCACAGATTCTCTAATTTAGAAACATTATACTGGTTTGTTGCTCATAAATGTTCCTTAATTCTCAATCTTTATTTAAAATCCCGGGAAACAGGTGTCATTTCAAAATTTGGGGGGCTACCTTTCATTTCTAGAAAAGGTTAGCCCCCCCAAAAATGTTTGAGCTCATTTTCTCAGATTGCTGAAGTTTCGCAATGACCAGAGACACCAGATGGAATGCAGACTGGATTCATATCATGGCCCTGATAGACATCATTCTGCATAATTGTTAGTCCATACCAGGGTCTCCATAACTCAGCCCACTGGTCATACAGATGCACCCAGGCAGTCTTCCTGGCACTAAAATTATATCTGATTGGCTTCTGTACATCACAAGGCTATATTGGACTCATGAGTGCTGCTATATGTTGAATTGTAGCTTCCCAAAAAAGATATGAAGGCCCAACACCCAGTACCTCAGAATTTGATCTTATTTGGAGATGGGGTCTGTACAGGGGTAATTAAGTT
Organism: Varecia variegata; assembly: GCA_028533085.1. Lineage (NCBI taxonomy): Eukaryota > Metazoa > Chordata > Mammalia > Primates > Lemuridae > Varecia > Varecia variegata. Next base: position 145,835,188 of record CM052436.1, on the reverse strand, counting down.
TGGATGAGGTCATTAGGATGGGCCCTAATCCTATATGCCTGGGGCCCTTATGAAAAGGGGAAAATTTGGACACAGAGACACACACAGAGAAGGAAGACGATGTGAAAGTGGCCAGGTGACACTGGAGTGAGGATTGGACCCCTCCATCTAGGAGTCAAGATGCCAAGGCATGCCTGAGCTATGAGAAGGTAGGAGAGAGGCCCGAACCTGGGCTGACTTTTCTCTAGCGCCTTCATGGGAGTGTGGCCCCGCCAGCACCTTGAGTTTGAACTTCTGGCCTCCAGAACAATGAAACGGTAAGTTTCAAACAATTGTTTTAAGCCACTCAATTTGTGGAACACTGTTATGGCAGCTCTAGGAAATGAATCCAAGTACTAAAGAGGTCATCTCTGTGACAGCTTGTTTCTGCCAATTGCAAGGATTTTCCCTCAGCTTTAGAGGATGTCGATTCCATCTTGGTTTTTAAAATTCCCTTCTAGTTCATTAGTTCATTCCAGTTCTTAAATCAAGGGCTTTGTACTTGCTGTCTGTCCGTCAGCCCTGGAGCACCCTGCCCACAGTTCTTGTTGCCGTCTTCTCTCGTGTCACTCCTCTGGGAGGCCTTCCTTCACCATCCCACCTGAAGTAGCAGCGTCCACCGTCATTCTTCTGCCCTCCCCTGCTTTACGGACTTCCTAGCACCTGCACCCTCTCTTGTGCAGACAAGCTGCAAGAGGCTAAGGACCGTTTCTGAATCGTTCCCTGCTATACTCCTGGTATCTAGAACAGTGCCTGGTACATTATAGGCTCCTGATAAATATTTATTCAATGGCTGACTCTAGAGCAATTTCTAGATCATAAGATAGCTTCTCCATCTCTAGTTCCTCACTCAATGAGTTTTTCCTCCTCCTTTCCCATTGCCCTGGAAGATCTCTGGAAAAATTTCCTCCCTGCCTCCCTCCTCCTTTTTCCTCCCCACTTCCCTGAAAGAACTCGGTGGAAAATTTTTTCCCTACTCCTCTTCCTCCCTCCCTTCCTCCCTCCTTTCTTTCCCTTCTCTTTTCCTGTCTTCCTCCTTTTCCCCCATTTCCTTGGAAGATCTCAGTGGAAAATCTATGTCCTCCCCGACTCCCGCATCATTGTCTCCCTCCCTCCCTCCCTTCTTCATTTCCACCCTTCACCACGTCATTCACAGGTGCTGGGCTGGTGTTAGGTGCATAGTGCTCAGCAAGAGAACCACGTGCCCTGTCCTTGTGGAGCTTCGAGTCTATGAGGGGTGATAGATATTAAACAAATTGTTATCACTTTAATAAAGATTAGGAAGGAAAATTCCAAGGTGCTATGCATGTTTACAATGGGAGACCTTCCAGAGTCTGGAGGGGGTGGTGAACATCAACGCCTCTCTGAGGAGGTAACATTCTACCTGGAACCTAAAAGAGGAGACGTTACCAGGGAAGGAGGTGGGGCCAGGGCATGCTAGAAAATGGAATAGAGTGTGCAAAACCCTGAGTGGGGAAAAAACACTCTGGGATAAATGACAGACGTTTGTGTGAATGGTGTTTCTGTAGTTGTCAACTGAAGGTTGTCTCCTAACACACGCTTACGCGGCTGGGCAGGGTATCAGTTGGCACAGCCTTCCTGGAGATGGTATCTCTCAAAATGCAAGACGATACTGCACTTCTGCTTGTGGGCTTGTAAGATGATGAAATGATCGACCGAGGGTATAAAGATTGTTCAGCTGGGAAGTGCACTGCAGTGCTGGTTATGGTAGACATCGGCAGCAATTTGAATGCCCTTCTCATGGCATCATTGGGTACGTGGCATATCTATGGGATGCATTTGTAAGAAATGATGATGCAGATATTTATCCATTGACATGGAAAAATATCCACAGTACCTTTTTTTTTTTTTTAAGCAAAAAGGAAGATTATAGGAATTATCCTATTTTTGTAGATAAACATAAAAGTGTGCTACAGCTTCCAGGCAAGCATAGAAATTCTTCTTCAAGTATTTTCTTACGCAAGAAACTCCATAGCTTGCTCTCAGGCATGAGGAAGAAACAAACAAAAAGACCGCTTTTGTGAAGGCTTAGGTGGTCACTTGCCATGACATAAGGACTGAGGCAAAGTAACCTAATGAGGTTATCTGCCTTCATGCTGTTGGTTTTAGGACTGTCTTTGCACCCTGAAGGAAACTCTCAAAGTTTGTTTATTTAAAGTGATGCCTTCTATTAAGGTGTATTAATGGAGACCACATAGTGGTTAGGAGCGTTGGCCTTAGAGTGTGTCCTGAGCGTGCACCCAACTCTCTTTCTTGCTGTGTGTGTAACTTCAAGTAAGTCACTCGGCTTTGCAGAAGCGTGACATCCTCACCTTTGCAAAGGCACACAACCTCAGAGGATTTGCTTAGAGCCAGCTGAAATTCAAGAACTTAGCACATACTAGGTATTCAGTAAATTCAAGTACCTGGCATATAGTAGATGCTCGATAAATGTACGTGCTCCATTACTGCTGCCTCTCAGCACCTGCCTGCTCCCAGGCGTTTGACAGGTTCCCCTCGATCATACTTGGCTTTTATGTGCAGCCTTTGGGGGCTGCATTCAAAGGAGGGTGTTATAGAGGGGGATGGGTTGTAAGCAAGAGGACTGGGTTTTTCTACTCTTTGTTGTCCCTCTGTGTGACCTTTGTCACCACTCAGCCCCACGGGGCTAAATTTCTTTTAAGGAGAGAAAGTTAGACTGGGAAAGCTTCCATCTCTAATTCTACAGCTGCATGGTCTAAGGACCAGATAAAACCTGTTCAAATATCTAGTTCCAGCTTCCAGGTATAGGCTGTTTATCTGTGTGCCCTAGGCCAGAAGGATCTTTGGGGCACTATTACCACCAAATTCTCTATTTGCTTCCTGATCCTGCAGCTCCAGCTGATAGGCCTGTTTAAGGCTGTTATCAACAATTTATGGTCACTTCAATGCACTGCCCTTATCGGCAGAGCTAATCGCATTTTAAGCTCTTTGAGTTTTTCTGCTTCGTATAATTGCTTGCTTTTACTGCCTAACAAAACTTTAAGTGATAGTTTGATTCTTTGGTGTGGGAGAACTGGAAGATGGTTCTGGAAAACTCCAGCTATTTCTGCCCCAGGGAGAGACCTATTAGGAAAAAATGTCAGTGACAAACTTTTCCTTTTTTTTGCAGAGCTGTGGGCCTTGGCTCCGGCTCGGGCTGGCTAGATGTTGGCTGACTTTTTGCCAGGTCTCTCTAAACAGTTATCTGCCATTTAAAGTTCATGACTGGCATTTCCCAACTATGTTTCTTAATAAGTTGTTTTCAGAGATATGATTGGGTGTTGTGAAAAGAAATATGAAACACAGTTGACAATAAAATAAAATCCATGGGTTTTTTTTTTGGAGATTCATAAAGTACCTTGTCATATTGAAACTCTTAACATTTTCTACTTAGTTTAATACAATGTATTCATATTTTTTTCAGAATATGGGTACATTGTGAATAACACTTCTTTTGTGTTTAACACTTCTTAGCATCTTGGTGAACTAATATCTTGAAAATATTATAGATTGTGCTGTTGACTCCTTGAGTAGGGCTGAATGCTAACTGTGGCTTCTGTTTAGGAGAACACTTGTGAAGGGTTGCAGATCTGACCACCAAGCACCTAGCTGAGGGGCCGCTGCATGAGTTCCGTTTGCCAATGTTCACTCTCCCCCCTTGCCTCCCAGGTGGTGTGTCCTTTTTTGGGGCCCTGTGAGATGTCTCTCTCCTCTGCTTCTTAGGCCTTTGTGTGGCTGGGCCAGCAGATGTGGAGCAGGCCAGTGGTCAGCAGAGGTTCTGGCCCTTGAAATCTTCTAACATGGGACATCCGAGTCCTCTGCTTCCTGCCTGGAGATGTGACATTCCCAGCCTCCTCTTCATCAGACCTCAGCATCTCCCCCGACGTATTGGCCTGGGGTGGTACCTGTGCCTGGCTCTTTGAAACTGGCTCTGATTTTATTTTATTTTTTAAATAGATGCTCATAAAATCAGGCAATAATCCTATTTGAGAGAAACCATGAAGGGGGATAGGAAACTTCAGAATAAAGAGAGGACAAGGCAGACGTCTTGCTCCCTTCTGTGCTTGAGTCTTAGTTGTCTAGGGCTGTGTAACACAGTAGCACAGACTGGGCGTCTTAGCCAGCAGGAATATGTTCTCTCACAGTTCTGAAGGCCAGAAGTCCAAGGTCAAGGTATCAGCAGGGTTGGTTCCTCCTGAGGGCTAGGAGAGAGAAGCTGGTGGTTTGCTGGCAGTCTTTGGCACTCCTTGCTTGGAGAAGCATCCACTCGATCTCTGCCTTTATCTTCACGTGGCGTTCTCCTTGTGCATGTTTGTGTGTGTGCGTATGTGCGTGTCTGTCTGTCTCTAAATCCCCCCTTCTTATAAGGCTATCAGTCATAATAAATTATGATGACCTCATTTTAACTTGATTACCACTGTGCAGACTCTATTTCCAGATAAGGGGACATTCTGAAACACTGGGCATTAGGGCTCCACCATACGAATTTTGGAGAAACACAACTTAACCTATAACGTTGAGTTTCAGGGAGCACCAGAATGGTGACGATACTGTGGCATCTTCCACGCCTGACGGAAAGCCAGAGGAAGGGGGCTGTGGATGCTGCCTTGATGTGGCTTGTAGGAGGCCCCTGTCTACATGGCACTGGAAGCAGTGCATATTTTGGATGACATTTGAGAACTGTTTTGTGTACCCCTCTACCCTGCAATGACACTGTTATTTTAATGGAGCAAGTCCACTCAGTGGGAGGACTGAATGGAACAGAATGGCTGACCCTCCCCTAAGTAAGAGAGTTAGTTACACCATCACTTTTCCTGAATCCCCAGCTTGCTGACCCACCGTGAAGATTCGGGACTTGCCTGCCTGCATAACCATAAGAGGAAATTTCTTATATTAAATCTCTTTGTCTGTCTCTCTCTCTCATTCTCTCTCTCTCTTATGTGTGTGTGTGTGTATATATCTTTGTGTGCGCATGCATTCTTGCACACTAATACCTTGTCTAAGCCAAGAGTGAGCAAACTATGGTCCACAAGCCAAATCCAGCCTGCTGCCTGTTTTTTTGTATAACCCATGAGCTAAAAATGGCTTTTTACCGATGGATATTTGTAATCAAGTTGATGATAGAGAACACTAACTTTGAGCCCCAAGTAAACAAAATGTTATCCCTCCCCAATTCTATTCTCATTAGTAGACCTCTATCACTAAAAATTATACTCATATACTTTGCAATTCATCAATAAAAAATTGTGGAAATTTGTTCTCTTTCTTCTCACATAAGTACCTACATAGTAGCTTTGATTTTGTCTCTTGCCCACATAACCCACGTATGATATAATTTGGCCTTTTACAGAAAAAGTTTGCTGACTCCTCGTCTGAATTCTAATCTTAAGGGTATCAACTGCACAATGTTTTTCCCCTTATAACTTTAAAAAATACCTCTGTCAATATTCTGCAGATATTTTTTAATGTTAAAAAAAAATGAAATCAGGAAAATCTTCCCAGTGGGTGTCATTTAGAACAAAGCCTACTTCTTATGGATGAAGGTAAATGCAGGCAAAGAGCTAGTGGCCTCCCCCGCGTTTCTCTGGCCGGCTGGCTCTGTGCGTCGCCCGGCCTGGACTGGGTCTTAATGATGTAGTAAGCACCGGCTGTGACTTGGCTCCAGCTCTGTGGCTCTGGCTCCAGGCAGCTTGAATCACTACAGTGGTGGTTGTCACTGCTTTCTCTCATGTGCTGCCTTTCATCCACTTTTTATGATGCCATCTTGAATTTGTCTTGGAGCAGTCTTTGTTTATTGTCTTGAAATGATGAGGACGGGCTAGCTTCAGAATAAATTGCTGGAAGTCAGAGCCTCTGCATGCTACCCTGGTTCACCCTCCTTGCTCATTGGGAGACACCTGGGAGCCCCTTTGTCCAAGGTCACTGAGAGTTCATCTTGACGGGAGAACAGCCAAGCTCTGTAAACGATGTCCTTGTCTGCAGCACGGCCCTGCTTGGTGGTTTTTACATGCATAGCCAAACAAGAAAGGCAGTTGTGCTCAGAGAAAAGGCAGGTTTTTAACCAGATAGTTAAGCTAAGAGGACATCCACCCTGGTGCTTAAGTTAAGACTCTGGATCCCAGAGTCAGAAATGGGACTTTTGAACTGCAAAGGGTGGCTTGTCAGGCAGTCTGATCCCAAACAAAGTGCTTTCCTACCCCAAGGCCTTTGCAGCACTTGCTGCTTTAGCTGGCCTGGAGCATTCTTGTCCAGACTTTGCATGGCTCTTTCTCCAAGTTTCGGTCTCAGCTTAACTATGTAGAGAGGTCTTCTCTGATAACCTAACTTAAAGCATATTATCCCACTCACTTAATTGCTCATTCATTTATTTAACATATTTTACAAAGTGCCTACTATGTCTAGGAACTGTTCTAAGGACTGAGGGTATAGTGATGGGATAGGGGAATGGTCACAATCCCTGCATATTTACAGCATTTCTCAAACTTTAGCATGCACCCCTCTAGGCCAATGGAGGGCTTAGGTAAAACAACAGATCACGTGTCCCCCTCCTCTGAGTGTCTGAATCAGTGGGTCTGGGATGGCACCTGAGGATTTGCATTTCCATCAATATCCCAAGTGATGCTGGTGCAGCAGGCCCAGGAACCCCACTTTGAGAACCGCTGGTCTAGTGGGTAATGCTCCTCTCACTCCTATGCGTGTCCCCTTATTGTGCTTTGCAATTCTTTGTTTTCTTTCTTGTTTGTGTTTATTTTTCTGCCTCCCCCACCATAACGGGCACTCTCTGAAGGGGAGACCACCTCTGCCTTTTTCTCATTGCGTACGAGTGCCCAGCCCATAGTAGGTGCTCCATAAATGCTTGAAGGGGTGAAAGCAGGCAGGCTGGCAGCAAGGAAAAGCCTCTCCTCTGTATTCCTCCCTGTGTGAGCCCTTCTTAATTCAGCCACTTCCATTTCCCATGAGAAATCTTGTCAGGAGGGGCAGGCAGACCTTGGGTTAGCTTCTCATCCCCAGGGAAAATCTCGTGTGTTCGGTCAGATTACTGCAGAGCAAGCAAGGCTTAATGCCCAAGGGGGTGAGGTTTTAGAGCAGGTGAGTGAGAGAGTGAATGAGACTCTGTAAGGGTGGATGCCCACAGGTATGGGATCAGTGGTGGAAGGAAGGCTTTGCAGGCAGAGACCTTGTGCCATTTAAACAAACAGGCAGTTTTTCTAAGGGTTCCCATGATTTGGGCAGTTAGATAACTCTCAATGAGAGTTCCTTTCATGCCTAGGTTTCTCAAGTGAGAGTTGACCTGGAGAACTCTGTGCCATGAAATCTCCCTAGGAGGGCAGCAAGAGACAAACCAGTCAGCTGCACTTCATTTCTCGAGACAGATCCCTGTCCCCTGCCAGTTACAGCTGAGCCCAAAGTGTCTTTGGAACTCACATCTGGGCATCTGAAGGAATTTTCTAAAAAACGTAGTATTTTTTGGTGCCATTTGTAATTGATGATTCCTCCAAGAGGTCCCCAAACAGCCTTTGTGCCTCAAACAGTCTCTGGACCTAGGAGACATGGGTATAATTCATTTCCTGGGCACCGAAGTTAATAAAAGAACTCCCAGTGCAGATGAAGGGACACCAGACTCATTTTGTCTTGGATCTGTTCTACCTCGGATCAGATCTAACCTGATGTCTGGGAAGGCTTTTGGAAAAACTATGAACCCCTTGGGATTGCAAATAAAATGTGGCACATATGTTCGTTTTGGGGGTGAGTCTCCACAGTTCTCCACAATGCTTGAGACAATGCTCCCAAGAAAGCAGACAGAATGTGGTTTGAGTTAAAAAGCATGATTACTTTTTTAAAAAAAATTGTGATATTTATATATAAATATAAAATTTGCCATTTAACCATTTTTAAATACACAATTTGGTGGCATTGATTACATTCACAATATTGTGCAACTATCACGACTGTTTCAAAAATGTTTCATTATTTCACACAGATACTCTGTACCTATTAAGCATAACTCTGCATCTTCTCCTCCAGTCCCTGATAATAATTTTTAAATTTTCTGTCTCTATGAATTTGTCTATTCTAGATATTTCATATAACTGGAATCACAATTTTTTTTATGTCTGGCTTATTCCACTTAGCATAATATTTTAAGGTTCACCCATGTTGTGACATGTATCAGAACTCCATTCTTTTTTCATGATTGAATAATATTCCATTATGTGTATATGCCACATTTTGTTTACCCATTTAACTTTTGATGGACACTTGGATTGTTTCCACATTTTTTGGCTGTTGTGAATAATGTTGTGATAAACATTGGTGTACAAATGTCTGTCTGAGTTCCTGCATTCAGTTCTTTTTGGTATATACCTAGGAGTGAAATTGCTGGATCATACGATAATTCTATGTTTAACTTTTTGAGGAACTTCCAAACTGTTTTCCAGAGTATCTGCACCATTTTTACATTCTACCAGTAATGTACAAGGGTTCCGATTTCTCCATATCCTTGACCACACTTATTATTTTCTGTTTTTTTTTTTTTGATAGTAAACACTCTAGTGGGTGTGAGAGGTGGTATCTCATTGTGGTTTTGTATTTCCCTGATGATTAGTGATGTTGAGCATCTTTTCATGTGCTTATTGGCCATCTGGATATCATCTTTGGAGAAATGTCTACTGAAGCTCTTTGCCCATTTTTAAATTAGGTTATCTTTTTGTTGTTGAATTGGGTCCCTAATCCAATATGACTGGAGTTCTTTGTATGCTCTGGATATTAGACCCTTATCAGATACATGGTTTGCACATATTTTCTTTGATTCTGTAGATTGTCTTTTCACTTTCTTAATGTACTTTGGGGCACTAAAGTTTTTAATTTTGATAAAGTACAATTTATCCCTTTTTTTTCTTCTGTTGCTCATGCTTTTGGTGTCATGTCTAAGAATCCATTGGCAAATCCAAGGTCATGAAGATGGATGAGGCTCCTTGGAATAGGAGAATCAAGTCAACATTTACCATGTTTTTGCTTCAGACAGCACATTGGTTCTATAAATCCCTCCCAATTATATGCAAAATTGTGTGCATTCTTTGTCACTTTCTCTGCAGTTTTAAAGAGATCTCTGTGTCAAAAATAAAAAACAAGAAAGTATTACTGACTTTTCCCAAAGTATTAGTGGAAAGGCATGTGAACTAGCTCAATGCATGGTAAGACCTTGAACATGTTGATTGAATTTGGTGGTGGATCCATTATACTTGCAGGTCTTTTCGTATAGCCTGAGTATTCACAGAGCTCTTGTGCCTTTTAAGAAACATATTCAATGTTTGGTCTTGTTTCTAAGTGGAAAACTGTATACCAATGTATATACTTCTTTTGGAATTAAGCTTGATGCTGAATGAAGGAATAAACTTCAAGCCTGGTTTATAAATTGTACCTATTGTTCATAAGGGAAGCATCATGATACCTTAGGTATTAAAAAAGTGACCCTCATAAGGGAGAGGAAATAGCAGGAGAGTTGATGCACTAGAAAATAGAAACAGGTCTCCTTCCTGTAAAGGCTGGGTCGAAAAGAGCCAGAAGTTTTAGCAGTCAATTTTTAAAATTGGTCAAATGTATGCCTTCCCAAAAAAGTGCCACTTAAAATGTTGGTGGCTTGGAATCCAGAGTGGGCATGTCCATGCCCTTAAGGGAACAAAATCCATAAACATTGGTGACAAGGCCCAGTTTAAACTGGCAACTTCTGAAGGCAGAGGTCATACAGAAGGTGGTTCTCAGAATCTCATTTTTTAAAAAAAATTTTTTTAAATGAGTTGAAATCATTCATTTTCATTTTTTGGTCAGAACCTGCTCCCCTTTATTCATTAAGACTCTGCCCTAAACCCAATGGGCAGGTTTTCTTTGTTTGTTCGGGGTAACTGGTAGGCGTTTACAAAACCCACATTCAATGTCTTAAACCACCTTCTCGGAAAATGGGAAAACTTAAATTATCATCAGTTAGGAACTTATTCAGCCTCTCTGTGCTATCTGTGCCTCCAGTTCCTATCAGTGCTGAGAAACTTCTTTATGGAGGTGGCTGTTTAGTGCCTTTGAAACCTTGTGACCTGTGCTTACGATGCTTTGGAGATCGTTTATGGAAGGAAGATCTGATTGGGTGGCAGCAGGGGTTGCAAAACCTCCCTCTTCCATGTGAGTCACTCATGCTAATTTACACAGCAAGGCCCAATTTAAGAGAGGTATTTCAGGGCCGTGGGTAATCAGAGAGGCCATGTGGCCCTAAAAACACTTACATTGCCTTCTTCATTATGCATTCATGGGACCATCTCATGAGATCAGATACTTCTCAGGGGTGATAAGTAGTAAGCACTGGCAGTAAGAAATTCAGCTGGTAAGGAAGGGAAAAGGAAACTCTCTCTTTCCAAGCTCCTGGTCTGGGTGTTTCATGGTGGATGATGGGGAAATGGAGCCCTGGATCAGGGAATATGTTCTCTCCAGTGGTCAGTGTGGTTGAATTTGCACAAATGGGTTGACTAGGCCTGTTAAGTTTCTCATCTGCTCTGGCAGCAGAATGAGAAGCAACAGAGTTATAAGCAGATTCAGCCTTGAGTAGAAAAAGGGAAGGCACAAAATGGTCACCGTAGGTATCCAGATTCAGTGTCTGCTGCACTATATGAGCTTCTCCCAGGGTGGAAATCCGTGAGCTCTTGTCATAGAGGCTCTGCTTCCCCGCACGGTGAGCAAGTGGGGTCAGAAAGAACTGCTTTCGCTTTCCCCCAGCCACGTACCAGCTGGTAACTTCTCTAAGCCTGGTTTGTTGCTACATCTGCAAAATAAGGATACCAATCTCGCTCATCACATAGGCTTTTATGGCTGCAGGAGTTAGCACGTGTAAAACATTTAGCATACTTTCCAGCACATATCAGGTGCTCAGTAATGTTGGCCATATTGAATGAGGTCAAGCGGACAGTTTGGCTCTTTCCTGTCTCTCCCATCTTTTCACATACCATTCTATCTATTCTCTTTTCCATTGTTTTTTGAGCTCAAGACACAGTCTTTTTTTTTTTTTTTTTTTTGAGACAGAGTCTTGCTCTGTCACCTGGGCTAGCGTGCCATGGTGTCAGCCTAGCTCACAGCAACCTCAAACTCCTGGACTCAAGCGATCCTCTTGACACAGCCTCCCAAGTAGCTGGGACTATAGGTGCACATTACCATGCCAGGTTAATTTTTTCTGTTTTTAGTAGAGGTGAGGGTCTTGCTCTTGCTGAGGCTGGTCTTGAACTCCTGAGCTCAAGCATTCCTCCTGCCTTGGCCTTCCAAAGTGTTAGGATTACAGGTGTGAGCCACCGTGCCTGGCCCACACTGTCTTTTTTCTTTTGTTTCAAATTAGCCAGGTCTCTCTCACCACAGGCAGGGTCTTTGTGTGTGGTGTATTCTCTGCCTGTTTAACCACCTTCTTTGTCTACTTAACATCAGCTCAACCATGAGTTTTTAAGGGAGACTCTCTGAAATCCATGGCACTGGCTCTCCTCTCTGACCCCCACCCCAATCCTAGTGGCATTCATAAGTTATTTGTGTGGTGATCGGATTACTATTTTGTTTCCCACTAGACCGCAAGCTCCAGAGAACTCATCCTGGCCCTAGACCAAGCGTGCACACAGCAACTGGGAGCTAAAGGAATCCCTGGTGGCTTCTGACATGGCTCCTGACATGATTCCTCGGAGCTGGAACTGCTCAGTCAAAGCCACCGTGTCTGGGATGGCAGCTAAAGAGGAGATCTAAACACACAATTCAATTTTAATCCTAGTGTATTTTTGAGAGACTCTGATGAGGTCTAAGGAGTTTCATTTGGCTTTTAGGATTCTGGCAGGACTCATTAAATTGGTGAGCAAGTTTAAATTTGCCATAGTTCCATCTAAGGAAGGGTCATTAGTTCCCCATTTTTCATTTTTAAAAGATGCTGAGTGCACAGGGGTCAGCGTTCTACCATTGAAAGGCAAAACCATGTTACAGGCAAATCACATGCCCCTGTGGACCATGCCCTTTCAGGATTAGTTGCAACTGGAAGCGAAAGAAAAATGAACCATTTAAGCAGAAAAACCCATCTGAATGAAACCCAAGAACCACACTTTGTTTTATAACTGCTTTAGGGAATTCACATTTAATCAAAATTGAAGACGACAGCATTTTCCAGCAGAATTCTTGCATCTTTATCTCAGTTTTAGTGATTTCTTTTTAATTAGTTGATGCTCCACAGAAATCCTACAATACTTAAAACAACTGGGAAACAGAAATAAAAGCGGGAGTTGCAATTGCTTATGGCAGAATTGTGTTTGCTTCCTTGGTTTTGGGCAATTTTGCTAACAAGTAACCTGTAACCTACTTCTGAAGGCTACAAGTACGTAATTACTTGGTTAATTTTCATACTTCAGTTCATAATTCTAATTAGTTCTCCAACTAGTATTCCCTAGGCAATGTATAATCCTACCTCATCGTATTTGTGCTTCTTGCTGTTTAGGATCTCCGGTTTTCATTTAAAAGATGGAAAACTTAATTTGTGCCTCACATTCCTGTATTTTTATGCATTGTCATATGTTCTTGCCAGGGCAGTTAGAACATTCTATAATTTAAGACTCAAAGGGAACTGAGTGAAATGCCTGTCACTTTGATGCAATTTCTTTTCATTGTGATCATGAATATATTATAAATACTAACATAACCTAACCACACTTTGAATTGCTTCTTGAGGAGCACATGGAGGCCCAGTGCTGAGAGGTAAAGGGTTTGGAATCAGGCAGATGCGAATTCAGATCACATCTCTACACTCATCTGGGCAAAGTTTTTAATCTGAGTCTAAACTGTTGACAAGGCACAGAACTGCCCTGAGGATTTAGTGAGATGGTGAGGGCGTTTAGCACATACTTGCCCTAATACTTACTGTATCAGCGCTGTCCAAAGGGAGTATAATGCGAGCCATGTATGTAATTAAAAATCATATAGCATACACCTTAAAGAGTAAAAAGTGGTGAAATTAACATAATTTAACCCAACATATGTAAAATATTTTCATTTCAACATGCATAAAGATTATTGAAATATTTAACATTTCTAAAAATACCAAGCCTTCCAAATCCATTTGCTCAGAACATTTCAATTTGGATTAACTATTTTAAGAGCTTCATAGCCAGATGTGGCTACTGGCTATTGTATTGGACAATGTAGCTCTAGATGGTCAATAACTTCTCATCTCCTTTCCTTTGTATTTTAGAATTAGTTTAAACCTGAGCCATGCAGCTGGTGGGGCAGTTGCTATGGAGAATCAGGAATGTGCACTCGTAGTTCCTAAATCTATTTAGTTGTGAGAAAAACCATTAGCACAGTGACTGGAAAAGTATAGGTACTTGTGGCTTGCTAAATTTTAATTGCCTTTAAACAATATGATTTTAATATGAAACAATGTATCTCTTGATATTAAAAGTGGGCATTCAAATCAAATAGTGCTATAAAATGCAACTGAAAAAAAAGTTTGAAAAATAAACCCATAGAGTGATCAAATTCAGTTGTTCTACACTGGGAGGTTCTTATACCATTAAAGGGGGTACATGAATGGACTTCGGGGGCATGTAAAGCCTCCACAATTATATGCAGTTTATTTAAGTGTTATTTATTATAACTACTTTTTTCTATGGATAGAATCCATGGCTTCCATCAGATTCTAAAATGGGCCCAGGAAATAAAGTATACACAGCAGGAGAGGTAGAAAGACCTGCTGGTGATGGTGGATGCTCTGTTTACATGGATGCTAGGGCTTCATGTCAGCGAGACCAGAAGCTGTGATTCGCCTCACCACTACTACCCAGGGAAATCCTCAACTCAACACCAGCTCAGAAATGCACCGGGAGGCACTTGGGAGCTCAGACTCATGGAAGAAATGGTGGATTCATGTTTTTTGGCTTATGCTCTCTCTGGGGCATCCACTGGTGAAACACGTTTGTTAATATTTTTTTGGTTGAGGACACAGGATTTAACACATCTAAGTTAACTGTGCACATGAGGGCTTTTCTCCCCCGAGTACAGGGTAGTAAGAACTGTGGGATCAGGTGTTGAGTTCTGAATGCAAGTCCCAGTTTGGTTATGAAAGAGCTGAGTTGCATTTCTTTACCTCCTTGACTCCCCTGCTCATTGATAAAGTGGTAATTCCTAAGATCTCTTCCAATTCCTTGTAGGAGTTATTTGGCTAAGTTAGATTTGGGAAACTTCATTTATTAATGCATTGCATGTTATGAGCAAGTATATCTGGATGATAGTGATTTTAAAAATAAGTTGGACTCAAAGGATCTAGAATTGGATTTGCATGTATTTTACTATTTCCCTCCATTTTTTCCCAAGTGCACAGGCTGACCCCCAAATACAGAGGCACACAGGGAACCCTGATTATAAACTCCTCTTCTTGACCCCAATATCCCATGACTGTTTAGGTTAAAGCCCTTTGTTCTTGCAACCATATACACCCCTCTGGCCTTTAATGAGAACACACAAGGGGAGAAAAGCTGTGTCTCCAAATAAACTCATTGCTTTTATATGATTTGCAGCAATTAATAATTCATCTGCCTGGTGTTTTTTTTCACTGTGAAACATTAACTAGGGAGACAGGGTATGAGGTAAGAGTGCTAGGGATGGGGCTTCTCCTGGGAGGTGAGGATCCAGTTCTGTTGAAAGTTGAATTTAGAGAGTATTGGAAAGCTGAGGCCCTAATAGTATACTCTTTGCAAAGATTTCACCTTGGAGGGCTGATTAGAATAATGTGCAGATGTAATTATCTTAACAATGCCTGGTTCTAGGAGAGGTAATGAACAGACATCTTAATAATGAGGAATAAGTATTTCAGTGTTTTATTTTCATTAAGTTGTTTTATTACAAGTGTACCTACTAATTAGTCTCAAGATTCTGGCCCTGAAGGAGGGATTTTGGTTTGAGCAGGGTCTGTGGGAGGAATCTATGTCTGAAATGCCGAAAACACCTGGTCATTTCAATCAAAATTTCAGTCATATCAGTGAGTAAACCAGATATATAGCATCATGGCAAATGAAAATGACACCCTTCCTAATCCTATCTTTATTTTTTTCAGTAGGTATTACAGCTGAAATTGGTGTAAACATTACAGTCAGGAAGCAATTTGTAGCAAATTCATTATTTAGGATCCTGGTGGTGGTTGTGGTCTGAAAAGATACCAGTTTTGAAGCCCACCCACTTTGGTGGCTACTGTTATATCTGCAAATCAGGCAATATTTTTGTAGAGTATCTCAGAAATGGAAAGCTGGACCTAGCCCCCCAGAGTTGTTATAGTTATTACTGACAGGAAGGAATGGTTGCAATAAACCAAAGAGATTTGATTGTAAATATGACCCTGATTGATAAACCTGCTCATAGCTATTCTTGTTTATAGGCTATTGGGCCAGGTTGAAGCTTTCTGTAAGACAGGCAGTCAGAATGCAGGATCGTATGGTACATTTGATTCCTTATTCTTTGCTGTTAGGCCTTGGTTTTATATCTGTCATTGGGTTCAAGGCTGAATGAAGGCATCAGATGGTCTGAAAGACTTAAATCCTTCCAAGGTAGCAGGTAATAGAAACAAGGGAAAAAAATGAACACTGCAAAAAGCTTTTATTTTATAGGCACCACTGCAAAATGAGGAATCACGTCAAAACTTATCAAATAGAAAATAATTTATTTTAACTTCCATTTAATGTTTTTAACTAATCATGATTTCATGAAGCCGCTTGTGTAAGTCTGTACCTTCAAATCTACAAAAGCAAAGGTTTTTTTTTTGTAGCACAATGAGCACTTAAAATTCCACAAACCGTTTCCATCCACAACTTTCTGTACATGCAAATTCTTTCAACTGGCTGCAATATATGCAAACATGCTTTAAACTTCCATAACACTCCATGATATTTTGCTTTCTGTTCAAACCTTTACACTTTCTTGGGAACCTTAACCAGAAAAATGTTTACATGTATTTATCCCAACCCTAAACAAACACTGCTGGTTTGGTTATGTGTGTTAAGTCATTAATCACAGAGTTTGGTAGTTTTGAGTTGAAAACTTGCCCTAAACAATATATTAATATTAATGGTCGCTCATAGGAAACACATTCAGCGAAGTAATATTATAAAATAGGGTTCCATTAAAAATACATACTGGCAGTTGCATTTGTGGTTTAGGCAGGAAAAAAAGCGTGTTTAACTTTTTTTATATGAATATAGTTTAAACAAATTATTCTGTGAAAGTATGCTTAATAAAAGATCTTTTTGAAATTTAAACACTTTATGTAAAAGGGTACAGGTAAAAAAGTACAATTGCTATTTGAAAAAAAGCTCTGTTTGTTAATATTGCCTTCCGAGATAAGTAAGGGTGTTTCTTGCCCCCCTCCCCTTAAAATAGACCTATGACACCCAGAGTTGTAGGGTGTGTAAATCTGGACTATAAACATGATGACCGTATTTATCTTATATACAAAAACTTGCCGCATTGAACGAGGCAGGAATTTCTACCCCAACGGTAGTGGTCTCTTTTATGTACATAACGCAGAAGTGAAAATTATACAGTAGTCACCGATAAGAACGAATTGTACACTCTAGTGCCGTCTGGTGACTTCGTGCCGTGGGTTAAGAGTTCTTGGATCGTCATCCAGTTATCGAGGATCTTTTTATTCCTCTTCTTCATCATCTTTTTGTGGCTCAGTTCGAGGATGTTCATCTCCTTCCTGTCGTCGGCCGCCTGCTGCTCCTTCAGACAATCCAGCCTGCTCTGCAGCATGAACTCGCGCCGCCGCCTCTGCTCTTTGGCCTTGACCAGGTGCTGCTTCCGCTCCTCCTTGCTCCAGTAGCGCCCCATCTTCATCTCGCTCACCGCGTCGTCGTCGGTGGTCATGCCGCTGCGCTCCTCGCGGATCTTGAGGGCGCGCTCCCGCAGCAGGCGGTCGCGCACCGGCCGCTTGGTGATGTAGCGCGTGCCGTCGCTGCGGATCTTCACCTTCCACTCCATGCGCGGCGGCTCCGACGGGCTGGAGGAGGTCAGGTCCTTGCACATGCTCACCAGGCTCATCTGGCTCTGCGCGTACTCCACGGCCGACTTCTGCTGGATCAGCTGCATGTAGCTCTGGTAGTGCTGGGCGTGCGCCGGGATGTGCGCGTGCTTGTACGGGGAGTGGTGCAGGGTGGGCAGGTAGGCGCTGCCCAGCTTCGGGCTGGGCGTGGGGCTCCTGCTCCCGTCGCTGCCTCTCCTCTCTTTGTTCTCCAGGGACTGGCCGGGGTCCAGCTCCTGGGGCGACGGGCTGTAGGTAGGGGTGCCCACTTCGGGGTCTTCCGTGATGGACAGCAGGTTCTTTGGGGATGGCCCGTAAGCTTCCGTGGTCCCCACGGCCCCTTCGCCTCCCGGGCAGCTGATGCCCTCGGCCACTCGCCTCAAGGAGTTGTCGGGGGAGATCTCCAAGGTGAGCGGGGTGCTCCGGCAGCTCTCGCCCGTGTTGTAGGCGCTGGAGCTGTCCTTGTCGGACTTCTCCGGGAGCTCGGTGATGTCCGAGAGCTCGTGCCTGCGCACGTCGATGCTGGTGTTGTAGTTGCGGAAGCCGCTGTTGTGCAGCATCCAGGACTCGCGGTACTGCTCGCGCAGCTGCTGCATCTTGTGGGCGCGCACGATGCTCAGGCACTCCAGCTCGATGCTGCGCAGCTCCTCGTTCAGCAGCTCCAGCTCCTTGTCCACGCTCTCGGGGTCGCTCTTGCCGGCGTCCAGGGGGCCGCTGGGGTAGTACAGGCTGTAGGGGGCGGCGCTCTTCACCTGGCACTTGAGCTCCAGGAGCTCGCGGAAGCGCTCGCACTCGTCCACCGGGATTCCCAGGCAGTCGGCGTCGGTGCAGTCGGCCGAGATGAAGGACTCATTGCTGAAGGGCAGGTCTCCACTGCCCAGGGTGTCCTGGCTGCACGTGAGCTTCCTCTGCCCCGCCAGCGGGTTGGAGGACGCGGTGGCGTCATCGCCGTTGTTCTCCTGCTCCGAGCTCTCATCGTTGCGTGTGCTCTCGTCGGTCCGCCCCACACCGCTGTCCTTCTCGTGCTGGTTGGACAAGATGGTGGCTGTGTCTGTGGTCCCACCGTCTTCCTCATGCTTCTTCTACACAACAGAAAACCGTAAGAACAAATGGTCACAGGGAGGAAGGCCTCACAGGTATCCGTTTGACCTTGCTTTGCAGTGTTTCCTGATAGGGTAGGCTTTACCTTTCTAAGGCTGAGATGCAGCATCTAATTAGTAGGATAGGTCAAAGGGCTGGGAGTTAGCTACACCTACCTCCGTCTATCTGGGCAACCTAACTTGGGAGAGTCACTTATCCTCATCCTCAGTTTTCTCATCTGTAAAATGGGGATGAAAATAGTCACTTTACCTCAATGAATGATTCTAACTATTAAATGAACCAGTGCATGGGTAGGAGGATGCATAAAGGGCCTTGTTTATCTCTTGTAGGACTCAGTGAGTGGGTTATGACTCTGACAATGGTAGGAGCATAGTAGGAGGGTGCTATAGAACTCTAAGCAGCTCCGGTTAAACAAAGGGGATTGCTTTTGCTTTCCAAAGCATGCCTTTTTCTTCTCCAGCTCTATGTAATGCTGGCACATGTGTTTTCCCAACAAATATCAAAAGGTCAGCTATGCCTTGGCATTTTTGCTCAGCTTTAAAAGCTTGGTTAGGGAGAGTGTCAGCTTGCATTTCACTCATGCGCAAATAGAAAAGCACTTAGGCTGATTTTTTGCTGTCTTCTAGGTGAGTGGGCTTCTCACAGTCTTTAGCATCCTGAAGGGAGCTGGAGGGAGCAGATTTTCCTCCAGCTCAGCAGGGCAAAGGGTCGGGGTGGCCACGGGTGCTACCTGCTGGAGCACGTTCGCCGTGAACTGCATGGCCTGGTGGTGCTGCTCCTCAAGCATGTCCATGTGCAGGTCGTCCAGGAAGTCGTTCCTGTCATCGTCCATCCAGCCCTCGTCCAGCTAGGGGTGTTGGGGGGGAGGGAGACACATGCCTCAGAACAGACTCTTTCGTTTTCCTTTTTATTTTTTTAAAGAAAGGACATTACCTTGGGGAAAACTATTTCTAGGGCTCCCTCCAGGAGTCATCAACATGCAATGTGCCCAGTGTTTTGCTGCAGGTCACATCCTTACATT
>CM052436.1:145790816-145815459 GCA_028533085.1 Varecia variegata | reverse complement strand
GTCTCGAACTCCTGAGCTCAAACAATCCACCCGCCTTGGCCTCCCAGAGTGCTAGGATTACAGGCGTGAGCCACCGCGCCTGGCCTAGATTATTTTTCACTTGGGTTTCATACCTAAAGAGATCTACTGCCCCAGACATTTCACTAGAGCCACTCGAAGTAGATAAAGAGTGCCACCTAGTACGAGTTCCTGGTCCCTTCCATTGAAGGAGTTATAGTATCAAAGTGGTTTCTGAATCAAGATTACCTAGGCCCGAGTCTCTTTTCATCATACTCCTTCTAGGTCTTTCTGGGTAACTTTCATACCTCTGGGAACTTCAGTCTCTCCTAGGAAGGCTTACCCTATGGATAAAGTACTCTGTACAGGGCCTGGCACTTATTAGGTGGTCACAAAGTGTTGTTATTTATCATCAATTTTTCTTTAATTTTTGAAAGAACAATTTCTAATTTCCCACCATGTGCTTATTGTAAGCAAGACTTGCACAGATCAAGGCTGGAATATCTGTCAGGCCTTGGGAAGTCAAACATCTTGATGGTCATGGCCCTGGTCCTAGCTGTGTTTCCTATTTCATTCTGTTTTCTTTCCTTTTCCTTCCTTATGATCCCTGCATTGGTGAACCTGGCAGGCCTGCAGTGTAGATGCCAGGGTGTCAGCACCAACCTTAAATGGTTAAATCATGAAGTAGATTCTAAGTGACAGCAAGTTTGATCACCTTCCCAGGGTACAAAGCACCTTCAAGCTCAGAGTCAGTATTCAGGTGCTGTTTTACAGGGCTGGGGACTTGGGGTTCCGATTTGAGAAATACAGACCCAGGTTCGTCTGCAGGAAGTCCACTCACCTGGAGTTCAGGCCTTGCAATCAGCAGTGAAAAGTTCTTATTTTCTTCACTGGTTAGAAGAGCCACAGCCTCTTCACGGTTCTGTACCTCTATCCCATTAATCTTAAAAAAAAAAGAAAAAGTGGGAGTGGATAGAAAATAGCATGATTGGGTTGTGTGAAATCATTCTATATTATTTAGGCCTGCGTCTGTCATCTACTCATAGCTGGAACATAGAACTTCCATGGAGCTTGAAAAGAATGCTGATTCGAGGAAGGAAAGGCCTTGCTTGAACCAGTGCAGCTTCTCTGGTCTATGGCAAAGCCTCTATGGGTGCAGTACATGAGGCAACTGTGAGGTGGAGGCTGTATGAACAGAAAGGGCTGGAACCCCAGAAGATGGCACTGAGAAAAATCACAGTGTTGTGCAGAGAGAACATCTAAGCAATTTAATCAGACAATAGTATAAATGGGATATGCTAAAGCATTATTATGACGTTGTTGGATAATACACAAGGCAGCAACATGTCTGAGATGAACATGATGGAAGTTGAGGGTGGAAAAAAGGATAGAATTATACCTGGTGTGCCCAGTTTGATACTTTTAACTTCTTTAGGCCAGACAGATGCTCACTCTTAACACCTCATAACCCTCTTGCTGGATTTTTGCTTACATGTCCTGGTGACTTTGGAGGTCTTAGTCCTGGGGGGACACAGCAATGGTCCCACTGAGGTACAAGCTGAGCCTTCCACGTGACTCCTCATGCCACTGAACCAACAGGTAGCAAAAGAGGTGACTCTACTGGCTGGAGTGATTGATCCAGGGGATATGGGGTTGCTGTGACACAGCGGAGGCAAGGAGGGCTATGTTTGGAACCCAGGGATTCCCTGGGGCACCTGAGTACCTCCCTTCTCAACAGTGAAGGTTAATGGAAAACTCCAGCAACCCTGAGGATCCTGACCCTTCAGGGGTGAAGGTTTGGGTCACTTCCTCAGAACCTCAGCTACATGAACCCCAAGCAGCTGAGGGTTCTGGCTCAAGGCTGGAGAAGCACAGAATAAGCAGCAGAAGAAGGAAATCAAAATGAGTCATGGTGAGGTATGTAACGAGAAACACAAACATGGTGGATTAGGAATGAGAAGAGGCAGAGAGCTAAACCTTGTGGATTCAATGAAGCCAAGAATCTGTTTCTGTGAGATTAAAAAAGGTTATAGCTAAAAGAGAAAGAAATAGACTCATTTGGACTAGAAGGAACAACATGGCTTAAGGTACAGGTACCCTTAAAAGTGGTTCCAGAATGGTAAATGTTGAGTCATGAAATTTAAAACACTCTTCAATCAATTTTGCTAAATTTGCCAAATATGTTTCCATTTTAAGGACAAGATACACCATCTTTCAGAGAAATTTAAAATGAGAGTTATTCTGATTCATAACTTGCCAACTGTTGGCCTGATTTGTCCCACTGATAGAATGTCTTTGGCCCAAACAGAATTAAAGAAAATGAGGTGAACTTGCTTATATTCTGCAAGGCCCTTTTCAGTGGGGCCATCTCTTCTCTCCAGTTTTTCTCAGTCCCTGCCATTCCCTGCCGCATCTCATTCTAATTTAACTTGTCTGGCCTCACTATACATCTGAGTTTGTGATCCCTCTTCTTTAACCTCTCCTGCATTTTTGACCCTAGAGCTATTGTTAGAACCAGTTTGTTCTTCAGTGATAGGCTCGTGGTTGGAAGCAGACCTACCTGGATAATGCGGTCTCCTTCTCGGATGCGCCCGTCCTTGGCTGCAATGCTGTTAGGGTCAATCTGAAACACATGTCGAACATCTCAGCACGAACCCAGACAGGCATGAAAATAAACAACAGCACTTTCCAAAGCCATACTCCAACACATAGTCATGTTTGTTCGCTGTGTTTGTTTTGCACAGAAATAAACAAGACTTAGTGTCGTGCAAGGACAGACACTAACATGGGCTGGTCTGCTTCCAAGCCTTTGCAGGGTCTGTTCTTGGATCCCGCATGGCAACCCTGTCACACAGCCATGTGCACAGGCTCTGCCGCCGACCTGAGGGAGCTGAAGAGGCACGGCTGACTTTTCTTTCACACACCAGTAATTAAATCAATGATGTAGAACAGGTTACTTAACAAGTACCCTTCATTATGTTGACTAGCAACCATACCTTGATTATTTTATACCAAATGCTTGTATTAAATTTTGGAAAATAACTTTAAAATGAAATATAATTGAGAGAAGTGGGGAGGGGTGCTCCAAGATGCAGTAATTTTGGGTCAACTCAAGTTTGATGGATGACATACATCCAAAAGGATAATTATTAAGCCTGGTAGTTCGTCCTATAGAGACAGATTTTATTTCCTGACAAAACTGGGTTTCTGCACGTGCAAGGATGGGCGTGCATGGCAAAGTTTCCATATTGAAAATCAATTGCTTTGCATTATTTTCTCTAGGAAGACCAAACAGCTTCCAATGTTACTTTCCTAAGTACGTGTAAGTTACGTTTAACTTATACGAACTCAACTATATATGCTCCACCAAAAGGAAAAAAAAAGAGAGCAATCAAGAGAGACTTTAAAAAGTTTAAGTGACTCCATCCACCATTCCACTCAATGAACATGAATTGGAAAATGTAATCTGCTGTTTCCTCAGGGCTGAACACACAAAACCATGTAAACGGCTCCATTTTATGGCTGGTTTGCAGGCTTCTCAAGGGTAATTTTGCCTTGAGTACTGGCATTAGAACTTAACCCCCATGTGAAGATTGTAACTCCATGGAGTGTGATGGAGGGGACAGGGCAATTTGTGTCTTTCCAAAGACTCTTGATGCTCTAGAGTTAAGGTTGGTGAGTGTGCAAAAGAAAAGAAAAAACCGCTTTTGGTCTTGCTATGATAGTTACAAGAAATCAGCCTTTGTACCTCACTGATATAAATGCCAATGTCGTCTTCGTCGTCTGTCCGGTAGCACACCGTGAGGCCCAGCTTGTCCTGGCTGTTCATCCTGTAGAGGTCCACTTCCTAGACAAAGAAAGGCAGTCCCAGGAAGACGCCAGCAGGCAATGAGAGTGAGAGAGGACGTCAAATGCTTTAAAAAATATTTTGTTTAAATGATAAACTGGATTTCTTTGCATTCAACTGTGTAGGGCCGGTGAACTTACTAAACAAAAAGTGATTATGGACACAGGATCAATGCCTGGGTCATTTCTGACCTTTCAGTCAATATAAAGTCATTTTGAAAACAGTTATTTCATTGATCCCCCAAAGAAAAATTACCCATATTTTACTCAGCGTCAAGACTTCTGGGGTAGGGCTTTTAAAAAGCATTCTTTCACTGTCTGCCACAAACAAGAATATTTCCATACCCCAAACCACCCAGCCATTTCAGTACAAATGTTTCCAGTGGGTTTGGTTAGATTATTTCACGACGCGCTCCCTTAATATTCACAGTTGTAGAACTTGCAAACAGATTACACATAAATTGATCCAAGAGAGGAAGGTAACGTGATAGTGTGCAATTAATGCCTTCCACAACAGCTGTGATAGTTACAGTAGAGAAATTAGTTTCAGCTGCTATTACTGCAAATTAAATAAGATAAAAGCAAAGTGAACCCAAACTCGGGAAACATGAGCACAGGGAATGCTATTGTATTTGCCAATTAGTCTGCGCTTCAGAATGAAGTCAGAACTTTGAGTTGTTGGAGCCTTAGCGGGGGACGTCCAGGGGCCCTCAGAAAGTTAACAGGCCAAGGCGTCTCTCCACCCACCCTGCCCAAGACTCATGCAAGTTTCTGTAGTGGTAAGCTGCAGGCCTATTTGAAGGGCCACCTGATACAAAGTTCTCTGGCAGGTCCTTTTGGTCTGATTTTTACAGTGTTATCTGGTCACCACCCAGGAGGGCGGAGGGGCTCTGAGACAGGGTCTTTGTGCCACTGTCTCTGGGGACCACTTCCAAGTGGTGCCTCTAGAAGTTCTTCTTGCAGCTCTGTCTATGGAGAAGCTCAATTGTGGCAGAGACTTCTTGAGCTCTCCCCTGTGAAAGGCAGGGTGCCCAACACCATGGATACTTCCAGGCAGAAGACCAGTGGGTACAAAGGCCCTGGGCTGGCGTGGCCAAAACCCTGTATGCAAGGAAGAGAGAGGTGGGCTGAGTGTGGCCAGGTGGTGGGGCCAGACCAGATAGGGACATCACAGGAACCCGTCAAAAGGTTTTGAGAGCTGCCATGATCTGATTGACTTTCGGTGGTCTCTCTGGCTGATATGAAGAGTATAACATGGTGGGGTAGAGTTGGGATTATGAAGACAGGTAGACCTGTGTTCAGATACCAGCTCTACCCCCTCCTCCTAGCATCTTGATCATGGACTTATTATAGCTAAGTCTTTGCTTCCTCACTAGCACATGTCATCCTGCCTCCTCGAGCAAGCTAAGGGGTCCTGAGGTGAGGCTCACAGAGCTCTTAGCACGTGCCTGGCCCACAGGAAGTCCCCAGCAACAGCGTGCTATAAGTAGGTGCAGGCATGGTTACTTGCCTGAAGTCATGAGAGGGTGTATTTCAATGCCCCCCTCCATAAGATGACTTTATTTTCTGAACATTGATATGTTAATTAATTCAAGTTTCCTAATTATAGCTCTGGAAATATGGTACATTCTCATTAAAGGAAACCACATTAATTTTTGATAATTCAGTTAAATCAGATGGAAATTTCTTCCTCATGTTTGAGAAATAGACTAAGCATGAGTTTAAGGGTCATACTGAACCACTGGGGCAAACCCAAATACTTGGGTTTCCAAATACTTTGGAATAACCAGTTTACATACCCTGGATACACTAGTCATACATCATCATCTTTCAAACACATCCTCAAGTATGTCTCTTAAGGGTACCCTTCATTTGAGCATAGGGAAGACTGTCTCGGTTTTGGCACTTTCTTGTTCTTAGTCCAAATCAAAGAAATGCATGACTATTTGTTTAGGTCCAGCTACACAAACACGGCTTAAATGCTGCCACTGAGACCTGTGCTATCACTGCAGGAGCCGTGTGGCCCTGGGACAGGTCCATGTGCAGCCAAAGCAGAGCGAGAGATTGGTGGGAAGATTGTAGGGGGAAAAGGGGGAAAGACAGTAAACATTGTGATTATTACTTTTAACACAACTAAAAATGATAATACGAGTTGGTAGCTTTCTCCGAATGACTGGCTGCCAAGGTGATTATCTTCCTAAGAAAGTACAAAAGATATCATAGTTCCACTGGGCTTTATTCCAGCACTACTCAGAGTGTGCCTTCATGGTCATGTAGAGGGAAGTACGGACATGGAGGGAAGTTCTGAGAAACTTCTACAGTAGCCGGACATTGCCACGATAGCCAAGGGCAGGACTAGCAGACTTGTCTCACTGATCCAGGTGTAGACCGGTTCAGGTATGGTTGAATGAGTCATAAATGGGGTGAGTTACATAGTCGTACATGGTAGAACCACGTACTCGTCAGAGACAGACTGGAAAGTAAACAAACCAGCCAACCTGGTACCACAGATAGTCTGACAATCAATACTCTGGAATATGCACGGAGATGTGAGTGCAGGGCTCCATTTGAGAGCCTAGGAAAGTGAAACATTTGGAAATCATGTCTGGAAAAGACTGGCATAATGTACTAGGGGTCTTTACCTATAGGGATTGTGATAGCTGATGCTCTGCTATATAGAAAAAGACTAGATTTGGCTTTGTACCATCTATGTAGGTGGTCTACTATCAAAACCTAACTTGAAAAGCATTTCTACTCTCTTCTTTGTCAATATTTTGATTGACAGAGATCTGGAGAACTATTAACTTATAAAAGTTGATATTAGTTCATCTTACTACTGGTGAGATGATTTTTTTCTATATTTTTTCCTTCTGAATCTGTCAATTCTTTTAACAAATCTGCACTTCTTTTATAGCCAGGGAGAAAAGTTTCTTTCAGGCTTGAACAAAAGATATCCAAAATGTTTGTTGCTTTAAAATATTTTCATCTGAATCACTGATAATTGAATCAAGAACCACTTACGCTTCCTTACTGGAACACTTTTTATACGCTGCCATTACCCCCACATGTGGTTAGCACATTAGTAATAGAGTCTCCATAAATGCTCACTGACATTTCTGCATGCACAAAAAGAGGTTCCTGTTACTAGGTCTGTTCCCAGTTGGTGATAGTTTTTGAGTGCACGCTCCCTCACAACAGTATAGAGACCAACACTGCAGGCAGCCTGTGACTCCATCACAGATCTTCCCAGGATAGACTGTAGTAGGGACACTCATAGTCTCATTTTGGCTGCATTTGATTTAAATGTTGCAAAGCCCACATTCTATTCTTGATGTGGATGAGGGGCCCACAGCATGTGTGAGGGTGGGGCATACAGAGGAAGAGCCCACTGTAATCAGAAACGTTTGCCCTGAGTATGTCAAACCTTCTCCCTTCTGTTCCCACCCAATTCCAGTTGGTTGTGCAGTCAAACTTCAGGACCTGCTCCGTAAAACAGAGATTAGAATGGCAGCATAATTCTACTTTAAGGGCAGTACTCTGGGAGCAGTTTTCTATCTTGGAAGTAGTCTTTGTTATCAAAGGACGAGTGGCACTGGATGAATACTAGTGAAGCACATTTTCAATAATAAAGCAAAGGGTATTCTGGAACTTACTCTAGGTATTTACTTGACATTTATGTTAGATAGGATGGTGTGGCTATAATATTTCCTTGCCTTATCTGGACCTTTTTAGACGGTACAGGATACGACTTGGCCTCAGTCATTCAATTCCCAAGGGATGGTCCAACATCACAGAGAAGAATCTGATTGCTAATGGAGTGAACCTGTGATAGGTTTTCAGAAACTCTTGAAAAACAACAAGGTAGGAGCTGCTGTCGTCTTTGGATCTGTACAGATTTGCAGTTTACCTTGTTTGCTCATAAAGAAGATTACAGTAAGGCAATAGTATTTGGATAATGAATTGCATCAATATAATAAAAGCAATGTCTAGCCTTGTATGCTGTGCACAGTAGGTGCTTAATGAGACTGAATGAACGAACCTGAAAGTTCCAGGCAGAATAAAGATCCAAATGCAAAATCAGCATGGCTCTGTCACTAACGAGCGAGGTTGCCTTGGGCAAGTCTCTGCAACCAACTTGTTGGCCATTCTACAGTTTTATTAACACAAGGCACGATCCTTTGGGGCTCAGTGGAAATTAAAATTCTTTACATTTATTGGCTGGTTTGTAAATTCTCATTTCTTTCTGACTCGAGCTGGCCTTACACAATTGAGCACATTACTGAAAGCACGGAGGTTATCAATGCATATCTGTCTGTGATGATGGAGATAAGCTTTCAAAGACGACCATTAATCAAACTGGTATGAATAATATATCAGCATTATCTGGATTACAGCTACCCCACCACGGGTGTCCTATTGCTCTCTGCTCTAGATGGACTGTTTGATAAAAACAAACAGCTAAGCCTGACGTTTCAGATGAAACTGAAACGCTATTCCAATTAAAAGTATGAAGGGGGCCATTCCAATTAAAAGTATGAAGGTGACTCAAGCTCTCGGTTTCAGCATCAGCCACTTTAATCAAAGGGGAGCCCAGCTGGTTTCAGTGGTTTATCCAACTCCAGGAAGACTGTTCACGGAGGCAGAACTCTTCACCTGATGGGTCCAGGTTGCTGTGAACGTTCCTTTAAATTATCCTAACAGTTTCTAATCTAGTCATGGCACTATGTGGGATGTAGAGAGATCTCTAAAGACTGTTTTCCCTCAAGGACCTGAAGTTTGAGATGGGGTAACATTCTATAAATATTTACTGGGTGCCTACTATATGACACACACTATCTAGGCACGAGGAATAAAACGGTGCATGAGTTAGGTAAGGACCCAGGTCTCACGGAGCTTGTATTATAGCAGGGAAGACAGACAGTAAGTAGATAATGACACCCTTGGCGTAGGGGTGCTTTAGAGAGTGATCAGGGAAAGAGGTGACATTTGGGCAGACAACGAGGTATGTAAAGGGCTAGGGTAGTGCCGTGCAGGCTGAGATACACGCAGGGGCGAAGATCCTGGTTTGCAAGTGGTAATGAAAAGAGTGGAAAAGATGTCAATGGCACCAGAAAAGTCATGAGGAGGTGACCTCAAGTTCCCTGTACCCCGTGTCTCAAAGGCTAAAGGACAGTTCCTAGACTGGCTGGAGCATTCTGCACCATCTCCAAGTCAATCCCAATTTCCTTCTGATCTACATAGGTTACTCTATGAAACTGGGTTTGGAGATCACTTAGTCTCTTGTTGAAACTGTAGTTTTCATTTCTGGGACACTATATAGGTGACAGCAGCTTCACAGCCTGGCTAGGATGTTACTGGTGAATCACCTGGGAAATTAAGACAATAGATAAAAGAAAGAGCCTTCTTTGGACATCCATTTTCTTTCTTAATTGCCTCCAGGAAGATCTAGAGCAGGTGTTCAGTACCTGAAAATTTATGGGTAATTATTTGGCTGTTCAACCCTAGGGTATATTTGAGTATAATTCCTTTAACTCTAAGCAGTTTTACAATAACAGGGATTTGACACTTACCTAAATATGATCATTTTGTGTACTTTAAAAGAGAGAACATCTGTTTTTCTCTGTGCATTTGCTTCAATAATGTCCCAACACACTCCTGTCTATTTTCCTCATATATAATATCCATGGAGCTAGTTGTTCTTCGAAAGGTGCTGATTTGTTCTAATTCAATTGAGATGATGAGTGGTGTGTTGAGATTGGCTCCCTTACTCAAAATAGCCTGATCCTTGGAGCCTAGAAAACAGACTGTTGACTGTTCTAAGAAATTGGATGAAGAAGCAGGGATGACATCTATGTACTATTGTCCCTGAAAACTGGGTCTGCTTTAGGAAACTTCTCAGCAGTGGGGTTTGTTTATTAACCTTCTTGAACTGACCAGGAGATCCTCCAAAGACGTATCTCTGAAACAGAGCAACGATGGAGGTTCAGATACTGTTCTCTAATGGAAAGTCCCAGCTGAGGCACCCCTAGCGTAGGCCTCCTCAGCTGTCACCACCTCAGAATTTAGGGTGGCCATTCACCCAAACCACCAGGTCACTTTATGAAATGGTGCTTGTTAACAGAATAACTTGGTGACATCTAAGCTGCTGTGGACAAAAGATCAAATGTTAAAGTAGACTCCCTGTCTGGTGTGGACTCAAAGTACTCTGTGATAACCATTCAAAGGAGCTAGGGCTGGAGAATGTCTTAGAAATGAAACGCTAATGGCTCATGATCCTAATGGCTATGCGCCCCGCAGAGGTAGGTGGGGTGGTGGCTTCCTGATTTTGCATTTCTACCACCAGACAGTGTATGTCACAGAACAGAGACTCAGTAAGAGGAACAGCATTGAAAATAAGTGTGGATGCAGTCTCAGGGCATCAAAGGTCTCACTTAAAATATTTTAGTTTTCTAAACATCTGCATTCTTTGTCTCTGCTTCTATTCATAGAAAGAAGCAGTCTTATGAGCACAGTGTCACCTGTCTACAAGGGGCCCAGACATTCCTAGCTCATGGGCAAACTTCATTCTGTGTGGGCAATGCGGACAATATTAATGACTTGGGGGCACAGCTCTACACTCTAGTGAATGAAACACACAAGCAAAGCCTCACTGGTGTGACTCATGAGAACACAAGGAAATGGCAGCTTGGGCTTCTTTACTTGGGTCTGTGGCCTCTATCTAGGGCAGGGATCCTCCAACTTTAATATGTACTGAGGCACCTGGACACCTTGCAAAAGTGCAGACTCTCATTCCGTAGGTCCATGGGCCAGGGTCCCGCCGTTCCCACCTCTCCCAGGTGAGGCCAGGCTGCTGTCCTTGTCCTGCCCACTTTGCTCCTACCAAAAGCTGGATGCACTCAGGTAGTTTATGCTGAGAAAGTTAACTTCCTTTAGGGAGAGAGACTCAGTTTGGCTACTCTCAACAGTTGTTTAATACAAGCTAATCTCCTTAGAAAAAGAGAAAGAGAGCAGGAGGTAGAGGCCTCGGGCTCCCAGCCCTCAGTAGGCACCAGGATTTAATAACACTGTCTTGTGTCCACTGTATTTAATTGTATGGGACTTTCTATTTATGGCAACTGATGCTGACTTTGTGCTTCAGGCAATGGTATAGTGTTTCCTTTAAAATAAAATTACCTTAGTTTAAATAAGTTGAGTCTAAGGGAAATAGAAAGCAAATAACAGTTCTGATGATATTCAGATATAACAGAAAATTCTAAATAGAATGGCCCAAGTTGGGCAGGTACTGTGGGGACTCAGAGTCTCCTGAAACCATATTCAAGTTCCTATAGACAGGGGCATTTTTTTCCAGGGAGAGACTTTAGCTTCCATCAGATTCTCAAAGGTATCAGAAACTAAAAAAAGAACTAAAAAACCCACCGCTATAAAGTCAAGTTTAACTAAATATCAAAGAATGGAAAGTCTATTCTACTACTTAAATCTAGCTTGAGATATATGACACCTTTTTAAAAGAATTCTACTTTGTCACAATTGTATCATCAAAAAGCAGTGTGGTCCAATAAAGCTGCAGTCCCTAATCCCTAGGGCCACAGAGCTCAGCCACCCACCCATCCGTGGAAAAATTGTCTTCCATGACACTTGGGAGGGGGGGAGTGTATACAGCAGGAGGTGAGCGGTGGGTAGGCAAGTGAGGGAATCTTCATCAGCATTTACAGCTGCTCTCCACTGCTGGTACTACTGTGAGCTCCACCTCCCTCGCCCCACCCCATCCATGGAAAAATTGTCTTCCATGAAACCAGTCCTTGGTGCCAAAAGGTTGGGGACCACTGCTGCAAAGATTATTAAATAGCCCTTATTTTTGCACAGTGGTGTTTTTCCAACAGTGTTCCAGAGAACTAGGAAATAGAAACAAGTACTTGGCCAAAGAGGTGTGGGAAATTCTGCCTACTGTACCCACCCCCTCCCCCCAGGGGATTTACCATGCCAATTAAATAGTCAACAGTGTCTGAGAAGTCCTCTAAGAGATCTGTTTAGTTTTGTTCAACCTGGCATTTCCCAAATGCATTTGATCATGAACCCCCATGGAAAAGAACGTGTATTAACTTGAACAAGTGTCCTGAAGGAGTCACAGCTGCTTCATAAACCTGCCCTGAACATGGAGACTTCAGGGCATGCAGAATCCTTATTTTTTTTTTGGAAAGGACAAAGCTACGTTTCCTGGAGCAATTATTGGATGACAAGTGCTTTGGTCAGTGGTTGACAGCAAGCAGAAACGGTCAATGGTTTTTATAGTTAGAATAACTGCTATTGCTGTTCAGATGCATTTAGGGAAAAATCTAAATTTTCAAAAAATTGTCATTGAGTCAGTCATGCCTCTAGGGACAAATACTTTGATTTGACCTCAGCTGGCTGTAAGGGGGCAGTCAGTGAAGTTGTCATTTGCACACTTTTATTGGTCTTCGTCTTCTGTTTTGAAATGAGAACTTCTGGTAACTTTAAAGTTTAAATTTAAACTTTAAGTCGAGGATCGTAGCTGTTTTCTACTATTCAGCTGCTTCTGTCACTGCACAGAACCTACTGCCACTAAACAACTCATCAGCTTCAAAGGTATCCTTAGGGCAGCCCAGACTACATAACAGTTGGCTGTGAAATTGCATAAAATGTTGGCTGACCTTCTGATGGTGCCAAAGGGCTTACCTGTCAACCTCAGGTGTCTTTTTAAAAAGCGCCCTACTGCCTTATTCCATAAAATCAATTTTCAAAAATACTCTTGTGTTTTTTTAAAACACATTGAAATATGAAACTGTTTTCCCAAAAATATAAATAACTTATGGAGGTTGGTGTTTTCTCTATATTCTATCATTCTTATTAAAAGGAAAATGAGGAATGAAACTCTGTTGGCGACCTGGTGTCCTCTAAATATTTTAAAACTTAAGAGAGGCCAATTTGAAATTATATGACATCTTAGAATCTTGAGACATATTTGGCCTCAACACTTAAGGAGAGTTATGGATTTGATTAATTTTTTCAAGATCAGTGTCAGAAAACTTGAAGCAAGTGAATCAGTGGGCAAACACTTTTTGTTGAGGCTGGGCTAGCATTCAGTCTGGTAATTTATCCACCTCTTCTTGAGCACCTGCCTTTGAGTAAAAAGTGTGATATAAAAGGTAGGAAGGTGAGGCGGCTCAGGTTAGTTATAAGAATGTATGGATTAGGTGGATTCAGAGGTTGACAACAGGGTTTACTGTCCTATCTCTTAAGTGATTCAAATAAAAAAAAAATACGAATTTTCTGCTTTTGGGACCTGATTGTTAAGCTCTGTTTTGAGCAGGGAAAGAAAAAAGCTGAGTTGTGCCTGTCCACCGGCATGATTAAAAGTGGTTCTGCTTTTGACATTTTCCATCAGCATCCATAAACTAAACTTATAGAGAACTTATTAGGCATTCCATGTTCTTAATAATGACTCCTACCTCCAGCTCCAGCTCCTCCCTGTCCATCTCCTGATGGATGTCCCCCATGTAGTCATTTGGATCGTAGTATTCATGGGCTGAGGGATGCCTGAAAAGACATGCAAAATCTTTAAGGCCCTACTGGTAAAAGCATTGTCCATTTTTCTTATCCCCATGGTCAGGCCCAGCAGTAGTGCCCCAGCATCGCCCAGCGTGTGGGCTGTCTCAGCTCACCTGCCTCTGCATGGGGCTCTCAGCACGGGCAGGGCCTCCACCGTCTTACTTCCACTGTTTGCTGTAAAGCCCGTTCGTTTCCTCCGGAAGGAGTTAAGACGCAAGGTGAGAGCCAGACAGGCTTTGCTGTTTCCAGAGCCCATCTCCGAGCCTGCTAGTATGTGATTCAACGTGACTAATTCCTAACTAGGTCTCCAGGCAGGTGACAGGCCCATATTTACCGCTTATGGCTTCACTGTTAGATTTTTCTCTCTGGAGAGAAATAGGCTTGACTTTAGG
Organism: Varecia variegata; assembly: GCA_028533085.1. Taxonomy (NCBI): domain Eukaryota; kingdom Metazoa; phylum Chordata; class Mammalia; order Primates; family Lemuridae; genus Varecia; species Varecia variegata. Next base: position 145,801,657 of record CM052436.1, on the reverse strand, counting down.
CGACACTTAAAGATATGTGCTGGCCTCTGAGATCAGTTCAGAAGGCAATGACTGAAACTGTCGTGCTGTCATTTAGGACAGCGTCTTTTTGAACTTTTTTTGACGGTACACACAATAGTATGCTTGATGTGGCAACCAGTATGCACATACATGGTTGTAATGTATGTACACACATGGAGGCATATGGGTAGGTATGTTTCCATGTACACACTCATTCTGCTAGGAGAGCAGAGGCTTGTGTTTCCCTAGGACAACATATGTAAACGCAATTCACAGAACTTGCTACCTCCTTGGAAATGTTACTAATGGAACCTCTAGGGGCAAAGGCAGTGGGAATTCTAACATGCTGGGTCAGCGGCTTTGAAAGGAGCTTAGAGTCCACAGTGCCAGATGCAGATGGAAAGTTTCAGTCTCGGGTTGTTGGCCAGGGACTCAAACCTTCACGTTCTCAAAGGTCAGCGCAGCAATCAATGGGCTCTGGTCTTCCCTCCCAGGCACTTAGTTTTGAAACAACAGATCAGCCACGAGTGGCCATTCACACAAGGGCTGGCTTTCAATTTTCAGGACCCATCAGGCAAATATACTGCCTGCACTTAAGGGGCTTTTAGTGCTGAGGATACCGCTGGAAGGTCTGGGCTTTCGAGCATCATCTTAACACGCCCCATTCAGTCCCGAAGCACGCTCTTGCTGCTGTCTGACCTCGCAGCCAGGACCGGGAGAGGCCTGACCTCTGCACTCTTCTGACATTTCTCAAATCGCCCCCGAGGGATAAGTCATGTCATGTTAACTAGACTTAAGCGGAAATTAGGGGTTTGGCTTCTAAAAGACCTGTCACTGACAGTTCAACATTTGAGTCAGGAGTAGTCTTAAAGGGCTCATCGATAACACGAGGCAGTTTTGTTCTGTAATGTCAGATAAATGGTTGGAATAATCATACTCAGTGAGTCAGCCAGCTGTTTCCGAGGATCAACTGGGGTGGGACACTACGGAGTCTCAGGGTTAAGAGCTGGGAGTTGAGGTCCAACAGACCTGCATTTCTGTCCAGGTGCTGCCAACTTAAACTGGGCAGAACTGGTGAGCCTGCAGTTCCTCATCTGTATGAAGGGACAGTGGTGAGAAATAAAGGACATGGTTCTTTGCACACTTGCGCTCTGTGGGTCAATGTCAGATGGATGCCCTGTCCTCTGTCTTTACACACTGTCAGCTGTGGCTGAATTTACTTTGTCAAGCCTGGGGAATTAGCCCTGGGTTTTGATGACAGCTAACCACAAAAACCATGGGATGAAAGGCAAGCCTTTACCCTGAATATGACAGAACCACAGGAAACATACGCTCACTCCCGCTATTGAGTTACCAATAGAAATCCAACAGGTATCACTTAAATACAGAGGTTTTGCCTGTAAGAGGTAAGATGCCCTTAGAAATAATGTATCAAGTCAATTATCTGACCCAAGATGAGCCTAAGATGGGAAGAGACAGGGGTGACCCTAATGTCAGCTACAGAGTCTTTGCCCTCAGATATGCAAAGTCACGTAAGAAAAGCTACATTAAACTGGACATCTTTTAAGCCAGCGGTCTATTTCAGAAAGTTTCTTGCTCTTCATTGTTTCCTGAATATTTTACATCAGTCATGCAATTAACGACGATGGCCACTACCATTTATTGAGTGCTCACCATGTGCCAAGCTGAGGACTGTCCACATATTATTTCCTTTAATCCTTCAACAATCCTATGACATTGATATTATTACTAGCCCCATTTTAATATAGGGAAAATACAGCCCAAGTAAATTACCTAAGTTCCACAGCTAGAAATTAGTTTAAGCATCAGGTTTTTCTGATTTGAAGGCTCCGAATGACTGTCTCTGGCAGAAAGGTGAGAGAAGAGCTGCGTGTAAAGAAGTCAATGTGGTCTGCTTGAAGCACAGCTGCTATTTAATTGGTACACGCGGCACTTATATGGGGCATGTGTGGGCTTATTACATGGATCCGGGCTTGAAATGAGACCCAAGAAAGCCGAATGCACAACCTGCAGGGCTCTCTTTACCCACACGACTTACTTTGTTGTCTATTTAAAAGAACAATCAGCATTCCCTCTAGTCATGACTGCAGAATCTTGAAATTACCATTTGGGGTGATTAAATTTTATTCTGGAACAACTTTTACAACATTTGTAAGTAATTTTGTTCTTAGAATATAATTTGAATAACTCCGCTCCAGGGTTATAATAAAGTCATTAATATGTCGGAGCGGTTTTGAGCAGGATTCGATTTATGGCCTCTATAAACAATAAAGTTAAACATGGGCAACTTGGAGGAAAATTATGAGGCACATTAATTTTTTTCACCCCACGGAAGGGGAAAAAAAAACCCAACTTCACCATGCTGCTTTGCACTGCTTAAACACGTTAGTGATCCGAGATCGCGTGACTTACTCTTCTGGCAAGAGATAGGGGTTCAGCACGGGCGGGCTGGGAGAGGACATCTTGGTGAGAGCCATGATGTGTTCAAAGGTGATGTCGGTTTGGGTTCCCGTGTCCACCAGCTGTGACTCTGAGGGAGGCATGAACATTTTTGTCCTGGGCGTTCTCCTCAGCACCTGCACCACGATGGGCTCCTTGGCTGTCTTGAAAGCTTCCACAGCCTGGTCATGAGTTGCTCTGGATAAGTCTTTGCCGTTGACCTGTTGAAAAACATCAAGGGTGGGACAGGATTAGATTAATAATTAAGCAGAAACCGGACAGGCTGATACCTGGACTGAATGCTTTCGTGTGTCAGCAGGCAAAAGAAAGAAGCGTGTGGCGATGTCAGAGAACTTCAGTTCTCTAGGTTTCCTGAAGAACGGCTGGTGGGAAGAGAGTGAGCGTGGAGGTATTACAGATTTGGTGTTAAATAATAAATCTCACAGCGGGGAAGTCTTGGCTTCCTACTGAAATGTCTTTAACACAATTTCATCACTTGCTAATCTTGCCTGTGAAAGAAAAGACCAGCCTTGGGCTCAGAGCCTTTATCAGGCAATAACAGCTAACTAGAAATTAATTACATTGTTATGTTTTAATGGTGTGTATTTTTTTCCAGTTTGTGGCAGATGATACTAGCTTTTCTTTTATGGAAGTGATAGGAAGTTTCCTTTTAAAATTAATCCATTTGCTTTTCTTCCTTTTTTTTTTTTAAAGTCAATTGAAAATATTAAGTAAATGGTAGTACAGGCCATAGAGATATAGCACATATTATGAGGAAGGAATGCAAATGGCCAATGTTTGGGGTAACTACAGCTTCATGGCTGTTTTGTTTCCCACTGTGTACAGTGCTTCGCTATTGCTGCATCCCCAAATCCTGTACTTATTGAGTGTCTACTGTTTACTGCATGACTTAAGATACCTCTCACCAGTTCTCCTGTCATACTCCTGTGCAGTTGACAGTACCAAACGTACGATTATCTCCCTCCTCTAGGGCCTCACAATAAACCTCATGAGATGACCCTACTAGTCTGTGGTGGGTCAGAACACTGGCTGCTGTATCCAGCATTCTCTCCGATGGTATAATCAAAACTAACTAAACACAACTATCTTTCGAATAGCTTATGTAAGATGAAATAGAAAACAGAATCTTATTTCTAAAAATTGAAGTCATTCCAAACAACATGGATATCTAACTATTTATCTTCTCCCTTCCCCATAAAACAAAAGAATTTTGTTCAGGTAGTTATGTTAATGTGCAGATAGTTTGGTTGCATTTTATGATTGGACTGCATAAAACTTATCAGGCTCTGAAATATTTTAATATTGATAGTGTTTCCCCAACTGGTTGGTTAGCTTTTTAAAATCAAATATAAACTTATGGTATAAAGAATCATATTCCTTTGAACACATGGCTGCAGATGTTCTTCAGCTTCTCAAATTTTTTCTGGAGAACACTGACCCATTCAAGTCACATCATATAGGAGTTTCTGAGTTTAAATCTCTTAGATTAATATTCCATTCTTGCCATATGCATGTTTTTAGCATTTATGTATAAATGTCAAAATGAACACTGAACCATAGCCTCTTCCTGTCTGGCATATACAGTCCCCCCCCACCCCCCTTAGTATCTTGGACTTCAAAGCACACTGACAATTAGGTCCATCCTCTGAGGTAGAGCACTTCAGTTTCTCTCTGTCCAAGCAGAACACAAGTATTGATTGTGCAGCTATTTTTCTCTTTTTTTTCTAAACCCTTTCACTCTGGCCCTATAGGGACAACAACTCTTAGGCTGAAGTCCATTGTAAACAGCCGTTGGGGTGAGGAATAGATGACAGATTCTTTCCTTGTAATAAAGCCCAAATGAAATCACACCAGTGGAGGTTATTAATGATTTCGATTCAATCCACTTAAGTGATTTACTTATATCACGAGGGAGTTGGACAGAACAAGGACTCTGGGTCACAAAATGACTCAAGTGTACCAGTAAATAAGGGACTTTCTTGAACCACCAAACTTCTAAATCGCCCGTCCTGGAGGACTGGGAATGGCAGGATCTAACACTACGATGGTCTTCATTGCTGCTGCTTTTGAGAAAAGAATAAAAGGACACAAAGGAATTCTATCTTTCCAAACCAGTTGACCTTGGTGAGTTCTTCCCTGCTTAGAGCTCAGAAGGCTGAAAGCGTGGGATGGGAGGGCTTGAGGCAGGAGTGTGGGGATGAACAACAACTTGGAGTGCTGTGACATTCATGCTGGGGCAGAACTACCAGAGCCATATTTTCTATTAATGTGTGGCACCAAGAGTCAAAAAACACAACACGATTTGCAATGCAGTAGTGACTCTGTTCCTGAGAATAAACTGATGCAGCATATAGCACCCTTAGGAGGTGTGGGTGGGCCAGGGCCAACCAGCCACACTGGTTTTCTGCACCAGGAATGGCTTGCACCAGAGTTGGTTTTACCCACAATGAATTCGGACATTAGGAATTTTGAGTGGGTCCCACAAGATATGGCAAATTTGTGCTTTCTCTCTCCATAAATACCAGGCCTTTTGGCCAAAGGGAATGAAAATGGGATTTTCTTTACTATGGTATCTTCTTGCTCTTCAACTTGCTGTTCTCTTCAAGAGGAACATTAAGCTACGTGAATAGAGGGTGGGGAATTAGTTAGACCCTGGGAGTCTTCTAGTTGTGTCCAAAAGAGAATCTGTGGGCCTTCACTTTTTACACACACAATTAGGTCTAACGAACACCATGGCAGGCCACATTGGCTGCCTGGGCAGCATGCGCCCTTCCTCATCACAAACAAACTCTGTTTCCTTTCCACCAGATCAGAGATCCTTCCCCCTGGGGGAGACCTGAGGGGCTCATTTTGATTGGCTTTAGCCTATCATAGTGGTCTTGTTCCTTTGCCCAGTGACGGATTTAGGCGTGGGCGTGGCATGGCGTGCAATTCTGGTTACGGGATAGAAGGGGGAATCTGTTAGGGTGATTTGAGGTTTTGTTTATCCTTAAAATAGGACATGAGGTTGGGGTGGCTCTTTTCCGCCTCTGGGCAAGTCATCTGCATGCATTTCTTGGACTTGTGCCAGCATCTTGGGACCATGTTGGGAACTGGCTTTGTAGGCCAAGTTAACACACTGAGGATGGCGGAGTCGATAAATGGGAGAATTGGGGTCTCTGGTAATATTATTGAAGAAGTGAACTAAGCTTAGAACTCTTATCCCCAAACTTCTGGTCACATTTAATAATACATTCCTTATATTTTAGGCCATTTGACTTGGATCTTAAATACCTACAGCCCAAAACATCTTAACCAATGTAAATATCACACAGATATACTGTAAAATTAGGCACGAATGTATTCTCACTTATTCCTATAGACAATCTTCTATCTATCTAACAGAATTAGTGAAAATGCTTCTCTGATTAGGAGTACATCTCAATCAGCTCATTTTTATAGAAAAGTGGTGGCAACTATTGCTTTACTCGGATAGACTTTATAAATCAATGCTAGAACCACTGAGTGGATATTAATTTAAATGGTATCTAGAAATTGATGCATGAAGGACCTGCTTGGATTGGTCTAAGCTAAGAGGATTCCTGAGGGCAAAGAGCTCCCCTGTGTCACGAGGCACTCAATTACAGAAAGCTTTTCTGAATCTCTTCAACTTTGAGTATTATTAAAAGGCATTGATACAACACCTGTAGCATCTCTACTGCCCAGGCTACAGAGCAAAGAGCAGCGGCAACCCCAAAGGGAGGCCTGGCTGGAACTTTGGGGTGACTGAGAAATGCCCTTTTATCCCACATAAGAATGTCACTGCTGCTTATGGCTGGGTTCCACAGAAAGGCATTTCTGACAATTGTGCCAAAGAAAATATTAGTCACCCAGTACCATGAAGTTTTCAATCACACACAATTCCAATAAGCCCCTCCACAAGCCAAGTGACCTCCTCCTCCTTACAGCTCAGGGGTGGAGTGCACTGCGATGGCTACTTTGGGATCAAGACCAGGGTTGGAATCCTGGCTGTGGGCATTAGGCAATTTAACTGTTATGAGACTCAGGTTCCTCATCTGCAAAATAGTGTCATGCTCCTTAGGGTTATTGTAAAGTTTAGATGAGATAATCTACTTGTAATGCCTAACATGCCAATAGTAAAAATTTACCAAGATACCAGTGCTAATAGGGATCCTAATAGGGATCAGATGAGTCACAATTTCCTAGGAGGAAACAATCTATACAATCAAGAAGCAAAACCCAAACTAGTTAGTTGGTCTTCAGAGATATTTGTATATTGAAAGGCTTCTTTACTTCCCAGGAAGCTCCCTGCCCATCTTGTATGTTCCTGGGCTACCAATATGCACATGAATATTTGCAGTTCTTGAGTTGGGATTCTCAGGGGTGGGGGTGGGGGCAGCAGATAAATATTACAGGACTTGACCCCTGCCACACAAGCTCCCTGACAAGGTACTTTAGGGATCATTACATTCTCTTACAAGACGATGAGACGAGGCAGGAGTTTACTATCCTAGACGATCCATTTTTGCAGCCAAATTTGTTTTGAATTACCTTGTGCACATAACACTTATTACACCACTGTCATCTTGGAATCACATCACTGAGAGACTTAGCAAGGTGATGACTCCGGTGCACTCTGTCAGCCAACCGAGAATGACAACTTTTATTCTCGGGATTAGCATTGCATTTACATTACACAAAACGGCGGCGATGATGGCTGTGATTATAGGCGGGATGCTCATGCAGTGACGTTTGGCCCGGTCAAATTCAATATCATTAACTCGCCCAATTGAGCAGATTGCTTTTAAAACAGTTTATGCAGCTTTAAGACCAAGTAAATGGAATGTTTTGGAACAAGAAATGCTGATTGCAAACTTTATCTTTATTATAAATTAAATGCTTAAATTATTCACCTAAAGCTCTGGTTGGACCCCTGGGACTTAGGTGCAATTATGGTGAAAATCCAATCAGTCTCAAAGCAAACATCACTGCTGCAAATATGACATGACACTAAGGGACCTTAAAGAGGTCTGTTAGTATAAGGTCTCCTGGGACAAGACAGACAATTACGCTGAGGGTGTGGAACCAATCCTTCCTGGTTCCATTTAAGCTCAGATAACATTGTTGCTGCTCTTTGCAGGAGGAACTTGTGGCTGTCTTTTCCACTGTTGGTCCTCAAAACTAATACAAACATGGTGGGTTTTCCATTTGGGAGGTAAATATCACTGGCATCCTATCTGTCTTTCAGTCATTCGCTCATTCAGCAAGTCTTTGCTGAAGTTATTTAGTGAGACAGTTTCTCTCTTGGCTGATAGGATGTCACTGAAAGAACTTCTTGGGGGCAAAATGAGGCTGCAGCACACCAGAGTCACTTACGAAATGGTCAGATGTATGCATTATGGGTGGTGTTTTACCAAGACATCTAGTCATTTGGCTCAGGTGGCCAGACTGCTCTCAGAGACTACAACATGCTGGAACACTAACTGGGCCCATAACCCAGAAACAGGCTTAGTTTTCAGTCTACCATTGGTTAAACTAGTGTCCTATAGTATCACTTTTTAAAACACAGACAGCTTTCGAAGTTTTCTACAGCTTAGCTGTAATCAGTTCAGGATATTTTAAAATGTAATGTTCAGAAAGAACACACCATACTCTCTCTGTATTAGAGACTAAGTATCTATTACGGGGAGACACTGGTTTCTGAGGATCAGCTATCACAATCACCTCTATTTCTATTACGTGGGCAAATGACCCCCATACAAAGTACTAATGCAATTTTAAATTCAGCCTACTATAAATTATGCCCCTGGCTAAAATCCAACTTTTATAGGGTTCATTTAATTAAATACCGGGGCAGTGATTTCATTCTGTAAAATATCACACCTATGTTTTCAAACTAATTAAAACTTAGATTCCACTGGAAGCAATAGATGATAATAAACTATGCACTGAAAAGTAAAAGGTTTCGAGCCCTGATACAGGTTGGATAAAAAAAATCTTTTCATTTAGGAAACTCCTGTCTGTCTTAATTTATTTCAAATTTATAGTCTGCTCTAGGGCTCGATGCGAGGAAGGCGACTTGTCTAAATTGTAGGCATTATGGCAGTTAAGAAGGAATATGACCCTTAGTGAACAAATGGTGTTCAAATTAACGTGTTTCTGTGGCAAGTACTTTAGAGATGCATTTATATATGTACATATAGACTACACTTACGGAGATCTCAGTTCCTATGTAGTAAAAACTTAAATCTGCATGGGTACTCTGGGGTTCTAATTGGGACCTCAGTGGGGTTTGTCACGGTATTTTCTAAATGCATCCGGATGCTAATTTCCCTAGGTTTAGTGTTTTTACAACCGTTAGATCCCTTGCTTTACTGCATTCCGAGTGTCCTGCACAGATGAATTGATAGCCTCGGTAATTTTGTTAGAGAAGTCTTCCTTATGTCTAAGTTAAGTGTCTCACATTTTAAAATCCTTTACTGTTTTCCCAAATCTAGAATATATCTGGCTACCAGGATCTGAATAATGAAATAGATGATGTGTCTTAAAGAAACAGAGACTGAGCTAAAAATGGACATGTACTTGCTTTTTAAAAAACTGCTAGTCCTTATAATTTTAAAAAATACTTTCTTTTCAGATATCAATCCCACTTTAATCAACATCTTATCTCCTTTTGGAAACCTTGATGTCATCACCATGAAATATCATTTGAAGCAATAGCATCCAGATCTCCATTAAAGTACAATATACTTAAACTGTATGAATCTTAAAATTAACACGCACATTCTTGCATCATCTTAAAGGTGATAATTTAAAGTAGGGAGCTCAAGATATCATAGGAAATCCCAGTGGCAAGTACTTGGAAACAAGGTATTTCTATAGCCAGATGCCCCCAACATCTACATCTCCTACGCCCTTCTTTGGAACTTCAAGAGTAAAAAATATGTACACATTTAGTGAGAAGCGTTTTTTACCTTAAGCTTATATTGAACCATTTCTCAATATGATCCAAACAGTATCAAGGAAAGTATCTTCTGCTTTGTGGAAAATGAAAAAAATGAGGTCCGGAAAGGTCTTGAAGTACACGCAAAAGAACAAGGTGGCTCTGGCCAAGCTCTCCTTCTGTCTCTGGTTTCTGTACTGCAGGTGACAAGGTGGGGCCTCTTAAAGTGAAAAAAGATAACTGACTGCTGAACACCCCTCCTCCCCTGATACAGAGAAAAGACACAAGAAATACCAAATTTATAGACCTCATAGAAAATCAGCAAATGCAAAGTGGCTTCTTTCTTTTTCTTGGACAACTGTCTCTGTCACTCCCTTTTGAGAACTTCTCTGCAGGCCCCCTGCTTATGGCTGTGTAGGCTGAGCTGTGGGCAAAGTGCTCACAAGGAAGAGAGGAGGGCAGTAGGGTCGAGGCTGTGTCCACCTAGAAGAAGGGGTGCCTTCCTCTAAACTCATGCTGAGTGCTGGAAGGGCTGGCAGTGATCCTGCTTCTGATTGTCACCAGGTATGGAGTCCAGAGTAGCAGCAGCATATGTAATGATCTGGCTTCCAGACACCTGCACGGGAGCCCTGGACACATGGAAGGGGCCGTTGGGTGGCTCAGCTACCTGATCCCTATATCGGAAGGGTTTGAAAAAGGTGTTTCCCTGAGTATATCCAGGTTGAACAGGCTATGACAGTTCGTATCAGCTGCCCTGTGCTTCACTGCTTACCTTGTCATCCATGAGTGTCCAGAATCCTTCAAGTAAAATGCTAGAACTTCTGACACTTCCACCACAATAAAGCCAACAGTAGTACAGTGCTTCCTCTACTGCATAGAATAGATGCTGCCTAGAATAGATGCTATTCTATGCACTTTACCTACATTCACTCATGTAATCCTCACACAAGGAAGGTATAACTACTATCACCGTTTTACAGATAAACACGAGAGGCAAAGAGAGAGTTTGTGCATCAGCAGACATTCCGTTCAAGGTGCTGTGGCTTTCACCTTGAATTGGGAGATGCATGCCAGGTTTAGAATATAGAAGATGACGTGCTTCTTTTTACATGTCAACTTTATTGCACTTAACAATCCACTGGCATTATCTCCTACTGCAAATGCAAATACAGCCACAAACCGAAGGAAGAAGGTGTGGTTAGGTTTTTGCAAGCATCACACCCAAATCGTTAGGATAAACCATTTTATTATGTCATTTCCATCTCCCTGGTGTAAACTTAATATTGGTCCTGTAAATATCTTGAATAAACTTGAATTTGTTAGCTGTTTTCCTCGAAGACTAGAAGGTTGGCTAAAATAATATTTCTACCCTCAAACCTCTAATCCTCAAAGAAAATGACAGGTAGAAAGATTCCTC
>CM052436.1:145765316-145790316 GCA_028533085.1 Varecia variegata | reverse complement strand
TGTTGGTCACAGGGACCTCCCCTGAGAAAGAGATGTTGAGCACAAATCCAAAGAGCAGGCAAAATTTAAGTGGGGAGGAAGAGGGAAAAGAGTATTCCTGACAGACAGAATGGCATATGCAAAGGTCCTGTGGCAGGAGAACACCTGGTGCAATTGAGGGACTGCTGGTGCCCATGAGTGAGTGCACACTGTTATGGGTTGGGACGGGAAGGGTGGGTAGGGCAGACCCCCGCTGACTCTCGGAGACTATATACAGGACTTTGATTTTTTTTTTTTTTTGGAGACATCGTCTTGCTCTGTCATCCAGGCTAGCAGGCTAGAGTACAGTGGCATCATCATAGCTCACTGCAACCTCAAACTCCTGGGCTCAAGTTATCCTCCTGCCTCAGCCTCCCAGGTAGCTGAGACTACAGGCACATGCCACCAAGCCTGGCTAATTTTTTGTAGAGACGGGGCCTTGCTATGTTGCTCAGGCTGGTCTCTAACTCTTGGCATCAAGTGATCCTCCTGCCACAGCATCCCAAAGTGCTAGGATTACAGGCATGAACCACGGCGCCCTGGCAGGACTTTGATTTTTTTTAAATTTATTTTTTATTGTATATATTTTAAGGTGTGTAACATGTTTTGATATATTGACAGTCCCACTGATGGTTTGACTTATGATTTCTCAACTTTACAATGGTGCAAAAGCTATACACATTCAGTGGAAATTGTACTTTGAGTACCCAGGCAACTATTCTGTTTCTCAAGTTCAGTACAGTATTCAACAAATTACATGAAGTATTCAACACTTTATTATAAAATAGGCTTTGTGTTGGATGATTTTGTGTAACTGTAGGCTAATGTAAGTGTTCTGAGCATGTTTAAAGTAGGCTAGGCTAAACTATAGTGTTTGATAGGTCAGGTGTATTAAATGCATTTTTGAAATGCATTTTGGGAACTCACTTGGACACTCCCAACACCCTAGGTTTACTGGGAGGTAGCCCTATGGTAAGGTGAGGAGCATCTGTACACATAATACAGTTAAGTGAATTATTAATAACATACCCATCATCTCATAGTTACCTTTCTGTTTTCCTATTCTTAAAAATTATTACCTATAGCTAATAATATTATATTGTATACTGGAAATTTGCCAAGAGAGTAGATTTTAGATATTCTTACCACCAAAAAACAATGTAAGAGGAGGGAAGAGAGTCAAGAGGACTAAGAGGATATGTGTTCAGGTTTGTATGTTAGAATACATGATCGTGGTAGTTGCTGCTGTGTGAAGAATGGATTGGAAGAGGCTGGGATGACAGGCCATGGTCCAGGAAGAACAAAGAGATATTTAGGAAGTGGGGCCCTCCCAACTTCACAGGAAGCTGAGACTCCAGAAGGTAAGTGACTTTCCTAAGGGTTATTAGCTATTAAACAGTAGCTTGGGAAGCTTGAACTTGGCCTCTTACTTCTAAATACAGCATTCTTCTTTGTTAAGCTAAAATACTTGTTGAGATGTGACTATCAAGACAAAACTATTGCAAATGCCAAATTTCAAAATCTTGAAATAAATAAGGAACTAGGTAGGTCCTTAGAATTTTCACTGTTCTCCTGTTAGGTTACTCTGTGGTTACAGGCTCTCTTTAATGGTCTCTGGATCCTAGGTCACTGTTCCTCCCTGGGGCTTCCCTTACAAGTACTCGTGGACATTAAGGTCACCACCTGCTGTTCTTGCTCCAACCTAAAGTACTGTCTATTGCTGGAAACTTTGTTTCCTAAGACCCAGGAATCATGCATCTCCACCCAGAATGAGGTTAGATACAGAAGGAAGAAGGGTTTATTCTGCTCTTTGGTCAGAAAAGCCACTAAACCTTTTATCTCAGCAACTCTGTGACAGATGGGACACATATTCCCCAGCCTCAGCTGGGAAAGCTCCACCCACCACTCCGAAAACTTTTTGTTCTTCACATTAACTATCCCATGTTATTGTTTTATAATTGATTATAAAATCCAAACCATATCCATTTTCAAACTCCCTAGGTTTTTAGTTTTGACATTTATTGGACATCGATAGTTCAAAATGGCATTATAATGGGTAATTTTCTTCAGTTTCATTATGAAGATTTTCATAATCATCTTTTCCCTCTTCTCCCCACGAGGAAAACTGCGAAGGCGAAGTCTGCACTTAGCAGGACAGCCCGTGTTGCGCAGGCTTTCTCAGAGTGGGGAGCAGGTGTCTGTGTCTTATCCTACTGGGCTATGGCAATAGAACCGTTTTGGAGATGATGCTGTGTGCATGTGGGGTTGGTGAATATCATTTCTTTGCTTAGCTAGTTGACATACAACATTAAAGCACAAAAACTTTGTGTTTGCCCTACATCTTGATAAATTCTATGTTTTTAATTGCAAATTATTGCTTGATTTATTGGGAACATTTAGGTTAGAAGAGAAAATATTTGCCTCTTTTCCGCTGTGCTAAGATACGGTTCTAAATTGGAATAAAATTTCTATCAAAGGGAAAAAACCCTCCATCTTACCAATTCAAATTTAATTTTTAATATGTATAAATATTCTATTTAGCAGTACTCATATGCAACAATGAATCCAGATGCATCTTTACTGAATTGCCAAAATGTAGTTTATGGAGACCCTCCCATGCAACCAGAGACAACTTTTATTACTAGAATGAACATATTTTAAGTTCCCTCCATTGCAGTGTGCAATTACCTAATGGTCACTGGGAGAAATCGGTGTAGAATTCTGGAAATACTGGCTTTGCAAGAACCACCCATGAAAATGAGTGGGAATAACTGACATTGGAGAGACATCTAAAGTGGAAAACATAGAAATTTAGAAGGTTAAAAACCTTTATGAATCAAAAAATAAATTTTTACTTTCTCAAAGATTGATCAGTGTGATCTACAAATGGCACAAAAAGAACAATGATGACATCCCAGGATATTTATCACCTGTAAAATGGGAAATAAAATGACTCATCCTCTGCACTTCACAGGCACTGAAGGGCCTTAAAATATGACCACATTATCATAATTGATCCTTGCTTTTTTTGTGATTAAATTTTACAAAGTAAGAACAGTGACATAATTCCTTATTTTAGTAGCACAGTACACCTGGCATACAGGAGGCCTGTGATACGTTTGTAGAACTGAACAGCAATAAAAAAATGAAAGATGTGTGTGAAAAGTATGAACTGGGTTAAAAACACCACAAGATTAGTATGTCTGTGAGTCAACTGGGAGATGCTGGGAATCAAATGATAAAGTTAAGCAAATATTATACTCCCATTGAAAGAAACCACTGGGCCTTTCTGGAACTCAGTTTCCTTATCTTCAAATTGGGAGATACTCTATGTGATGATGATTTTTAATGTAGGAGGAACCTCACTAGACTGGAATCTAAGACCCTCCTTGGTGACTTCAGATCACCCCACCCCTGCTGCCTATGAATGCGTTACAGCCTTTTTAGACAATCTCCTGCCCCGACCATCCTGTCACATCCTGGAAGCAGGAACTAGGCCCCCAAATCCTTTCCCACCCTATGATACTTAGTTAAAACTTGACTTCATTTTCTTGTTTGCAGTTTTGGTTACATGGTGGCATCAGGGCAGTGGGTCTTTCAGACCATCTCCCAGGTCTAGCAGGGGACACAGCAAAGATGGACACCTTGCCTGTGGTCACCTAGACAAAGTTTATTTAGATGACAAAATAACCCTGGGTATATTACAGCACAGCAAGCACTGGGATTACTCTGGAGGGTCGGCCTGGCCAAAGCACGGTTCTGAAATCTCTCCTCTGTTGTTGACTTGTTAGAGAGTTTGAATAATGAAGCAGAAAGGGCTGCTTTTAGGAAGGAGAATAAAACTGTTTGCAGGGGCACGGTATTTTAGCATGTGGACTCAATCCTTACAACAGAGAAAAACCTGCAGCACTTTCTAAGATGATTTATTAGACATGGGTAGAATTTGCTAGAAACCTACCAGGAGCAAATCATCTGGGAAGGAATTAATGAACCCAACAAAACACTTGATAATGCAATTAGAACATGAGGAAATGTAGGGGTTTTTCAGAGAGGCGGGGGGAGTACGTATACGTGATTTTGATTATGTCAAATGTAAGGCTGGAAAAAGAATGTAATAAATTTTTTAAAGAGTGAAGTTATCAGAGGGGAGGAGATGACGGGTGACATTTATAGTTCGGATGCTTCGGTGTAGTTAGCAAGTGTGCCCAGCTGGGTGGAAACGCACTCACAGCTTTGTTTCAGCAAAATGGTGTGTGGGTCTTAGAAACAGAAACCAGCTTGCTGGCGGCAAAAATATGGATCTCCCTCGCACAGAACGGCAGAGAGCAGCCACGGGAGGATGCAGTGTTTTTCTTCAATTGCTTTAGGCAACAGTAAGTTTTCCCCCTGCTTTTGTTTGGGTCAGGGATTTTTCCTTTAAATCTTTTCTTAGTTGAGTTTAAAACCAAGAGCACGAAGCTCTCTAAGCTTTCCTTTGACCTCATTTCATCGTGCCTCACGGATGAGCTCATTGAAAAACGTGTTTTGTTGCAGTGGTACCATCCGCTAAGTGTGTCCAGAGGAAATTTCTGGCCACAGACTTGGCCTAATTGCTATCCTAGGCTCTGCATACCAATTCTATCTGGGTCTAACATAGGCTACCTTTTGTTTATATGAACATATGACTCTGTTTTTAAAAAATTTATAATGGGAAAACATATGTTCCCTTCATTAGCTTTTTGGTTTGGAGGGGGATGTGATTAACATGTTTAATGCCTTTCCAAAATATTTCTCCCTCTAAATAGACGTAGAGTCATACACCACCATCCACACAGGTTTTTATACTGTCATAAGTGTTTTCATATGCTTTAGTTTGAGGAGTGTGTGTCAAGCTTGGGATAGCCTCCTGGCAACCAAGCCCTGTCTGGATAGGAGACAGCATATGAAACACATGCACATTAAAGTATTATAAATAAAGCACTTTCCCTAGAAATCCATGACTCCTCCTGCCCCAGAGCTTCTGCCTGGCTGACACTGACTGCTCAGGAAGCCCAGCCTAGCCAACACACTGGGTCTCAGCCTCTGTTTTGTAACCCTAGTGCTTGGCACCAGCCACCCACCGTGCTGGCCACCAGTGCATTTTGTGTGATAAAACTGGGTGGATGTCTCTCTCCAGCTCTGGGTGACAAGCACTGTGAGGACTATTATTTCATGACTGCTGCCCTATTACCAGTGGCTATCCCTACCTGGCACACTGGAGGTGTTCAGTAAATAACCTTTTGGACAAATGACTGAATCTGAGCATTTTCTCCAAACACACTGCCTATTTTCCACCTCTGCTTATTATTTTTAAGAAGCTTCGACCTTACATACTTCTCCTGAAAGCCCTGTTCCCCATTGTTCCTTTAAAGAAAATGACTTAGCACCAATGATACCCAAGGATGTCCACATAAGATGGTCTTCTTGGATCTATGCCCATCATTCTACCATACTCTGAGACCTTCAACCTTTAATGATGACCTAATTTTGGAAGCCTAGGGAAGCCTGGCTGCTCCCACCCCTTCTAGACTCCCAGAGCCTTGACTGGCTCATTTGGCAATAGAGTCATCCCCTGCTATCCAGGGGGCATTGGTTCCAATTCCCCCCTTGGATACCAAAGTCCACAAATGCTCATGTCCCTGATATAATATGGTGTAGTATTTGCATACAACCTATGCAGTCCTCCCATATACTTTAAACCATCTCTAGATTACTTATAATACCTAATACAATGCCTATACAGCATTTCATTCACATGAATTCAACGTAGTACTTGGCATGTGGCAAATTCAAGTTTTGCTTTTTGAAACTTTGTGGAATTTTTTCTCCCAAATGTTTTTATCTTTGGTGGATTGAATCTATGGATGCAGAACCCACAGATACGAGCAATCAGAACTAACACCATGCCATACACGTTCCGGATACACTGACACACAAATTAAAGTTCCCAAAACGCTAGGAGAAAGAGCTTGTATTCCTGTGCTTTAGAGGAAGAATCTAAGGTTCAGAGAAACCTTTTTTCACAGCCACTCAATGGCAGAGCCGTGAAAAGAACCAGGCCATGAGCACTGTGAGCGAATGGCTATATTCAGCCTCTCCCTCTGCACATGGCCCAGGGAACACAGTAGGCACTCAGTAAAGGCTGCTCTTAGGAAAACCAGGTGATTATAGATTGGGATAACTTGCAAATGGGATAACTTAACAAAACAATAAGATGAACTTCCTCTCGAGCAAGGCATCACGCTGATACCTCATTTAACCTCTAAAGCTGCAAAATAAACTCTATGTTGCAGAGGAGAAAACTGAGCAGTTTCTTGTTCAGGTCTTTCTACAGTGGTTTTGTAGTAGCACCACGTTCCTTTGGAACATTCATTATAATTATGGGCTCAATGATATAATTATATAAATGGCACATTTAATTTCTGACCCCATCTCTCTAGAATGCAAGCACCTTAAGGGCAAGGTCTTTTCCTTCCGTCCTATTGCATGATGCCAGGAATGCTGGAGGGTGGCACCCACTAAAGTGTGTTGAAGGAATGAGGGAGGGAACCTGCCCAAGGTCCAGTCTGTCATTGAGTCAGACAGCCCTGTGCTATGATCTTGTCTCTGCCACTTACCAGCTGTGTGACCCCAGGCAAGTTAGTCAACTTCTATAACCCTCAGTTGTCTCATCTGTAAAATGGAAAAACAGTGCCTATACTTTAAGGGATTGTGTGGGAATTACATGAGATCCTGTATATAACATGTGCAGGGCAAACACCACCCAGAAGCTGTTTATCATTGTTAGCATGAGGATAACCAAATCTTTGGAAATATTAATCTTGGGCCGTCACCATTAATTCAGGGATAAACAATACCATGCTGGAACTGTTTCCTCCTTCCCCTGGCTATGTCTTAACCACGGAGCAGGGTTGGTTCTGAAACTTCACGGCCAATTGAGAAAACGAATCCACTGACTCTATTCATTAATCTCTCCTTGGTGGTTGCTTCCCTCCCTTTACTCTCTGGGGAACACCCACTTTTCAGTTCCAATCCATGGAGGAACCTCAACAAAAAGTTCAAGTTAATTTAACTGGGGACGGAGAGATTAGACAGACATGCTAAACAACTCCAACTTTAAATACTGGGAAGTTGCCACATACTCAGTACTACAAATCTTAGATTTATAGAAAGTTGCCAGAGAGAGAAATAAAAAGGAGAAAATACCAAGCCAAGGGAAATAGAGGTATCTTTTATTAAGGAATTATTCCAAAATAGGCACATGTCTATGTTTGCAGTTCAGTGCAACATATAATAGCTAGTATATAAAATGTACAGTATAAGTGTTACAAGTTATTCGTGCCAGTCATTTTGTAACTAGATAAAAAGGAAGGTAATCTCAGATGTCAAATACCATTGTGATTCTGAGCGGAAATATCTGCTGCTTTTTATCTCCTGGTGCCAACTGAAATATTGTTATGAAGGATAGTAATTTCTATGTTTAGAGACTCTCAAAATAGAAAACAGCTGCTTGATAAAGGAAAATTGGTTCATATTCTTTAGAGTTTTATTAAAATGCATGTCACTTCTAATGTTACGTGCCACAACCACTGACACTTTTGGGCAGGGGAGGGGAATAATTAATTGTCACGTATGGCAAAACAGGAATGTGTCTGTGTTATGGTAAACTGCTTAACACGCCGGGAGAAACTGTTATTCTCCCAGATGTCTGACAAATTAACTCTGTTTTCATTGGTTTAGTGCTGGGAATAGTAAGTGTCTGCATTATTTGGTTCACGTGTTGTTTGTTCACAAAAAGGGACAAACTTTTTGCTTCAGATTTAAGATTACTTTGGAGAGAAACATGCAACCTTAGGAAATGTGTTAATAAAAACACTAGTTCTAACGGTAGTCTTACAGATGTATCTTCTTTTGTAACAGAGATTCTAGTTCAAGAAAATCTTCTGACAGATGAAGAATGCTTTGTCTTAAGAAAATTTTGTACTTTGTGAAGATCTTCATAGCCAGCCAAGCCCCTTCTTCCACCATTACTATTTCTGATTTACTTTCCTTCAGAATTTGGGGTAGGGGAGGCTTTTAATACATTTCTTCTTGGGTCTCCTTTTAATATTTTTATTTTATTAAATATTGAATATGTTTAAAAATTTCTGTGATATACATATGTAATTACAAAGAATGCTACCATGAATACCTGTAAACCCACCACCCACTTTGGAAAAAAACCACTACCAATATGTCACCTTGGCAAGCTGAACATCATCAAATGTCCATGGATGAGGAGAGCACCAAAAATAGCCTAGAAAACAAGGTGGCACTGGAGAGGAATTTGCATAAATATATTACTGCATAACTATAGTGTGATAAATAGCCATTCGAAGTGTGATAATTGGTGCAGGGAGAATACACTAACCAGTGCAACAGGACAGAAAGGCCAGAAACAACCCCAACCACATAGCAAAACTGGCATTTCCTCTTGACGGGGAGGAGACAGGCTTTTCTATAAGCGGTACTGAAACAATCAATATTGATAAAAAATGAAGTTGGACTCCAACGTTACCCACATATAAAAAAGTAACTGTGAAAGACAAAATTTATATAAAGCTTTTAGAAGAAAATACAGGTACATACCTTTATGAAGGAGGAAAAAATATCTTTCCTAACAAAGATTCAAAAGCACAAACCATCGAAAAAGAGAAATATATTTGACTATATTAAGTTAAGGGATTTGGTTCATTGGAAAACATCATAAAGAGAACACAAAGACAAGCCACAAACTGGGAAAAGATGTTTGTAACACTTATATCTGATGGATTGGTATCTAGGCTATGTTTTAAAAAATCCTACAAAATGGAGAAATGGGCAAAAGCTTGAGCAGGAACTTCACATACAAAAAAACTTTTGTACATATGAAAACAAAATACCCAACTTCATTAATCAGGGTAAAGCAAATTTAAACCATGGAACTCACATGAATAAATCTTCACATTCACTATATTGAAAAATTAAGAAGTCAGTGCCAAGTGTTGGCAGGAATATGAAGCAACAAGAACTTCTCTACTATGAGGATGGAAAACAATTTGACATTAGCAAAGCTAAAGAGGTGTATGCCCTAAATGCCCTCCCTCCATCCCATCCTTTCACTCCTCCATCCATCGGTCTATGTCTAATTACCTATGTGTCTCCTAGAGCAGTGGTTCTCAAAGGGTGGTCCCCAGGCCAGCAGCATCTAAAGTCTAGGGGGTAAAGCACAGCATTCAGTGTTTTCACAAGCCCTCCAGGTGACTCTGATGCAAGTTCAAGTTTGAGAAGCACTACCCTAGAGGAATCTTTGTGCCTTGAGACTAAGAATGCAAGTTAAAAATGAGAATCCATTCTTTACTAATTTGCCACCTTGACAAGCTGAATATCAAATAGGCAAAAAAAAAAAAAAAAAAAAAAAAAAAAAAAAAAGAATGCCCTTCATTCCCAGTGAGTGTTAGGGTGGACAATGGGGTAAGGTAGATACTCATCCACTGGTAGGTGTTACACAGAGAGACTCACTTAGGGAGAAATTTGGAATCCCTACTAAGACTTCTAAAAATGTTCATCCTTGAGCACAAATCTACTCCTATAAATGTATATTAAGAGAGTCATTAAAGATTGGCCAGTGATGTTGCTTAACTGACAGATATAATTAGGCTGTAACCTGAAAGCCCCCAGAAGTGGAGTCTGTAAATCATGACCTATCATCATGGTGACAGCTATACAGCTCTCAGGAGAAAGAGGTCCCTGCTCAAACTTATTTCCCTGGCAAATTAGGATTCCTTTGGGTAATAAAGTCCTTCCTAAAAATACATTCCCTTCTGGCCGAAGAATTCTGCTTATCATCGTTCGCATTATTGGAAATCAATTAGATTCCCTATTTACTATTGGGGAGGGAGTATTTGTCGGAGTAGGAGGGTGCGTGGTTTAGGAGGATACAGGATAATTCTGGAGCCTGGGGTGATTTGGAGAAGGAATATGATGAGAAATATGTATGTGTGTATATATTTTACAGACAAAACTTTAACAGCTTTCAATTTTCCACTTATAAACTAAATATCATAGAACAATTTATTTGAAAAAAGTTCTCAAGCAAAATAAAATAACTTTTTTCTTGGTATTAATCAACAGATGGTTAGTTTTTTCAATCTGTATATAAGTGTCTGGGATTTGACTTCTTTGCCGCCTACTCATTCAACAAAGACTTAAAATCTGTCGGAAAGTTTAGGTCACCTAAGACTTCTCCCTCTTCTAGTATTTTTGGTTTAACTTAGAACAGAGGCTCTCAAATGTGAACGTCAGCCAAGCTTACCAGAAGGGCTTGTGACACAGATAGCTGGGCCCTACCCCCAAGGTTCTGGGTCAGTAGCTCTTGACACATTCTAGGTGATGGTGATGCTGCTGGACTAGGACCACACTCTGAGAACGAATGACTTAGAAGCAACTTCCAGAGACTTTTCAACAGTCAGAAAAGCTGTCCTGCTTTTCTGCAACTCAAATCAAAACCAGTGTGCAACACAATTGAACACTGGTGCCAATAATTTTCTTTCACTCATGCACTATTTCAGCTTATTCTCTACCACAAGCTGATGAATATAACCAAATGTGCTTGAAAAAAATTACCCTGCTAAGCAGGCGATCAGTAGACGAAAAAGGGACCCTTCCGAAGTTCACCAGTGAACACACAATGCACTTGTCCTTGGTGAACAAGTAGGCAAGCAGGTCATTCAAAGTGGGACAAATTCATTCCTGGCATTTCTCAGGGCAGCACTTGCTGGTCAGCAGCATAGCTCAACTACATTTCATCAACACCATGACACCTGCCACATAAATGAAGGCGATGCCGCTAGAAACTGGCGCTGTGGGCTTTAGAGAGTGAAGGCTATGTTCTCTGCTTAATCCCACGCTGGAGGGAGAATGCAGAGGGTTAGCTCGGCTCTGGTGTGCCTTTACCCAGAGCTGCTGACGGTATTCTTTTGTGCACTCTCCTCCCCACCGCCCGATTTAACCATGACCTCTCCCTGCATTATTAATGAACACAAGAGAACTCATTTATTAAAGCTGCATTTTTTTCACCATTCCATATGCTTCCTTCTGCATGCGTGCCATGGCAGGTGGGTGACAGGAACACAGGGAGAGGGGTTGTCCTCTCCCCTGTGACCCCATACCACCTGCCTCATGGCGATATGCAGCTGCATCTATGGAAGGAAGCCTGGGACACGGACTCATTTGTCATTGCTAAAAACCTTTCTCGACCAAAGTGAGGCCCACTTGATACATGTCTCATTCAGAAGTTAATTTGGTAAACATGTCCTGAATGGTTACTGGTTATGTGCCAGACCTGGGGTGTCAGAGAGAACAATGCAAAGTCCCTGCCTTTATGGGGCTGACATTTTCCTGTGGCGTAAGGGTTGGGAATGGATAATGAGCCAAGTTAACAAGTGCATGAATTGTGGTAAGTGCTAGGAAGGACATAAATAGTGCCCAGAGAGCTTAACACAGGTGGGAGTGGGGAGATTTTCTTAGGTCAGGTACAGTCTCCAGGGAGAGGGACATTTAAACTGAGGCCTCAAGGATGCTACATTGCAGGTGGAAGGGAACAGCCAGTTCCAAAGTCTTGAGAGAGAGAACAAGGTGGGTTCTGGGTACTGAAAGGAGCCCTGTAGGACCAGGGCATATGAGGGGCATGAGGTTTATGGGATAGGTAAGAGGCCAGATGACACAGGGGCTCTATAGGCCGCAGTTAAGCAATTGGTTTTATTCTAAGGGGATGGAGGAGCCAGTGAGAAAGGGGGTGAGCACCTCAGTTCTAGGCACACTGAGGCTGGCTGGCTGAATGACTGAAAAATGAATGTCTTGTACCTCCTTTGTTCTCCATCCTCACCACCTTGGTCCAAACTATGGTCGTTTTGTTCAACACCTAGTTCTCTTTCCAGATTCCTAACTAGTATCCTTGCTTCTCACTCACCACAGATGCTACAAAATCTAACATGTTCAACCAACCATGTGCTGAGGGCAAAAGTGGTGACTAGATCTCCATGGAGTCCACAGCATAACAGGGGAGGCTGAATTATTAAATAACATATAACATGGAAACGAGGTGAAGGGAAGTGCAGGGCATCATGGGAGTGCTCAGTGCAGGGATACAGCAGTGCTGCAGGGCATCATGGGAGCGCTCAGTGCAGGGATACAGCAGTGCTGCAGGGCATCATGGGAGCGCTCAGTGCAGGGATACAGCAGTGCTGCAGGGCATCATGGGAGTGCTCAGTGCAGGGATATAGCAGTGCTGCAGGGCATCATGGGAGTGCTCAGTGCAGGGATACAGCAGTGCTGCAGGGCATCATGGGAGCGCTCAGTGCAGGTGGTGGGCAGGGCATCCTGAGACCACTCAGAAGGGCACCCAAACTAGGATGGTGGCTAACAGGCTTCAGTTCTAAGAGAAAAGCAAGAAAATTCCTTTATGGTTTCCTAAAGCTGGAGACAGTAAAAAGAGGAGAGGTGAGTCCTGGTCCTACCCTAGGCAATTCCATTTCATTTCTTAATCAACATAAAAGTGGTTTATGATCCATTGTTAGATGATGAGAAAACAGCTAGTGACACATAAATGCCCACATATTAAGAAGTGACTTTCTCAACCATAGGCAGGCCCCATACTCAATAAAGGGAGAGCCCTTTATTGTCAAGGCAGGAGGAGACGGCGTTCTTTTTCCATATCTGCTTTGCCTAAATGAATTCATAATGAGAAGCCGCTTCTAAAACAAACTTTTAGAATTGATAGGTTGTTTAAACAAACACACTCCTATTTGCAGGAAAACTTTGCCAGGTTCAACACTGCTGTGTAGAGGTCAAGTTTATGTTCATCCAATTAACGTCATTAACTCTGTCCACACTTAATCAAACCATGACCCGGCTGATTCTCAACAGACTCACAGTTGCTTTGCACTACAGGAGTAAATTCATCTAATTGAGTATTGCATGTAGCTAATTAGATATGAAAATAGGATTGTGTAGAGTCAAATTTCCAGACTTCTCCATAAACTTGTTGATTCTGATTAGTATTTATGCTGTAAATCTGTGGTTTTCTAGCACACTGGCTAATAGATTGATGTATAAAGGGTCACAAATCCATATATATAGTTTTCTGGTAAGTCACCGTTATCAGGTCAAGTTTTTATGATACTTTTCAAAACTAACAATTCCAAGTGGCATAAAATGCACTAATTATTCTTATATTTCTTGCTATAATTGAGAGGCAAAAGGACATGAGCTTTCCCACATCATCCTTTCTCCAGGCTGTGGAAGCTAATGGGAAGTTGGTGCTTCTCCTGAGCTGATTTCTCTGTGTCCACTTGTCCCCTGACATGAGACACCAGAGGCTTCATAAAAACCCTTCTCCTGAGGTGTCAAGCAGCACGTGGGCCTGTTTGAGGATGCAGAGTCTTTACTAAGTTAGCCTCAGAGACGCAAGAGTGGTTTTAAAAAACTCAAGTGTTCCCTGTAAAGTTGGTTATCTATTCATTGACATTGCTGAAAATTATTTATACAAGAAGAGAATTCACAGACTTTGGCTTCACAGTGCAGATGTGACTCCCAGTCACACTTTTCATTCCTTTATGTGTCAGTTTCCCATCTTTAAAATGGGCATAACAATACCACCTATCTTTTCATGCCACTGTGCAGATTTGATGGGAAAATGCACAGTAGGCACTTAGCATAGTGCCGGCACATAGTAAGTGCACAATAAATAATGTGGTTGTTGCAATG
Source organism: Varecia variegata (assembly GCA_028533085.1). Lineage (NCBI taxonomy): Eukaryota > Metazoa > Chordata > Mammalia > Primates > Lemuridae > Varecia > Varecia variegata. The sequence goes on along the minus strand of CM052436.1, from coordinate 145,776,495 downwards.
AATATTACTGCGATTTTATACGTAAGTTTGCCTTGTCATCTTGAAAATTTGCATGTAGATTTTAGGGAAATGTGTTAGTTATAATTTCTAGTTTGAAGTCCCAACCAGACTTATTTCCTTTGCTAATCAAATTAGCAAAGGTCTTTATTCCACAAAGAATCTCTGGTTGACGTTAGAAGGGGTGGAGGGAATTAATGACACTTCCTAGTGTACCTACCACTCCTTTCATCTCCCCCAGTCCTCCATCTAAAGATCTCCCTCAAAGCATCCACGCACTGGCCTTCTCCTTGCCCTGACAGGACAGCTGGGTAGACAGCTGGTGCTTGGTCTGTGATGGCGTCACCAGCACCAAACTGACAGAGCCACAGACCTTACCATCCCTACAACCCTCCCACCCCCATAACCCAGTCATCGCATTTAGGTAGATTCTGCCACAGTCCAAGAATTGTGAGACTCCCTAACCCATCTCCCCCAGAACACGAGATCTCCTGTGCTGATTAATTTAGCCAAATAGAGGACTGCACTCCTTGATAATCTTAAAGCATCTTCCTCTTTTACTTCCCTGCCCGTTCACCTTAATAGTGCTTCTGAGCATTCAAAGTTACTCAGGACGGGCTAAAGTTTTCCGGAGCATGAAGCAACTGCTAACTTAAATTTCAAATTTTTGATAGGCATAGGCCCTATCTTGATGTCTCTCCCCACCACCACCACAGTTATCAAAAAAAGTACAAAGAACTGCTGTACTCAACTGATCTTACAAACCCCAGGGTAGGCAGGAGGCTTCCTCTCCTTAGATGTGCTTGAGTGTCCCCAAATATCTTGGTGCATCCATTAATGCATGGCACCAATCACTGATTATGTCTGCACTCTTTGCAATGGCCTTTAATGACCAGACAACTTCATGTATTGTTGTTGTTGTTTTTCTAATGTGATTAAAGGTACAATAGGTATGTGTGCAACAAGAGGCAAAGCCATTGTTCTGCATCATTAAGCTCACAGCAGCCCCAAAAAGAAACTGTAGGCAGCTTGCCAACAGCCCTAATGAAGAGCATCTCTTTGAATTATCTCTGGATGAGGAAAGGATAAAGTCTGAGCCCTGGAATATTTGATCCTCTTTGTGCTGCTGTTACGAGGGCTTACTGAAGCCAGACGCACCGGACCTTCTGGAACTGTAATTTATGGAAACCTTAATTTCTCTGCTCTAATAAGGCTTTGCATAATAAGAGTGAGAATGCAATTATTAATTCCTGCAAGTGTTTTGTGAATTCCTTTATGCCACGGTTCAGGACTCCCAAAGAATAGGAGAAAGGGGGATTTTACTTAGTTGGCACAAGGGTAATGGGTCTGAAAAGTAGTTTGAGTTTCTTGAAAATAAATCTGCATGGCTTTCTAAATTGCTGACAAAGTGTATTCCAGATGGAAGTCATTTATCAGCAATTTACTGCATGATGCTTTGCCCAGAAATATTTCCACATAAATCCACCTAGTAAAAAACAAACAAACAGAACCCAGGTTCCCTCTTTGGGGGGAAGTTGTGTGTGTGTGTGTGTGTGTGTGTGTGTCTGTGTGTGGTGGGGGTCACAAACAATACAGATGAATAAAAGACAAGTTAACACAGATTTGCCAGAGACGTGGCAGAGTTGCCTTTTGGAGGGTGCCAGTGGTAAGTGGTACATCTACAACGATGAGTGCTAATAATAGTTTTTGTGCATTGATGGTAAAAAGCAATATTTTTTAAAAAGCGAGTTTTTAAAACTACCTTTTAACTTACTATGCGTGGCTATTTCATATGCAGTGGTGAAAGTCTGTAACACAACCACCTTGTCTGGGTAATGGTGTCTGTTGTCTGTTTGTTTCACTTCTGCTCACTCAACTAAGAACCCCCAGCTCACTGCACGGATAACTTGGCAAAATGCAGATTACAGCACACCACATGATCACACAAGGGATGGGGCCAGATCACCAGTGGTTGCAGCACTTTTGCCTAAGGGCCCCAACACCCCCCTAGACTGCTTAGAAAGGGACACGAATCAGAGTCCTGAGTGTGAAGTTGCAAGGTCAGAGTGTATTTATTTCCAAGACTTACTTAAGATGCTTGTTTTTTGTTAAGATACGTGGGCTTTGCACATACTGGGGACCCGAAGCCTCAAAAGGCTTGTTTTGACCCTCTGTATGCCTCAGGGTCACTGTATCATTAGGTTTTGTCCACAGAGGAGGCAGCCAACTCACTCCTCGCTGTGTCTCACTGTGTCTCTTTAATGGTAAGCGCCCTCTGGTGGCCCATGCAAAAATGGCATCCAACTGACGGCTAATCAAATTCTTTTTAAAGTCAAGTCTGGCTCTTTAAAAAATATATTAATATGCCATTTATTGTTATAATCAAGAAACACGCACCTTTTGTTTCTCACTTGCTATAAAAACCTTCTTCTAATGTGCTTATCTAAAAATAACATTAGCAGAATTATGATTTTTTGATTACCAAAGACAATTTTGAAGGAGAATTAAGATTTAAGGGGGAAAATTCTTATCTGCCAAGGTAGGTTGCCAATAGCAGTATCAAAACCTCCTACTTGAGGATAGGACTTGAATATTGAAAAAGAAAATGCTCTGCAAAGATGTAAGATAAGTTATCTGGGTTGTATCGTAAATATCCCATTCCATCTCAACTGAAATTTCATGTTGTTAGCAATGTCGTAGAAGATACAAGAAGTTATGTGCCGTGAATTACAGCACCCAAGATCCAGTCACTTGCTTTTGAAGTTCTTAAAATTTAAATAGACAAAGGTATAGAAATGGCAAGTGCGAAGCAAAAATTGGAACCATCTGTCCCATTACAAGAAGTTGCTGAAAGAACCAAGTCAGCAGAGAGCTTGTGCTCCACTGAATAGAGTGCCTTATAACTATTTGTAAACAGACAAAACCTTGCAAACATTAATCATCATCCACGTCTTCTCCAACTTGTTCAAAGAGTGTGTGACCACACTTTGACCCTTCCAGTTCGACACTTCGGAGAGAGGTCAGTCGTAAAGGAGCCTTGTGATGTGACTGCTGGAAACACATTTTATGACCGTCAACATCTATTTATATTTTCAAATATAGGCACCGAAGTGCCACTGGAAGGGAAGTTTTGTTAAGAGATTTAATACAAAATGTACAGAAAAGTCAGAAAGGCTGCCTCATTCGGAACACAAAACATGCAGAAAACCCCCCAATTCTTTTCCCAGAAGTTACACTCTGCCAGGTGAGTGCCTGTGCACTTCTACAAATGGAAATGCAACGTGTTACCTGACAAACTTCATAGAGTAATTTGTACTGCTCCTCTTGCTTCTGCAGGCTGCACAAACTGCATCCCATGTTTAGAGAAACGTCAAAGGAAGGCTTCAGTACTCGCCAGCACCCGAGGAAAGCAGCTCCCTTAGAGCGCAGGCATTGAACGTATCCTCGGAGAGCCTCAGGTGAGTCAGGCGGCTGCAACACTTCACATTGGCGCTGCTCTCTAAGGCTGGAAAACAACTCTCTCCCCGCTTCCACGCTTTCCTTCCTCCCCTCGCAGCATGCATGCACACACACACACATACACACGCACACCACTCCCTCCTCCGAGTGACTCTGGCAGCTGGATTGTGGTCCAATGCACACGCTATATATACTGCTGCTCATGCATATTAATCAGCTCTCATTGACTATTCATAACAGACAATGATACAGAAGCTATAATTGCCAACTATGACAGTTGAAATTTCTCTAATTAACAAGCAAGTGCTCTAGTGGTGGGGAATAATAAAAGACACTAACAATTTTGCAAGCCATTTTCCGGCAGTTACAAATAAACACGACTGCATTTTTAGCGAGGTCTCTTAGGATAATCCCTAATGTGTTTCAGCTAAGTAGAAATTCATTTTTAAATATATCATAAAATTTCTGATGAGATAAAGTGTATTTAATGCTGCAGCTAATGACGGCATATAAACAGATTTTATGGAAAGGACATGGTTTGAATAATGTCCATATAATATTTAGCGCTTTACATAGTTACAGGAAAAATACTCCACATATGAATAAAATATAAGAATTTAAATTGCAAGATATATTCGTGAGTATGCAAAGTAGCCAGAGGTTGTAAGGAGAGAGGCTGCCCTACAGGTGAGTAAGCAGATAATCATTCCCAAAATGCATTTTCAATTCCAAAAGCAGAAAGTTATTTGGCGAAGGGCTGCCCAGCTCACTGGAAGGAAGAGGAGCAGCCAGCTTCATGCCATCGCCTCGGCTATATAGACGCTGCAGATATTCAGAGATCATATTGCTGGGCTAACTGTCACTGGTTACTCCAGAGCTGCATCTGACATTCCATATCTGCCTAGACCTCCGTGGCTATGCCCTGCATGGTGTGTCGAGAAAGCAGGAAGCTGCAAAATGACACCTGGAAGGTGAGCACAGACACCATTTAAGAATTTTGGTCCTTGCTGCTTTTGCTTCTTGCCTTCCCCTTTAGCCTCTGTCCCGCTGAGTAAACTTGATAGTTTTTAAAAATGCTTCCGCCCCCCGTCCCCGCACGGTCTGAACAAAATGCACAGGACCTTTTTCTTAACTAAAATGGCCGATATTTAAAATTCTCACAGTTGCTTGCAAGAGCCTCCACCACCCGCTTCATTTTACAAAGGTTTACCTGTCTCTAAGGAGGACTCCCACGTCCCCTGTTAAGAAGTGTCAAGGTGCCTGAAGAATAATGCTCCCTTTCTCTGGGAGCTGAGACACACCTGAGGCGTGAGCAAACCAATCCTCATAAAATCCCACCTGGGCTGGCGGCCAGCAGAGGCAGCTGGCCCCATTTCTCAGGCAAGAAGATGAGGCATGGTGACTTGACTCACACTCGCTAACAGCCCTGACTTGCTGGAGGAGGAGGTTCCAGACCCTCACACCTGGTGTCACCGCTTAGGCCAGAGCAGAAGGCTGAAGTGCGCCACCAGGGAAAGGAAGCCGCAGACGGAGCTGGGCAGCAGCAGTGAGTGCTGACTTGCTTTGATGCTGGGAAGGGACCTATTGATCCACGAGCGACTGACTGGCCCCTCGGTCCCTTGATCTCTAAATAATAGGTGTGCAAACTAACTACCTTGAAGAGTTTTGTAGCAATGATTTGAGAAAACAAAAGCTGCTCAAACCCAAACCACTCCCCCCCTGCCTCATCACACCCCTAGTCCCTCAGGGTTGGTCTGTTCTACCCCAAATTAGATCTCATCCCTGACACGCCATCAGCTCTCGCCTGATGCCAGCAGCCTCCTGCTGGGCTCTCTGCCTCCTCTCCTGCTTACCCGCTTGGTCACCTCCTTCCTTGGACTCTTTTCCACATAGCTGCCAGGTTGCTCTTTGCAGAGATGCGATCTCTTCACTGCTTGCTGAAAAGCCTTCCAATGACCTCCCATCACACTTAGATCAAAACCCAGATTTTCCACTGGGGTCTACAATGTCCTGTAATATCTGGTCCCTGCCCATCAACTTCCCTGTACCCATCATCTCTCACCTGCCCTGCTGCTCACCACGCTGCCACCAAGCCACGCCCTTCCTCAGGGCCTCCGCGGGCGAGTCCCTCTGCCAGAACCACTCTTCCCCTTCTCCCTCCTTCCAACCCCCCCATCTCTGCTCAGTCGAAGCCTCCGTGGAGAAGCTTTGCTGGGTGTCTTGTGTGAGTTTACTTGCTGATCCTCCAGATTAACGTGTCCTCTCATCCTGTTCATTTGCTTTGCGTCACTTTTCAAAATCAGTGACGATCCCATTCACTTATGCTTCTCTGTTTACTGTCTGCTGTACAAGCAGTTCAGCTTCTCCAAGGCAGGGACTGTGTCTGAATGTCCACCAGGCTAGGGCCTGTGCAGGGTGACCCAGGCAGTCTCACAAACCTGTAAATGACAGTATGTGATGGTACCTGGCCTAAAAACTGGCAAGTGCCATCATGGATTGGAAAATGGAGTGTGCCTGGGTGTGCCCATGAAGAAAAGACTTTCAGTCGTGGTTGGCACTCCTCCCCCCAAAGTCGCAGGCCTTTAAATTACATTTTTCACAAGGTTTTGTGGTTTCACAGTTCTTCATCTTTTTCATGCACGTCCACAAATAAATGTAGAAATGGGCCAAAAGCTAAGTGATCATGGAACTTAAGTAACCCCTCTTACTCTTTGTTGGAAAACTTTCAGAGCCCGATCACAAGCGGGGAGGGTTGTATTGCATACTGTACTGCACGTCAGACCAGTGGTTCTAGCTTTTTGGTCTTAGGAACACTTTACCCTCTCAAAAATTATCGAGACTACCCCAAAAGGCTGTTGCTTATGGGCGTTATATCTATCGATATTTATCATATTAGAAATAATCAGAAATTTAAAAATATTAATTCATTTAAAATAGCAATAACAAACCCATTGCATATTAATATAAATTTAACATTTTTATGAAATTACCATAGTTTACAAAACAGAATTTTTAGATAAGAAAAACACTGTTTTGCATTTTCCCAAAGCTCCTTAAGGTCTCATGTAATTGAAGATGGTTGGATTTTCACATATGCTTCAAACATACGTGATATCCTGTCATGTAGCCTCTAGAAAATTCTAGTGTACTACTAGATACTCATAAAAGAATGAGAATGAAAGAGGAAAATGACATCTTGGTATTTTTATGAAAATGGCTTTGACCTTGCAGATGCCTGGAAACAAGGATCCAGGACCCCCACGGGTGCCTGGGCCACACTTTGAGAACTGCTACCTTAGAAAGACACTTCAATGAGCCAGGTGGCTACGAGCCTCACACTTGCGAACAGGAAGAGGAGTGGAGAGAATATCAATAGAAATTGAACTCGTGGCTGGTTTTCCATTCTTGTGATTAATATGTGTTATTTGGAATAAAAAATGCAAAACACTCCACCCATTTATGCCTAAAACAAGACACACCACAGTAATTTTTTGCGCTAAAAGTACCCGTTACTTGGGAAAGTCATCTCACACACTTAGAATGCATTTTCATTTTCAAAATGTTGTTTTTGCAGAGTAAGAAACACACAATTGTGTAAAAGGAGGCTCACCTGTATGATGAGACACGCTGTGGCATTTATTAACGCTGACCCAAGAGGCAGCGTAAGGGCCAAGACAGTCTGTTAGTCACTGGAAGTTACAATAGAACTGTTTTTGAGAGAACAGCTGTCCCAGTAAAAATGAAAGGCACAAAGGCACACATTGTTTGACCGAGATGCTTAACGTCTTTTCCAAGTTAGTAATCACATCTTCTGAAAGTGCCTAACAAGCTCACCAGAGCATAGGGCACTCTTCTCGGGTGTTCTGTACCATCAGATGCCTGCCTCTTCCTGCCTTCATGGAAATTAAAAATAAAGTGCAAAGAAGGGTCACCAGAGGACACACAACGGGACAAACAGAAGAGGCATATATGGAAGGGGCTTCAGGTGCCCAGGGAGTAGCTTTAACTGTTATCCTTCGAGCTCCCACAAGTCATCAGGGATGCTGCACAGAGTCAGCAGATGGAGACACGAACTTACGTTCGCCTAATTGCAGAATGAGCTAATTCAAGCATATTATTTTCAGTGCACTGACTGGGTTGCCTGTTTGTCTGATACCTGAAATATGACCTTGTTTTCTCCAGTGTATGATGAGCGCAGTTCTCAGCAAACCACAAACTTCCAAGTCGAGCCATATGGACTCGTGGAAAGAGTCGTCTCAAAAAGAAGTAGGAACGGCAGGGCCAAGAGAAAACAGGTGCATTTGGAAACACAGTCCCTTTGGTGGATTCCTCCTCCCCCAAATCTCCTGGACCTGCCACTGGCTCTGCCCTTCCCAGGGCTCTTTTCAGCTTCCCCCTGGGTCATGCTGATTTGCTAACTCATCTTCATTCTGGTTTGAACCTCACTCTCCCTTCAGTGCCTACTGTACACCATGGCCAGAATAATCCTTAACACACACGTACACACGACCAATAAGTCCAGCACTGTCACGACACAGTACAGCTCCTGTGTGTGGCTCCAACCCCTCCGAGTCAGCCTCACCTTATCTGTGTCCTCTCTGGACACACTCACTGTTGTCCGGCAGCACTTAATGAACTGCGTTGGGTTCCTTCAGGCCCCCATGTCTGTACACAGGCCGTGCCCTCTTCCTGGAGTACCCAACTCCATTGCCTCCAATCAGCCCCTTAAGTCTCACCTCCTCCATCCCAGTGACAGGGACCCTCCTCAGCGCACCATTGCACTTCTGTGTGCCTCCTTACGATTCATGGCAGGTGGGTGCTCTGTGCACTCTCTTCCTCCCTGCAGAGTGCTCTTCCAGGGCAAGAACCAGGCCCCATTCAGCTACGTAAGCCCACCGCCTCCCTCCTCTGAGGGTGCTCATGGAGTCTCTGATGAGTAAATTCAGCATCAGATATTATCTGAGGGCCTGCTCTGCACCAGGCACTTTTTTGGGCTTTGAGACTACAATAGTGACCAAATGGACACTAGTGTCTAACATGGACAGTGAAGTCTGCTCTCGCAAGAGGGGCAGGGCCAGAAACCTGGAAGAATTGCTTTTTCTGCCTTCAGAAGGACAACTGCTCCTACACACCCTACATACTAGCCGTGGCCAGAGATTCAAAATCACAATCAGTTGAGGAAATGGTTTAGTAACTCCTAGTTAATGCTCACCTTTGTCAAACTGACTGTTCAGCAGCTTGTCTGAACCACATTTAGTGAGTGGCCGCTGGTGCCTGAACAAGGAGTGAGAGGTTGCTAGAAACCCAAGTGTGGATAAAAATCATCATTGTAGCGAAGAAAAAAAAGCAAATTTCAAAGATGCCAGAACGCAAAAACAAAATGTCAGATGAGTTGAAAATATATGTAATAGCAGCTATGAGTGCAGTTTTTATTTCTGAAAAGCTATATAAGCGCAGAACACCAGCTCAGGCCCTCCATCTTATTTTTAAAAATGAAAGGATATTTTTTCTTTGCCAAATTGATTGAGGTGCTGCTGTCTCGAGGGCATTTTCTCTGGGCTCCAGGTACCTGAGGAACACCCTGGCTGGCTGAGACAGATAGCTCGCTGTTTTCACCTGCAGCCATATGGAGACTAGGGGGTGCAGGGGAGCAGGGCTTCAAACCCCACACAGGCCTCCAAGAGTGGCTCAGTGGACCACAAAATGGGATGCTGGGCAAGAACACAGCGAGAGCCACAGGGGCCAGTAATGAGGCCAGAACACAGGCGTCTGTGTCCAAGGCAGGCAGAAAGCCTTGAGATCAGCAGACCATCTGAGCTTTCCAATGGGCTTGGGGCCTCAGGGATGCCCCTGTGGGCCACCTTTACTTCTTGGGGGTGTCACAAAGATGGAGCCAGTGCCTCTCCCCATCACTGGTGACAAACGGGTGCCTCCACTGCCCCGACTAGATTTGAAATTCCAGAGGGCAGGTTCCCGAGTAAGTCATTTCTGTAGCCCCTGAAATGCCCAGAGCAACACCCAGCCCCCAAAGGCCCCCACTACCTTGTTTGGGATCAGCAAGCGTAGTTCCGCACGGAGACTACGGCACACGGGACTTGGGCAGGGAAGTGTGGTGGGCCAGCTCAGCCCAGTCTGCCAGCACAGCCTGCAGAGAGGGTGGGAAATTCACAGCCTCTTGGGAACCTGGTTTCCCCACCTTGGAGTGGGGCAACCCCCTGCCCTTAGAGTGGGGTTACAGGGGAGAGAGCTCCTTAAAAGAGATACAGCCTGGGAAAGTTCTTGGAACACAGTCTGTAGGTGTGCAATAAACCAAAGTCAAAGTGACAAACTGGGGACTGGGGGAGGGGGCAGCAGCGAAAGCCCTTCCAGCGTGTTCTGGTGCAGGTGTCAGCAAGCTTTTACTGTAATGCACCAGAGAGTAAATTTTTTACATTGTGCGGGCCAAGAGGCAAAATTAAAAAATATAGGTACTTAGATGACAACCATTTAAAAATGTAAAATACATTCTTAGTTTGGAGGCTGCACCAAAACTGGCTGTGTTTCGATTTGGCCTGTGGACCCTAATTTGCCAACAACATGATCAGAGACTGAGCAGAGAGTTCTCTGATGCTCGCTGATGATGGGGTGAGGAAGTGAACTCATCTTACCCGGGAGGACACTGAGGCTCAGCGAGGCAAAGCAATTCACCCAAGAGCACACAGCTCACACTTGGCAGAGGTGAGATCAGAATTCCTCGCCCCAAAGCAGGTAAGACCTTACGTCTTCATTAGGGATGCTGAGGCATGCAAACAGGCTTTACAAATTGGCTTCTTGTTGGGAAATGGAAGGGGCTAGAAAACAAGCTCAGGAACACAACGTATTCATGACGCTGATCAACACACAAACTCTGTAAGTGACCGGCCTGCTGAACAAGACAGGGCACAACTTGCTGAAACGGTGATGTGTCCCTATCTCATTCTGGATATGATTTTTCCCTTTTAATATACACAGCCACCAAACAGCATGCCCCACAGGGGTCCCTGCTGAGTCTGGGGCATACGAAGTGTGTCACAACCCCCTGAGGTCTCTTTGCTCATGTGGGAGTGACAGGTGTGTGACTCCAGCGAGGGTCCCAGCTACCTGGGGGTTCCCTCCTGGGAGCCTCGTGGACCTGCTCCAAGCACTGGACATGGGGTTCCACCTGACCGCAGGAAAGGAGAATCCAGGCCTGGAGTCCGAGCAGGAGAGATGGGAGAAACAAAAATAGATGTGTAAATACTGGAGACAGAACAGGAAGAAGTGGGGAGGGCATCGGGACAGGATTTGCGGGAATTCAGAGGGGGCATGCATATCATCCAAAGTCCGGATGACTTAAGCCAGGCTTAGCTGTGAGGGGAGAGAGCCTTGGGGAGAGAGAAGGCACGTGAAAATGGTGCCATGTTATCCTAGATTCAGAGAAATGACTAGAATAACAGGCCAGAAAAACATGTTAAGGGGACAACTGAATGTTACAAAAGCTTGAGGGAGAGGAGGGGAGATGTGATCTCATCTCGTTAAGTTAAAACAAAATAATTAGGTCAGAGCTTGCCAACTGTATGGTGCGCCGGTGCAGCATCTTTAATATTTTAAATAGGTGCTAATTCAAAAAAAATCAGGAGCACTGAAAAATCAGCAGCTGTCACCTAAAATATGTGGTGGGCTTTTTGGACATCTTCTGAAAAAAATTCCTGAGATCTGGCACACA
>CM052436.1:145732944-145764816 GCA_028533085.1 Varecia variegata | reverse complement strand
ATTGGCGAATTTCTGTGTGTTTTCTTTGGTGGATTCAACCACAGCCAAAAGAGGATCTGGGAAACGCAGCTTCTCTTTTTCTTTCTTGGCCCGACTCTAGGATTCAGGACCTGCCTCCATAGTAGATGGTCCCTTCCAACAACCCGTAATTGAGTCATAGCCTACTTGGCTGTTCACGTCTGAAGGCATTTGGAGGATAGGAGAAGCATGAGCTGGATGGATGACTTGGGCACTAAAGGGAAGTTTGTTCAATATTTTAAAATCCCTCAGAAGATAAATAAGTAGTTGCAATGAAGAGACTTACTTGAGAAAAAAAAAAAAAACACATTGCAAAGTGAGGCTTCATAATTCACTCGTACCTATAAGGTTGAAGTGCTATCAAGTCTGAAATTACTTATCAAGCTTCTATCCTGGATTTACTTTCTATATAAAACAGCACTTCAGAGAATAAGTAAACACCATTATGACCAATGGTTTGTTTTAAGAGAAAAATGCTTCCACAAATGGCAATACTAATTTTTTAACATTCTCTGGGAAAACATAACAACTCGATATACTTGAGAGCCGGGTAAGAACTACTGATGTCGTACTTAATCTTTAAAACTGATATACGTGTGTCCGAAAGCTAATAAAGTTCCCTCTGCTATAAATGGGGGGAAAGGAAAACACTAGATCACGGGCAACACACTCGCTCAGGAGTCTGGTCTTACGGCCAGAGCCCAGGGGCAGGGAAAATTGAAGTGATTTAAAATAGTCCCTGATAGGATATATCTGATATTAGTGGGCCTGCTGAAGCGAAACAGTAATATCACAGAGATACAAAGGTGTAAAACCCATTAATGTGCGTCCAAATGTTTTGATGCCTTGACCTCAACATCTTTCAGGTGATTCACCCATGGCGGTAGGCACAGGAGCGCCGGGTGGTATCAACTAGAGAGCTGATAAGTGGGTGCTCTGAAACCACAATTTATTTTTTGGAATGAAATGGGGAACATTAATGGCTTATTTCATTTTACACCTTTCACTGCAGAGGGGGCCCTGTCAGCACTCTGAGCTCTGCTGACCTTCTCTTTGAGTCCATCCACCATGACCTGCCTTGGGGCAAAATGTTTTATTTCAGGAAAAAGGAACAAATACACAGTTGCGTGGACAGTGGGTGTTCCTTCAAAGCTTTGTTCGCTTGACCAAGTCATACCACAATCTCATCACACCAGCTAATTACTAATTACAGACCAACAGTGCTCCATCATTAGGATTTCATGGACTGGTAGAATGAGAGGAGAAAATGCTGAGGACTAACAGGGTGGACAAATACATATTTTGTCTTTTAAGAACCTTAAAAAATTAATTTGTTAGTGCCTTAATTAAAAAAAATTGAAAGAATTATTGGACATAACGTGAGGATTTTCAAAACAGAAAAAATGTATATTTACAAAATACTCACTACACTATCTTATTTGCCTGTATAGGTATTCGGTCACGGCAGGTACAGACAGCAACATGTCCCAGTGAAGCTGGAGAAGAACATGGAAAACAGGCTGTCCCTGGCAGCAGGAGCCCCACCCACCCACCTCAGGAAGAAGGGTTAACTGGGGTGCACAGAGGAATGGAGAATAGAGCACCCTTTCTGCTCAGGTCCCTCTTTAAAATACTGGTTTGTATTGCATCAAGCAAGCGCCTTTCCTCTGTCTTGCCCTGGTGACTTGTGCATTCTGTGTTTCCCATCTCTGCAATGCTGGAGAGCTGATTCCTAGGTTCCTGCCTTCTCCCACTTCCTTTCTTCCCAGCTTGCTCCAGCCCTCATGCTTTTACTCCTGGGGATGAAGCTCCTATATGGACCCTACGTAAACTTTATTTAAAAGAAGCTTCCCAAATGAGCAATATTGTGGCAAGAAAAAAACATCTAGAACAGAATTGCTCAGACTTTTGGGTGTCTCTAGCTACCAATAGTGGGCAAGAAACACAGACCAAAATAACTCGTTGCCACCCCCAGAGGACACTCATAAGATCTAACGCCTCAAGCCAGAGAAGCCATGGAAACACCAGGCATGGTACATCCATACCTGTGGCACAAAAGTCAGAACAGGCACCTGCATATTTAAAACTAATCACCATGACTACCACAACACAGTTTTCAGTGCTATCACAATCCTCCTATTTCTCGCCGCAAAGTGGGGTGGATGGAGTCACAGGCTGATTTCCATGGGCCTTTGAACCTCCAATTCTTGTATGTTTCTTTAAGTTTCATTTTAAGTCTGGTCTTTGCACAGACAGGGGGAAGAAATCACAGATAATTAAAGCATAAAATATTCTCATTTCATGGTGGGGCTAACAAGTGAAACTACAAGTAATGATGTAATCCAACTTGTCAAAAAGGAAAATGAAAAGAGGAGACAGAAGGCAGGACAGAGCCTTGGGACCCAGCGTGCCATGTCATCTTCTAATTAACTAACTGATCCTTTAAACTGTCAAACTCGGCGAGGAACTCCATGGCCTGGCATCTGATTAATATTCATGTTTGGGCACTGGGTGCTCTAATTTGGGTCCCAGCGGCTGTAGTTAAACATTAGTCTTTAAAAAGGAGAGAAATAAAAACCTGCCCGGTGAACCAAAGTCTCCAGGTTTTACATTCATAGGGAAATGAGGGGAGGCCACCCTGAGGTCCACAATCCATGGCGAAAGCCAATCCTCTGTGGATGCATATTGATTTCTGAATCATGGTGAGGACTTGTATATTGAAAAAATAATTATTTTGCTTCTTCCTACCGGCAGCCACATTGTTAATCACACCCTGAGCCTCATTGTTAAATAAGCGAACAACGCGTGTAAAATTACATAGCATTCGGTAATATAATCAAGCTTTTAATTTCAAACAAAAATAATTGAATATGTAATTTAATCAAAACAAGCTAGAATCCATCATTTAGTTGAACTGTAATAAGCGACAACCTGGACTTTTATTCATATGGCACAGGCTGCTGAAGAATATATTCCTTCCCTTATATTGACTTCCCTTAACTAAAAAAAAAAAAAAAAAAAAAAAAAAAAGCTAGGGTCCAGGGTGTACCCAGAGCCTGTTCTAATGACACGCTTTTTGCCGATAAGGCAGTTGGCTTAAAAATCCTAAACCAGCACCCCAGACAGTGTCTGAGTCTGATGCACCGCCCGGCCACCCACCACTGGGCAGGACACACCCTGGGTAGCTCCCCTGGAGGACGGTGACAAGAGGAAGGGTCCTTCGGAGGCCCTGGGTGGACCATGCCTTAATTAAAGATGTTCAAAGGAAGAAAATAAATCAACCCAGTTCCACTGCAAGTTTTAACAGCACTGGATTTTAGAAAATATTTTCTGAACTATTTTTATATTTACTATGAGAAAGTCTTAGTGCTCATGCTATAAGTCCATTGTACATCACTCTGTCCTAGACTGACATGCCATGGATCCCATAAGCCTTCTCAGTAGCAATTCTTCTTTATCCTATAGAGCTTATTAGACATTCTCAAGCCCTTGTTAAATGTACTATTAAGCTATTTGAAGTCCTATTTAAAACTGGGTGACCCTGCTAACGGATGTGCAGACTGGGATCATGATGCATGTGTACCCTAAACTCAAACGGCGTGAAACAGTTTGACTCCAGCTGGTCAGTGCAACCAGCAGATCTTGAGGCCTAGCATGTAATCAGGCTCATGAATAAGTCACAATTCATTTTCTTTTTGGTAAGGAGAATATGCCACACATAATCAATACATTTTTAATAAAAGAATAGCCTGCTTCTACTACATACATACATACATACATACATTGCAAATGGCTTGCAGTGTTTTCCAGATTGAGCAGAAACTCATGGTCAAATGGGTTCAGGGTTTAAATTCCAGAAGGAATTTTTAGATTTCTGCTAACTAGAGTAGGAGGAGGAGAGAAACCATTCAACAGCACCATTATTCTCCCTGGTCATGCCTACCTGTGAAAGATCAGAATTGAAAAGCTCAGGAGGAGAGACAGGCAGTACTGCCCCATCAGGAACCTTAATTCTTGCTGGCCCTCTGAATGAGAACTTCAAAATCAATGATCAAAAATATTCTTCACCCGATAATTATTTCTAGGATGATTTGGAACATTCCTTATGCTCTTAAAAAAAAAAAAAAGCTGACACATTCCAAATTTCAAACATGCCCACCTCTACTTGGAGCTCAGGTCGCCAGGGAAACCTCCCATCACTGCCAATCCTGACCTGTAAACACCAAGGCAGGGAGTCTTGACATCTCACTTCAGAAGACAGTGTCAGTGCGCTGCGTGCCAGATGCCATCCTGCGCCGTGTTCCTCGGAGCTGCAAATACCTCTTCGGGTGGGGAGCAGGCTCCGGGGACACCGAAACTGGCTCAAATCCACAGGCAATAAAGTAATTAATAGTGTCTTTCAGGGCAAGCGCAGTAAAAAAATAATTGCTCTCAAATTTTTACTGCTAATGAGTGACTGGTACAGTCAATATTTGTGTTGTTGGGAGTGGATGTGTGGCTGTACATGTGAGAAGGATGGGGAGGAAAGTCTTTTGGATGCAAATTCCCAAACCAGTCTATCAGCCTGGTTAATAACTCCAAACTGCCAGACCACAAATGCTGAATCTGTTGACTTTAAATGTCTATGGGGAACATATGCCATGGATCAGAGGACACACTGATTAATCCAACAGAGACTAAAGTCTGTCACTTTGGTCATGGTGCAAAGATGCGCCAAACAGGGTCACTAAAGAGAGTAAGTAAATGGGAGAAAAATACCAAAGCAAAGTTGGTTTCAAAGAAGGACTGAGCTGCCAACTCCTTGTCTAAATGCTACTTGATTAGGTAAAATATCTTTCCTTCCCCAGCATGTCTGCCCACTTGTGTTAAAAATCACTTCCCCTTTCTTAAAGTAACTACCAGCTTGCTGACGCCAGGTAGCTCTCACTCACATTGTGATCATATGATATTATATATTAGGTCACCAGCTTTCTTTCTATTGGATCCCACAGATCCTGCAGCTTCGCTTCACACACACACACACAGCCTTATAAACACAGATTTAAAGATGAATGTGCTCACATTGTTTACTGGGGAGTTAGTGTTCTTAAGTGACAGGAATCCATGCTGGTATGAACAGCGAACACAGAAAATTGCAAGAGCCAAACAGAATCAGATGTTCACTAGTGTATGTAAGAAGTAATCTGCCATGTTTTTATAGGCTAGTTAGCCTGGCTGGTCAGACGGCAGATGCAGCTCAGGCCACAGTGATGAGTCTGGCTTCCTTGTGAAGAGGACACACAGCTTCCTGGCTACAGACTGGATCCTTGATCTCCAGCCACCATTCCAAAACTATATACTCTTGGGGTGGGATGGGATGGGGGGGCCACATGACTCAAAACAAAGACACAGTCAATGTAATAGGCTAATAGTGGGGTCTCAAGAAGAGGTGCAGGTGCAGGGGTGGATTTAGACTGGAACAATAAACACATTGCTTTTCTCTGCCATCAACATGATGACAATCATCTGTTATTTTCTCCAAGAAACCACAAAACAGCTGCCACCCAGAGTTCTCCAAAACTGATACAGGAATACAGGCTTGAACTCTGCAAAGGTAGTTCTGTTTAAAATTGCTTCCCTCTATAATTTCCCTGAAGGCAGAGACACGTGCTGGGAACACTCTGCTCTCAGGGAACACGATGTATGGCCAAGTCAGTTCTGGCTGGGCCAGGCTTCTGGGATCATCTCACCCCCACCCCAACTGGTGTTGTTGTTCCTGCATTGATTTAATGCTCGGAATTCCACAGCACACGCGTTTCCTGTTGCCTTCCAGCTCTCTTTGTGGAGCACTAGATTTTACTTGGTTTCACGTTGTGAGTGACTCTTACGCTAACCCCCAAACTACTCTAACGTTTCCCCACAATGGTTACGGCTGGATAGTTTTATTTTATAAGATATTCATGAGGCAATGACTGGTGCCGACAAAGCAAGCTTTCCAAAGGAAATTCTTTAATGGGCCACATATCTGCTTTTTTAAAAGTCCATGCAGTTGTCCTTAACTTGTTCTTCTGCATAATTTATTGGGCAGCTGTCAAACACGCGTGTTCTCCTGTCTCATAGCTGACATTTGTACAGTGATAAATAACATAGGAAACATGCTGTGAACAAACTGATGCTCTGCCATTGAATAAATGGAAGAAAAGGAGTCCAGTGATTACGGGAACATTTGGGAGAAAGTATGCGACTTTCCTTCTCCAGCAGGCAGGCCTACGAATGAACTGGCTGTTAATTCTTGAACAGTCCACAGAAATGGACTTCACAGAGACCCTTGCTTCACTCAATGGCTCTTATGCTTTCTTTTAAAAAAAAAAAGCACAGTAATTTCAACATATGTAAAGTCTTTTCTTCATGCTTTAAGTACCTATAAATGTACATGCAATTTTATATCATCTACAATGATTTTATAAAGTCAGCAATGTTGATATTGTAACGCGAAACAGTTTGCAAAACTCTTTTAAATTCCCCTGAAGAGAATGCCTAATTCCCATAAATGGGCCAAATACTGCAATTCTGAAAACCTCACACACACACACACACACACACACACACACACACACACACAATTGATCTCCACGTTAAGCCACAAAGCATTGTTACTAAGCTAACATGTTCGTTCTTTTTGATCTCTTTCCATTTCCTGCATTGTATTCAGTGCCTCTTATCCTTGTCCAACATCAACAGGTCATTGCAGAGAGGTCAGTGTTGGCCAATATAAATAACCATTATAAAACTTCTAGCATGTTTTAAATCAACAACCAACGTGGCCTACACTGTTTAACATATAAATTCCAAATATTTTCATGGCAAGAGGGTAGGCAAGGCCTGTGAAAAGTACAGGTAAAAATTATACTCAAATAATAGGATCACAGCAAGCTATTCCAACACAAGTTTCCTCATTTTAACACCAGCTTAAAAATAAACACAGAAGACAATGCCCTTTGGGTAGGATGGTAAGCCTGGGTTTCATACCCTAGGCACATTATGTTTCACTAGAGTTTCATACACATGGCAGAAATTAGCACCATATATACAAACCCAAGGAGTCTCGGCCAAGCCTACAAGAGCCAGAAAACCAGAGTCCAGAGAAACCAGAGCAGGGAGAGGAAGTGACAGCCCCTGTAGCCGCCTCTTTCTTTTCCCTCCCGAAAGCCCATCAGCAATGACCTCCCAGCCCTCACCTGAGCAGGGTGAGACACTGCAACTTCAATGTGCTTCCAGACCACTCTCCTTTAGAAGAGGTGATAGGAAGGGGCTGACGTGAACAGTCCAAGAGTTACTGGTATCTGCTCTTGGAAAAGACAGCACGTAGTCTATCCAGACTCCAGATTTACCTCTTCTGTCTGCTTTGCTTAGGTTGTTATTGAAATTAATCTGCATCATCTAAGAACACAATCAGCTAGGTGGAGCAGTATCTATAAATGCTAAGGGTGTCAGGACCAAGCAGGCCAAGAATAATATTGACCATAATCATGATGAGCATCTACATTTACTGCTACGGAGATGGCCAGAATATGGTGCTGACTGAGAAAAAGGAGGTTTTAGAAAAAGCATAAAAACTGTGGCATTATCTTACAAATAACTGAAGAGGTAGATTTTTTAAAAAATGAATAAATGATTGCACCACATCCAGAGGATGTTTACTCAAATCTCAACTCTGGGTACTAGAATATTAGCCAATTTTAAATCTCTTCATTGTTAAAATGTTATTTTTTTGCATTTCTGTTTTGGTCTGATGGACTTATCAGCTCTAGGAAATGCATCTTGAATGTCTACACTCTCTTGGCCAATTTCTCCTGGAGTTCCATCCAATTTGCACATCCTATTTCAATCTATTTGCTTAGGAGTACACATATTTTCCTGCTGAATTGAACCATTATCATTTGAAAGTTGCCCTCCCAGTTTTTACAATAAATTTTTATTATTAGGAAAAGAAGCTATTTTCATGTTGGAAAAAGAATCATCATGAGTAATGACCAAAGACTATTTTGGGCTCATCATGATGCATTTGTTTTAAGCATTACTCTGCACTATGCATTATATTTCATTTAATCCTTACAATGTGAGGAAAGAACTCTTGCCTATATTATTTCCAGTTTGTAGACAAGAAAGGTGGGGTCTAGAAGATTAGGTAATCTCCCAGTCTCACACAGTAAATGCTAGAAACCAGAGTTAAACCTCAGTTGACCCAACTATAGAACTTGCGCTCTTCATGTTTACATGAGGCTGTGTTGACGCTAATAAATGGCTATACTGCAACCCCCCACTTGTGAAGAAGACACATCAGATCCAAGAAGCCAAGGTACTGGCCCCTATGTGCCACCTTTAGAAATCTGCTTTCTTAGTCTGTACAAGGTCTCAGGAGCAAGGTATATATATTTCTGAACTTCTATTTTTCTCACCTGCAAAACAGATATTATAATAAATCTTGTTCTAAGGATAAAAACCTTTACTTGTCTCCAAAGTCCTCTGAGAGACTGGGATATAATATGCCAGTTTAAACAATGATGGATCGTTTTTCTCTAGCATTGAGCAAATAAAAGCATAAAGCTGCATTTAGTTTTTTCAAATACAGACCCAGACAGGTCAAAATGTACATTTCCTTAACTTTCTTCACTCAGCCAACTGTACTCCTCTGATACCCTGCTAATTTTCCTGATGATGCTGGAACATAACATACTGATTTGGGTAATTCCATGTCCATGCACAAAAATAATTGATGACATCAGCATAGTTATGGGAATTAGACTTATTAGTTAATTACAGAACCAGCAGAGGGAGCACAAACCCTGCATATATAATAACCATTTCTTCTGAGTGTCTTAAAAAACAGTGGTAACAGTGGTAGGAAGAAATGCATTTAAAAACTGAATTATCAGCATCAGAAGATGGTCTTTGGTTTCTCAAAACAGAGTTGGGGTAGAAATCTAATACATTATCCATGCAGTCTAAATATAAATGTTGGCTTCCTGGGTACCTAAGAGGAAGAAAGATGTGGAGAGAGAGCATGTGTGTTTCCCCTTGTTATCACGGTGACACCCACCCCACTGCGGAGTCATTAAGGTCAGATGGTGAGACTTGCCCAGAGTTGGCAAACATTTACTTGTTCACCCTGACATCACAGTAGCTTTCATTTTAGCTTTGCTCATCCTAAACAAAGTCTCAGGGGAGCCAATTTTATTCTGCTAAGATGCAATCAAGATTTACATTTATGGCTGAATAAAGATTTGACAGAAGTAAAACAAAGTAATGTCTACTGGCACAAAGAAAGAAAAAATAAAATCGGGCTGGGCGCGGTGGCTCACGCCTGTAATCCTAGCACTCTGGAAGGCCGAGGCGGGTGGATCACTCGAGATCAGGAGTTCGAGACCAGCCTGAGCAAGAGTGAGACCCCATCTCTACTAAAAATAGAAAGAAATTATCTGGCCAACTAAAAATATATAGAAAAAATTAGCCGGGCATGGTGGTGCATGCCTGTAGTCCCAGCTACTTGGGAGGCTGAGGCAGAAGGATCGCTTGAGCTCAGGAGTTTGAGGTTGCTGTGAGCTAGGTTGACACCACGGCACTCTAGCCTGGGCAACAGAGACAGACTCTGTCTCAAAAATAAATAAATAAATAAATAAAAATAAAAATAAAATCATCTTTAAAAAAAATCTATCTACCTTAAATACTGCTAGCATTATTAAATAAATGGTCACCATTTTTTAATTTGAAGCCAGATGTTGTTCACCTTTTTTCCCCTGAAGAATAAATGACTCACAAGACAGTACCTAGAAATATGTCTCCCATCAAAATAACACTGTCATGTATAAATGGAAGTTAAGATAAAGGGCATCCATTTGTCCATCCATTGCTAGGTTAAGCAGAATACTTAGGGCTGTAAGGTTTCATTTCATAGACCAACATTCTAGACCAACTGCTTAAAAGGCAGCTATAATCATACTAAAGATACCAGTAATGCCCAACGTGATACAACGTTTAGCCAAAGAGATAAATAATATTATACAGGACTTGATTTCTGTACTATGCCTTTCTTCTTGTTGATTTTTGAGAGGATGGTCTTCCCATAACTGAAGTGAGGAAAAAAAAAAAGGAAATTGTGGTACTTAATATATATTACCATTTAAAATATATGCATCCTGATGGCACACTAGACAAAATGTTCACTTTGAAAAAATAATGGGAATGGGCTCATAGGGGGCAAACAGGAAATTTCCACTTTAGCTCTTATTAAGAGAATTATCAGGGCTCAGGAGTAGGGAGATCGGTATGTGCTGAGTAAAGAATAGCCCCAGTCAGGTCCATTTGGTTCTAGAGAGCACCGACTTGGGATGCTGGGGACAGCCACGCTGCTAGAGAACCTGCTGTTCCACGGGCCCCCTGGGCTTTCCCTCCTCCTTCTTCCAGTCTGGCCCCTGCCCTGTGGGCATGATTCTCATCGTCCTGTCACCCCACTGCCTGCTGTTGCAGGGATGTCGCTACAGTCTGAATGTCTGTGTCCCCCTAAAATCCATATTTTAAAACATGTTCATCAATGTGATGGTGTTAGGAGACAGGGCCTTTGGGAGATGACTAGGCCACAAGAGTTCTGTCCTCAAGAATGTGATGAGCACCCTTACACAAGAGGCCCCAAAGAGCACCCTCACCCCTTCCACCACGTGATGAGGCAGTGAGAAAGCGACATCTATAAGCCAGGAAATGAGTCCTCAACAGACACCAAATCCACCGACACCCTGATTGTGGACTTCCCAGACTCCAGACCTGTAAGAAACAAATTTCTGTTGTTTACAAGCCACCCAGTTTACGGCGTTTTGTTATAGCAGCCCGAACGGAGGAAAACAGACATAAAACGGCAGAGGCAGCAGCAGTTCTACCTGGGAAACTGGAGAGGCACGTTTGGTTCAGAGACCTGAGGTTAGGTTACCAACAGGGGAAAACGTGGTCTGCCCTTGCTTTTAATCCTTTTTCTCCCTTGAAGGACGCTGAACACAGTGTACCCTCCAAATGTGGCCCTCATCAATTGGTTACAGTTTACTTTGGGATGATGGCTTTGCTTTCTTCATCCACATGGTCAGAAAACGGGAGGAACCACAGTGGTCGTCACCAGTGGATTCTGCTCTGGTGCCCAGTAGGTGCCCACAGCAGCTGTAAACCGACCACTCCCAAATCTGGTGCCAACGCCTGTCTTTCAGAGACTGGCCACCTCTGAGTGTTGGTTTCTTCTACTACTTTGAAGAAATCCAGGTGAGCTGATCTCACAAGGGTCAGGTTAATTCTCTCTGAATGGGTCCTATGCCTCAGGGCAGATGTTTTAAATCATGTTTTCCATTTAAAGTAATTTTTTCTCTAACTTTTATGCTTATTTGAAGTTTTAATGACAAACTAACCCTTATGGAACATCTATTAGATACCAGGCACTGTGCTAGAAACCTGACTTAGATGATCACATATATCTCAAAGCAAACTTGTGAGTTAAGCACTCTTTTCTGTTCCCACTTTACAGCTAGGGGACCTGGGACTCAGAGCAGTTAAGCAATGCACCCCAGCTCACCCAGCCAGTCCGTGTCAGGCAGGGGCCACATCCAGACCTCTGTCCGAGCAAGTGCATGATGCCTTCCCACCAAAGCTGAGTGCACATCCCCTTTTGAGTGCAATAAATAGACGACACAATGTTTATGGAAGACAGTAGATTCCATTATTGTTAGAATTCTCATACACACGTGGCAGGGGCTTTTTTGTTGTTGTTGTTTTATGCAACTAAAAGTTTGTTGATTTTGAGAATTAACAGTGAAAGGAAAACTCTGAGCAAAAGAATCTTGTCACTAAAAAAAATATCAATAGGTGAGACAACGATGACGGCACAAATAATGACCTATGCAAACATCACCCCCATGTTCCTTAGTGCCTGTGTTATGAGCGTGTCCTCCACGGGCAGGAGGCCCCTTTCTGTCCTGATGGCTGAAGGTGACTACAGATGCAATCAGTCAGCCGACTGGCCCCTCATCTGTCAGGGTCATTAAGATCAAAATAGACATGACCAACAATCTGAGGCCTCGAATCCTGATTCATCTTGACAATCCATTGGAAACTACAGGTTTCTTATGAATTAAGAAATTCTAAAATTCTCTACAGGGAACATAGTAGATATGTGGCCAATGCAGCCCAACCATTTTCTTTATTTTGTTATTTCTAAATGCAAAGGGATAGCACTGAATATGATACGAATGTACCCTTAGTAAGATTTATTAAATAAGAAATTGACCAAGAATAAAGAAACAAACTAAAATTAATAGTACTTATTTTCATCCAGTAAATGAACTGAACTCAGTCTTGTCTCTGGATTAGGCAGGAACACAGGGATTTATTTTATGTTCTCTATTGCTCGTTATAGTGTGTGTCGGTCTCAGAATGAATGAATCGGCAGAGACCACACTGCGTCTCATCCTGTCATGTTAGGAAATGGTTGAAAATCTAAACCCTATCATTTATTTTAGTGAAAAGAGCCAACCATTAGTCAGGCCTATGCTACATGTGTATGTTTTTATTTTTATTTTTTTAGCATTTCCTAGCACTCTCAGTCAATTTTGCAGATAATTCAGGAAGCTGTATAAACTTGGGAGAAGTAGCATGAGTTTGGAGACCACAGAAACCTTAAAAAGAATCATCTGGACACTTCTCCCATTTAATTAAACAAACACCAGAGAGATCTGTGTTAGTGGAACCCCTGTCATGCATGCATGCGGCACTGGTCACCACAGATGTGTTTATGCTAAAAATGGGGTTCTGCTTCATTCATCTGCTTGGAGACACCATCTCCCCTTGTCTCCATCCTCCAACAATAAAGTTCTTATGATAATCTCCACATGAAACACAAGCTTCATGTAGACTGTTGATTTTTCCCTTTAAAACGAGACCTGGAGACAATATATGCCACGCCATTTGGGTGGTTCTGTGGTGAGCAGATGTATCATATCACAGATGTCACCTGTACATAAAAAAGTACATGTCACAGCAACTGCCAAGTCATCCACAGCCTGAGGTTCCCAAGGGCAGGAGTTCAGCCATGGGGCGGCCGGAGAAAGGGCCATGATTCACTCTGGCAAGGCCAGTGCCCGGACAGAGTTGTCTTTAATTGTCTGCTTGTCATACCCCAGATACTCTTGGGTGACATTGTGGCTAGAGTAATGAAGAAAATAAATACACAGAATCTCATATATTCCTTGATCCTGAAATGCTCTATTCATTTGCTCAATATTCATTAGCGAGAGAAAAAATTAGATCATCTTTCATGGTTCGCATCGATACCGTCTATCATTTTTGCTTGAGCATAAATTGGCATACATGTTCTTTCAATTATATAAAAAGCAAGATGTCAAATAGATTACGTGTTTGCAATGATGGTGTTCTATATGCTCGAGTTTTTGATTGGGAAGGTTTGCGGTAGGAAGGGAAGGGTAATCAGCCCAGAACAATCTGAATGGTAATTTTGCTCTAGCGGTATAAAATTGTCATTTTGTCACTAAAAGGTTATACAGTTTGTGAACCTTTAAAAAGGAACTTGATTCTGTTTAAGGTCTAGAAGTGTTTTTCATATTGTAAAAGGTAGCAAGAAGTTAGTCTGAAACAGTTTGGGTGTGAATGTCACGTCGAGATAAACCTGAGCCTTCCACTTGGACTCTGCATCCCTCTCTGCATGTGCTGGAAGGGGCTTGTCCCCATTTTCTCAGTTAACAACAGCCATCATGTCAGTGGCCACCACCAGATACCAGGGACCACCCTAAGCTCTCTGCACACATTATCACATTTAACTTTTCCAACCACCATTTTCCGTAAGTATTACTGGCCACCACACTTGGACAAATGAGAAAGGGAGGCTTAACGGGACTAAGTATTATGCCCAAGTCAGGTTTCACACCCACGTCTGACTTGCTTCCAAGCTCATGCTCTTGATCCCCTAAATATACCATTACCTTCAGTCAATCTGTTTGTTTTCTGACTACTTACTGCTGGAACCACCATGAACAGAAAGGAAGAGGAAAGAGAGATGCGGGGACAAAGTTTTAGCATTGCAAGTGAAGTTGGCATACACATGAGAAGACAAGCTTTAAAAAGAGGTGGTCGTCTTAATTGGGGGAGCGATGGTGGAATTCCTGCTCTCCCAGGGTTCACCGCACTGCGATCTCTGCAGGGCCCATCCTCACTCTGCCAGACTCAAGCAGGACAGGGCCACCAGATGCACGAAGCAGAGAGCTCTGTCTCCCAGATGGAAGATGCTATTTCCATGACATACTATTTGGGAGCTGCCTGGTTGTTCAGTACTAAGAGGCTTTTGTCCCTTAGATGACCCGAGACAGTAGCAGCACCAGGAACCATTTTATCAGTCACGGGTTACTACTTATTACAGATATTCCTCGTTATTTGGAAACGTCATATAAATACATTTCCTATAAGGGGATTTATAACTTAGAAAAGGGTATCCCTTTTTTTAATCTGGAACCTAGATTCTGCTCTAATAGTTTCTTAATTGAAAGACAAAATTATGTATATTTATCATATACAACATACAGTTTTGAAATATATATTGTGAAATGGCTAAATCAAGCTAATTAACATATGCATTAACCTCACATAGTTGTCATTTTTGTAGTGAGAGCATTGAGTTTTGTGGTGACAACAGTTAAAATCTACTCAGCACTTTTCAGAAACACATTATTATATCGTCATCACAGTGACTACTGTACAATAGATCTCTCGAACTTACTCCTCTTATCTAACTGAAATTTTATAACTTTTGACCAACATCTCCCCAATCATGTATTCTGCTAAATTTCTGAATACTCTCCCTTTGATCATAAGTTTCAGTTGGTAAGTTCTCTCTAGGTTAATTACCTGTAATATAATGAGTCTTAATTATATTGGCATAGCATCTTTCCCATGCTAGAATGCAAACATTCACAGGCAGAGTTAGTATAAAATCTACCACTTTACCCCTAAAGCCCAACCTCGTGCCTGGTACGTAGTAGGTACTAAATATTCAATGAATGATGAAGGGAACCTTCTACTGTATTTTGGCTTTTGCATTTTGAATCTGAGTCTCCTCTCTTTTTGTGTATATCCCCCCCCCTTCCTTTATCTTAGATCAATCACTTTCTTTCTACAACAAATTGCCTTCCATAAACAGTGGCCGAGGATGTAGGCCGAACATCCACCGAGTTATCTGTTTCTAGCCAGAAGAATTTGAGAAGAGGATTTGGAAACCAAAACCTAAAACGAAGAAACAAAACAAAGCACAAGACATCCTTTCTAATTTCATAAGGAAAACCTCTAAAGGGACAGGTGTTGAGGAACGAGACCCCACCATCATACAATGATGAAGCTAACCTGGTCTGCAGATCGGAAAACAGCTATGGGGAAGTCACGATTATTATTGTACATTATTTGTGTTTAGTGCTGGAGAAACGATTTTCTTTTCGCAATATCTCTGCCCCAATAAAATTAAGAACTTAGAGTAGGATCCAAACTCCCCCCAAAGGAGTTAGCTTAAAAAAATTTATTAGTTCTACTGCCACAGGGATTTACGGTTTCTCTTTTAATAGTTACAGTCTGATATGCCATAAGTTTCTTTGGTCACAAGGTAGATTCACTTATCTTTCTTTTGAAACACTCACTGAATGTTTTAAGCAAATTCCGGCCCTGCCATTGATTGAATTTTGCATGGAGGAATGAATTGCAGAATGGCTTTGGAATATGCCTCCAAAACAAGACGACCTTAAAATAAAAACAGATACTGAAGATTATATTTTCCTGATTGTCAGTCAGGCTAATTATGCTTTACTCTAAAGCTTTGTCTATCAGGCAAGAAAGGAAAAGGCAATTGGGGGCTCTCTCCTTGCACAGACTGATGTCTGGGAATATCACACCAGTTTATTCACAGCAGGAGCCTGCTGTAATTGGCAGTTCCATTTTCCCTACTAGAGGGTAATTCTCTAGTGAAGAAAACACAATGTTAACAAGATTTTACAAATTTGACATATGGTATCCTATCTGAAATGACCAACAAAAGTTCTTTCTCTCCCCAAGCAAATGCCGTTATTGCTGGATGTGACTACGAAAGAGAAAACAGGAGGAGGAAAAAGCCCCTGGAGTTATTTTAGGGGGCCCGTAAATCTGTGGTCTTAACAAAAAGCCAATTAATAACAACAAAAGGTTAGACACTCAGGGTGCATGTGTGTCCAAGAGTTGGTGATGAGATGGCAACAAAAACCTCACCTGAACATTGTGCTTCACTGATGACAGCTGATCATGCCTAGGGCATTCAGAGCACAAGGATTCAAGCCCAGGAGAGAATTCTTAAGCCATTAAGTTTAGGGTGGGGCTGGTCTACAAAGAGTGTGAGAAGAAATCCTAAAAGACACACTGGATGATTCTGGGTTTATTTTCACCCCCTCCCTAAACACACAGAAAGTCTGGAATGAATTTGTAAGAGGGTAAAATTGCTTTGATGTGCATCCGAGAGGGGCTTCTTCATCATATACACCCAATGAGGTCTCTGAATTCTCTTTTAACAAAGGAATGAAAGAAAGACGATTCTGGTGCATAAAACACTAAGCAGGATGGTATGTAAATTTTCCAGGAAAAGAAGAGCAGGTATTTTTGTCCCCTTTCCACTTGTGATGCATCATTTCATTCTTCCTCAGTAGGACGTTTGGGTCGATTCTAAAGAGGGGCAAAAATGGGTCCCCAGGAATTTATCCAGGATCTGCTGCTAAGATACCCACAGTTTATTGTCTCCAACCGTAATCTAGGAACTGTCGTCAGACCCCATTTGATGTTCCGTCTGACCCCAGCTGCAGAGATGGTACAGGAAATGGAGATTCACTTTCAGGTTGGTGATCTCAAGGGCACTACACGAAGGGATTAATGAGCAGCTTCCAAGCCCCATGTACTTGCAGTAAAGGCACAGGAGTCAGGTTAAGTCCTAATTTTCATGGGGAATTAAACTGCCTTTTAATACCACCTGGTGATATATAATTGACAATCAACTGGAACCTACCCAGGTGAAGGAAGTAGCTGGATGGCAGAGCCAATTTTTTGTTTCAGTGTACTCAGTGACACATACGCTCAAATGCTAAAGGACCAATATTTGTTTTTCCACTTAGATTATTTGCTTGCTCACTGTCCCTGCCCATTTCTCCTTTCCTGCCTGGATGTTCTACGTGCTGACTCTCAGTAGCACCTGAGCTGTTTTTAAGTAGTACAGGGACAGAGACGCCTTGAATCAACACTGAATCACGTAGCAAGAGAGTCTGGCTTTCTCAAATATCTTGCTGTCCTCCAGATTATGAGAGTCTCAGTGTGGTGCTAACCTCAAAGGGAGATAAGAACTTCAGAGTGTCACATGGTAGAACCCAGCTAGCATCCAATAACGGGCTCTTTTCACTCTATTCATTTTTATGGTTATTCCTTCTATTTAAAAACATTACTGATTTTCCATTCTCAGAAGTTAGAGGACATTTTCATTGAAGATACAGTTACTCATACCAAGTGAAATAAGCCAGTCACAAAAAAAGGCAAGTACTGTATGACTGCATTTACATGAGGTACCAGGGTAGTCAAATTCATAGAGACAGAGAGTAGCAGGTTGCCAGGGACTAGGGGGAGGAGGAAAGAATCAAGAGTTGTTTATTGGGTACAGAATTTCATTTTTTGCATGATGAAAAAGTTCTGGAGATCAGTTGCACAACAATGTGAATATATTTAACACTACTGAACTGTACACTTAAAAATGGTTAAGATGGCAATTTTATGTTATGTGTATTTTACCACCATAAAAAGCAAGTTGAAGAGGAAGGCAGAGCAGAGGGTCAGAGGAAGCTGTGATGAGGGAAGCAGAGTCAGAGAGATGTAACTCTACTGGCTTTGGACATGGACGAAGGGGCCATGAGCCAAGGAATGACGGCAGCCTCTAGAAGCTAGAGAAGGCAAAGAAACGGATTTTTCCTAGAGCCTCCAGGAAAGAATGCAGCCCTGCTGACACTTTGATCACAGTCCAGTGATGCATTTTGACTCTGGCATCCAGAGCTACAAAATACATTTGTGTTGTTTTAAGTGCCTCCACCCTCTGTTCCTCCACAGTCACTTCATTTTTTAAAGTCAATTAAAACACATTTGGAAATGATGGTGATGAGGTACAGGACTATGGAAAAACTGTGAAGATGGCTTGTGAATGCCTGATGTTTGGCAAACACCTACCCTTATCTTCTGGGCTGTAAAAGGGAGATCAAGTTTTCCAGGGTTGATTATACACAAGAGGCATAATGACCGTGGGGACAGACGGAAAAGCAGTGCTTAATATGCTTTATATAAACTCAATTACAGGCAGTGTTCTTTAATTTTTAAGAGCACTCCTCCCCCCAAACCCTCTCCTTGTGCTGATGGATGCAAAAGTGCCCCAGAAGTTACGCTGCAGATCTGAAGACACCAATACTGGGTTTAACCGGGGCTCTGCCACTTACCAGTTGAATAAACCTGGGCTTGTCGCCTAACCTCAGAGCCTCAGTTTCCACACCTGTGAAGTGGGATCATTAGCACCTACCTCAAAAAAGAGCTGCTGTGAGAATCAAACCAGCAGCAGAGTGCCAACTTTTGGCTCGGGCCTGACCCCTAATAGGTACTCATGAAATACTGGCTCCTGTTATAATGATTATGGTGATTATTACTAGACATTCTCTTTCTACCAAATATCTATTTTCTTTATTTAAAAAAAATGGATTCAGCACTTTAACATGATTGAGATCTGACCAACTCCAGCCACCACCCTTTTGTTAGTTTGTAGGTCGCATCATTTGAAGTCATGGTGACCTTGGAGTCTTTCATCACGCCAGAGTAGATGTGTTCTTGGGGACGGCTCTACTCCTTGGCCAGCTCTGAGTGCAGTTCACCAATGCCTTGTGCTCGCTCACTGTGAGTACAGTCCCTGTGCATGCGGCGGCCAGCCCGAGAGCTTTGGCCATTTCACGTTTAAAGCCCGACCTGAGTGCCAGGTTTGTCCCCAGCTGTCATTTATCAACAGCACAATACCCCAAGGCTATGTATTCATCAAATGCTTATTGACTTACGCTGCAGGTTTTTTTTTTTTTTTTTCTTTCATAACACTAGAAAATATTATCTCTGATTTAAATAGTTTTCTTTGCAGGATGGAAGTAAAAAAAAAAAAAAAAAGTACTGATTCCGTGGCACCCATTTTCCAACCAGATGCACTGACTGAAGGTGAATTTACTCATGAAAATATCTTGGTAGCTTAAAGCAGTGCTTCTCAATTTCAGAACTACCAAAATCTTGGGCCAAACAATTCTATATTGAAAGGAAGGTAGTTCAATGTGCTGTGCATTAAAGGATGTTTAGCAGTAGCCCTGGCCTATACCCAACTAGACAGGTACCAACTGTCCCCCCCCCAAGTTGTGTCAACCAAAAATGTCTCCAGACATTGTCAAATGTCCCTTGGGGACAAAGTTGCCTTCAGGTGAGAACCACTGCATTGGGGTATGATATCAGCTTTGAGATTACTAATTGTGGCTGTTGGTTAAAAAAAATTAATTAAAATATTGAATATAGAAAGATTCATTGTTATGGCCACCAGTTGTGAATAATTTAAAAAAGGCTTTTTATATTTTTTAAAGTGTTCCTCAATCAATAAATATAAATTAAATGTAATAAGTGGAATTGCTTTTTAAAGTATGAAGTATATAATGTTAATCACTATCAAAATTATACCAGCATGCTCTGGGACTATATAAAGGATGGGTTGCTTGAGGAACTAACTTTTTATGAAGCCTGTGCTATGTGCTAAGTACTTTGTTCTTACCATCTCATTTGAGCTTTATCCTCTAGTTTTTATGGAAGAGAAACAAAGGCTCAGGGAAGCTAAGTAACATGATCAAGGTCACTTAGCTAGTGAGAGGTGGTAGCACGATTTGAATCTAGGGCTGTACCTCTCCCAAAGCCTGTGGTCTCCCTTCCCACCCACTGCCCACCACATGCTCGGATACCGTTCTTGAATGGGAGGCAGACACGCATATGCTCTTTGACAAGTCCTTCTAGAAACAATGCACACACATCCAGAGAAGCCAGCCAGGGTTAGAGCGAAATGCATAACCTAGAGCTGAAGCCATCTGAAATGGTGAGCTCAAGCCTAAACTCAGGATCCAATGACCCACTGAGTCAATTCTCCAAACTGACATTTTTGGGATCCACTGTTAGTACCTGTTATCCCTTTAAACATCTGGAAAATTAGGCTTCAGTGAAATATCTGGGAGAAACGCAATGCAAACTGACTTAGGCAATACAAAGAAAGAATTTAGACTCTGTTTTGCAATTTTAAACTTAGTGTCTGTAATGTGTTGAAATGTGTCTCTCTCATCCCCCACCAACAAAAAGATCTGTTAAAGTCCGTATTGCAGGTACCTCAGAATATGATCTTATTTGGAAACAGGGTGTTTACAGAGGCAATCAAATACAAATGAGGTCATTAGGGTGGACCCTACTCCAATATGGCCTGTTTCCTTACAAAAACGGGATGTTTAGACCAGAGACAGGCACACGGAGGAAAGACTATGTGAAGAGACGCAGAGAATGCCACGTGAAGTCAGGGGATTAGAGAGATGCATCTTCAGGCCAAGGAACGTCAAAGGTTGCCAGCTGGGAAGAGGCAAGAAAAGAGTCCCCTAGAGTTGTGAGAGGGACCACAGCCCTGACAACGCCCTGATGTTGGACTTTTAGCCTTCAGAACCTTGACACAATACATTTCTCTCTTTTCGGCTACCCAGTTTGTGGTGCTTTGTTACTGCAGCCCTAAAAAAAAATCCACATAGTGTCTACGTAACAAATTAATCCAGGGGTTTCTAGAGTATTTGTGTTTTCTGAGTATAAAGTGAGTTTTCTGAGGTGGCTTGTCAACTGAGTGGTGTCTGCCATATGCATGTTTTGGCACAGTGCCCGTCCTTCCCGGTACGTCACCCGTGCCAACTGGGCTCAGTCAGCAAGGAGGGCTAGGTGGCCCTCACTCTCTGTCAATGGCCTCTCCTCGCTCTTGACCTCTCAGTCCACATCCTCAAGGCTTGTTTTCCCAAGGTCACAGGCAAAACAGCCTGCTGGCTTTAGCCACTTAGGTTTATAATGTTTACTCACACGAATTCTAATGGATTTGTAAAAATTCCATCTTAGATTAAAATTGTACCATGGGACAACTATATAAATAGGAAAAAAAGGAAGACTATTTACTAAATATTAAAACACAAGTGGCATTAATGTCACACTCACCTGGCACGTGGGTACCAAGACAGGGATAAGTTTGTGGGCTATGGGGGGGGGGGAAACCAACAACAAAGACTTTTCAAAAAAATTTCTCGCACTGAAGTGTAACACTTACATCTTTCAGACGCAGTTGTGGAGAAAAATCTATGTGAAAGTTAAAAAGTTCACATCCGGCATTAGTGAAGCAATGCAGAAAACAACGCACCGCTCTGTGCCTTGGTGAGCTACGGGTGCTGTTATTTAATTATTTCAGCCCCGGCTTTCTTAGAGCTGCCAGGCTGGATTTGTTTATAGGTGTCCTTTCCTTCCAATCTGCCTGCAGGGGCTCCACCACATCATTTGTCAGGGGCTAAATAGCCCAAGGCCAAGAGTAGACATTTACTTACAGAATCTTCAGACTCTTTTAAACAGGCCTTTGGGATTTCGCCACTCACCATTCTGTGGCAGGAGGCTACTGGACACCTTGCTGGGTGTTTCTGTTAATTGACTAACCGCGGTGTCGCTGCTCAAAACCGCTGTAACCTATACATGCCCTCAGTCTGAAGCTTCTCATGACCTTTCTCTGGCCCTCAACACATATGGCTGAGACAATGCAAACATCATTTGGAAGATGAGTAAATTCAATAACTCAATTACAGCTGCACCAAAGCACCATTTATCAAACTCGGACCGCAGCACTTTGTCTCTCTTAGCCCTCTGTTTTTCCGTGGCCAGGCATTTGGGGAA
Source organism: Varecia variegata (assembly GCA_028533085.1). NCBI lineage: Eukaryota > Metazoa > Chordata > Mammalia > Primates > Lemuridae > Varecia > Varecia variegata. The sequence goes on along the minus strand of CM052436.1, from coordinate 145,742,724 downwards.
AGTAGCTAATCAATTTAGGAATGATTAAATTGAAATTTGTAACACTTTCCATTATTAAACCTTCAATCTTCATTACGGCAACTTAATGATTACATCATGGCTGAGAAAAACAAATTATGGGTAGCTGGTATCATTCAGAAAGCTGGAATAGCCAGTGAATTGTCAAAAACACCAAAAGTCTAATATGCGTGGTTGTATAAATGATTGTTTGGTATATACAGAGGAACACCAAACTGCTATTCGCTTTCCGATAAAAATATGCATTAACACTTGACATAATACGTTGGCCTTTACCGTATTCTTGCTCTTTTTATACAGATTGGGTTGATTTACGTGGAGCAGATGGATGAAACCTGGGGACCTCTCAAAATTCTAGACAAACTTGGATGTGTACACATGAGCCTTGTTCCAGGAAGATGGTCCAAAGATCTCATCAGCCACTGAAAGGGGGGTAATGGATGGAGATGCTCTCCAGTTAATAAGAGAGACCATGTTCTACAACCCTCCACTGTCACTTTTTTTTTTTTTTTTTTTTTTTTTGAGACAGAGTCTCGCTCTGTTGCCCAGGCTAGAGTGAGTGCTGTGGCGTCAGCCTAGCTCACAGCAACCTCAAACTCCTGGGCTTAAGCAATCCTACTGCCGCAGCCTCCCGAGTAGCTGGGACTACAGGCATGCGCCACCATGCCCGGCTAATTTTTTCTATATATATTTTTAGTTGGCCAGATCATTTCTTTCTATTTTTTTTTTTTTTTAGTAGAGACGGGGGTCTCGCTGTTGCTCAGGCTGGTTTCGAACTCCTGAGCTCAAACAATCCGCCCGCCTCGGCCTCCCAAGTGCTAGGATTACAGGCGTGAGCCACCGCGCCTGGCCCACTGTCACTTTTTTTTCCCTTTGCCCTTTGCTTCTTTTTCTCAAACTCTAGTATTAGTTCTCCAACCAAAAACTCTGGCAGAATTTTTTTTTTCCTCCTTGCTTTAATGACACTGCCAATGTTTGGTGCAGGTTCTCTGCAAATTCCACTGTTAGCCATATCCTTCTACATTCTGGCAGCCAGTGGAGACTCAGTAGGGCTCCATCTGTCTTAGGGCATTGACATTCTCATGGGTTCTAACTGTGGGCAGCCAAGACAGAGTGTGGAATTCAAGGGAATGGGAGAACTGTTGGTGGCAGAGAGGAAAAAACAGGAATCAAAGATATACAGGCCCATTTAAACACTACAGGAATTACTGGGTAGATGATGACAACAAGGATGATGAAAAAAATGGTAAGTAATAGTAAGGGAGAGTTTATCATGAGTCAGATGATGCACTTTGATTAAAATTCAGTCTTCACTCTAACCCTCTGAAGTATTATTTCTCTTATTTTACAGAGGAGGAAACGGAGGCTCAGAAGCTTCCTGCCCAGAGCCATGGGAGGGAACCTGAAGGTGGCTCCTCTGGCCCCAGCCACGCCTCGGAGGACCGATGCCCCAGTTAACATCCCGAATGCAGTTTCACAGGGGATCCTGAAACAGAACCACTCAGGACTGAGCCATTCCTGGATTCGTGACATTCAGCAACCGTGTGACATAATAAACGGTTGTTGTTTTAACCCAGTAGGCCTTGGGGTAATTGATTATACGGCAACAAATAACTAATATACTTGCCACACGTCTAAGCAGTAGAGCCAGGATTCAAACCCAAACCTCCCTGGCTCTAGAGTCCATGTTAATAACCACGATGCCGCCCTGTCTCAATGTTTCTAAATCACTCCTGTATGCACCTATTATTCCCTTTAAGGGAAAACATACTTTAATTCTGCTCCCACTGCCACCTTGGTAGGCACTTTCAGAGGTAGCAATGGTCTTCACCTGTCAATCACCAAAGACAAAGGTCAAAGGTAACATGGCTAATGGCCCAGACAGATGGGAAAAATCCCAGCGCTTAGCAGGTGTGCTCTTCTCCTTGCCTCTCTCAGCTTAGGAAGTTTATTTTACACACGCAGTATTTCTAAAGCAAACTGCTATCAATTGTGTTCAATGAACAAATATAATCACATCTCATAATTACGTTATTTATTAAAAAAGGCAGAGCAGATTAAACTCACCAAATACCATCTTCCACCATGGGGTTTCCGTATTAGAGAAAATTTACTGAATAATAAGATCATCCTCTTGTGTTCCATTTTCACTTAAAAACTGACTTGGTAAGGAGGAGGCCTGTGTTAACACTGCAAGTCCGTAATTTCCTTGCAATCTAAACTTCATTGATGGTGAATGTGCAGAGCAAATGCTCCTGTTATGGTGACAGCGTACACTTAAGCTCAGAGAATAGGGAGGCATTCAACAAAAGAGGACCAGCAGGGACCCCATCCATTTCAGGCCCTGGGAAAGGTCCCCCCTTGCCAAGTGAAGGGGGAAAATGAGCCGTAAGGTATTAAGAAAGGAGCAAGCTGTGAAATGAACCAAGGGGTAGATGGTGCGGTTCGTGACCCCACAGCCTCATAAGGCAGTCCGTCAGCCCTGGGGTCGCTAATGAAGGGCGATGCCTGGAAATTAATGGAGTGGTGTGGGGCGTTAGGGTGAAAATGGTGGCACAGTAGTTTTTCTACAGTCCTTTCTGCTCAAAGAGTCAGGCAGAATGGTTATTAAAGCTTCCAGCACTTAGATAAGTTAATATTTCACCATGATATTATTAGGATGAGCAAGCCCAGGCATCAAGTATCCAAGCACCTTCTTTTTGAAAAACAGAAGGGACCATCGGCCCTAGAAAGAAGAAAGGGATAAAGACATGCCCGTCTAATTCCGAGCTCTGATGTTCAGACGAGGCAAGAGCCTTCATTTTCGTCTGTTTTAATTCAAAAGGCCCCTTTCACCGAGCGGACCCTGCGACAAAACCCTCCACTGAGAGATCACACCCTAATCACGTCCCTCCAAAAGCCTCACAGATAGATATTTATGGCAAATACAAAACACCAAGCGTGCTGCCTTATGAAAGGCGATTTGTTCATCTGTGAATTGAGACCTGAAACCTTTCTACTTTCATGTTGGCTGTCATTTTTCTCCCACAAATGAAATGAATAATTCCTCCTCATGGCAGTCAATTTCAAATTCACAGGGTTCCCCCCTTCCTCTGAACCCATTATGTTTTGTTGCATAAAACTCATCTCATAAAATAAACCTCTCAAAGTTATAAATTAAAAAATAAACATTCTTGAGAAAATGTCAAACGCAGGCCTGAGAGAAAGGCCAAAAAATCCATTTAAGGGAATATTGCAGTGAATCCATCCCCAGAAAATTGGGGGAAAACACTCAGACTGGTGATTGAATATAAATTCACTGCCTTCAGCCAGTTTGTAATGAAATGAACTTTTAGCTAGGGGTTGCTAGATACTTTTAGAACTGACTGTAAGATGAGCTGTGCTCACAGTGGAGGAGGATCAAAAAATATGCACCAGAATATTAAAATAAAAGCTGGGCTGAACACATGGCAGAGGGGAAAATACAAGTGCTTGGCACCATCTCTGGGTATGCAAATAAAAAGTCGCAGAAAATACCCTTCAAACACCCATGCCGGTTGTACTTAACCTACAAAATACATCATGTGCTGATTGCTCAGGCTGACAGGCTTCTGGGGCAAAATCCTTAATTCCAAGGAAAGTTTCCTGGTCAGATTCTCACCTTCGTGGTTTGGAATGTGATTTAACAACCTTAGCACCAGAGTACACAAATACCACTGTGGCAATCAGCCCCCAAGATGGTCTTCAATGACCCCTGCCTCCTAGCATACACACCCTTGGATAGTGTGCTCCCTCACTGTCCCTAGGTTGTTCTGTGTGACCAACAGAAGATGGCAGGAGTGATAGTATGTTACTTCCAAGGTTAGGTTATAGGAGATACTGCATCTTCCATCTTTTGCTTGTTCTTGTTTTTTTTTCTCTCTCTCTGATGATTTGCTCTGGGGGAAGCCAGTTGGCATGCCTTGAGTAGCCCCCCCGGAGATACCCCTGTGGTGAGTAACTGAGGCCTCCTGCCAACAGCCAGCAAAGACCTGAGGTCTGACAACAGTCCTGTGAGTGAATCATCATGGAAGCTGACCCTCAGCTGACTGAAGTCCTGGTCAACAGCTTGACTGCATCCTCATGACAGACCTTGAACCAGAGCCACCTAGCTAAGCTTCCCCCAGATTTCTGACCCTTAGAAACTGTGTGAGATCAATAGTTTTTGGTTTTTTTTAAAGCACTAAATTTTGGGGTAATTTGTTACACAGCTATCAATAACTATCACAACTACCATTGACACGACATATTTATTGAGCACTTACAATGTACCAGACAACATATGAAATGTTTTTCATGAACTATCTCACTTAATAATGTCACACCCTATCTGGTAGGCACCATCATTATTATTCCTAGACACATTTCATGGGGTTGTGACGAGGATTAAAAACATGCAAAGCATTCAGAACAGTGCCTAACATGTAGTAAGCATTTACTAAATGTTAGCTACCAAGAATGTTATTATTCCCATTGACAGAGGAGGAAATCAAGGCTCAGCAAGAGAAAGTACCTTGTTCTGCAGCTAGGAAGTAACAAATAGGTAAGTTCCAGGTCTTTCTGGTTCCAAGGTGCATATTCTTAACCCAAGATGCCTTCTCTGACAAAGCAATCTTCAATAAACAAAAATGCATGCTAAAAGTAAGGTAATTCCTAGACTGTTCACAGACTTGGAATCACCATAGTTTTGGATTATTCATATTAAAATTCACTTGGTATTGGCTGCTGACTGAGCTGATAGTATTTCCTAATGTACAAAAATGTTTTCCAACATTCAAAAATAATGAAATCAAAGACTCGTTAGCAAAAAAAAAAAAAAAGCCCATAACAAATCAGGTTTTTATTTGGTGTAAGAATTTATTTATTGAATATTAATGATATTTAGAATATGGAACTTGTGAGTCCCTAAAACACAGCTATCTTTGAGACGAAATCAAAGCATAAAAGGGTGAATGTGCATTACTCTGGCCAAATCCCGAACCTGCACAGAAACTGTGACTTAAGAATTTCTTTACTGGGCTCAGTAGTAGTTGCAGAATTTTAAATAGTCAAAGAGAAGGTCCAGCCCCCTGACCTATGTTGCTTTTTTTCTTCAGTATATTTGGGTGGGGTTATACCCCTTACAAGATTAATAGGGATTAACAGAAACTGCATTCTGATAATGTTTAAGTGTTACAGAACTGATGAAATCAACATACAGCCTTTATTCTTGGAGCAGAACCTTAGATTCTATATATTAAATAATTCGCCATTGAATGAACATCTGTTCACTATCAAGACTCATGAGTATTTGTGGGTTAGGAAAAGAAATGTGGTCTGAATCCTATTCTGCCTTCAAGAATTCTCTGCTCCTTTGAGCTCTGGCAGCTTGAAAAAGGTCCTGACTTTTTAAGATCTCATTTTTTAATGATACTACCATCATATATCAGAACAATGCATCAACTTCAAATAAAACCACTACTCCAAGCATTCATGCTCTTTCCGTCCCGAAGGAAGAAAAGTTCAATTCCTTCTGTTCATCAGTGTTTTCAAGTTGTAAAGCGAGCAATTAGCAGAACCTGACCACGAGGATTTCTCCTGTGTGGATAGGCTCCTTCTTGCCAGCGTACGCTTTCCCAAAGCTCACTGTTATTCCACTGCATGGCCCTGTTCAATAACTCTTCAAGAATACCAACGGAGAGTCATCCACCAGGGAATGCTTCGAAATGGTCTTTGAAACAAAAGCTCCAACCAGCAGGCCCAAGCCTTTCCCCTTTCCCTTGGTTTAGGCTCCTCAAACAGCATAATTGGATGGAGCAACCCATAGAAATCTTGTCTCCCCTGCCCTACCCCATCCCAGGTGTACGTTCTCCATTCTTTATGGGAGAAGCTCAACTCAGTCTTCACAAATGTGGTGGGGGCTCATGTATTCAATGAGAAAGATTAACACGATTCATACATGGCTATAGGTGGTATTATTTGGCAGAACTAGAGGTATAACTGAGTTGGGAGGGATGGATAAGGAGGGGAAGGAAAGAAAATTAGGTTAGGTGCAGGGGGAAGTGTAGTGCACTGGAATACAATTCCCAACACAGATGCAGGCACCAGGTGTTCCAATAAACCCTTTTGTTTGTAATGTGATTTTATTGGGGGCAATCCAATTACAGAGATGTTCAAGCCACCATCCTTGGGGCAAGACCTGAGGCCAGGGTCTAACTATTAATAACTCTATTAATACTCCTCCTCACCAAAGCTCATCTGCCCTTGGCCATTGTGACTGCCTGTCAGGGAGTGCCCGGATCCTAAAACCACTGGGGCATGAAGGCCAGCCTAGCTGAAGCCACCGTTGTCAAAAGTGTGGCCAACAGGCTGGAACATCTGGAAGAATTCAAGCTTCACAGAGCTTAGCACCTGGGGCAGGCCCTTCATGATCCGGTTTTAATACCTCCCTTGACCGTCCGTATTCTGATTATGCTGAAATTCAAGCAGAATTTCTTGGATCTTGTGCAAGATCCCAGCAAGCTGGCTCAAACCTCTGGTCCTCTGCACAAAGAGTCTTTCTGCTTGGACAGGCTTCCCAACTGTCATCTGACTTCTTCATCTAGCTCTCCTCTAAACCATGCCAACTACATACTCCAGCCTGCTCTTTCCTGGACACACTCTTTCTAGCCAGCTTTTCAAGCCTGATTTAGAGAGTTCTTCCTGGGCCCTCCTTCTGCCCCTCACCCATACGTATGCTGGCTTCTGTAGCAGCGCTGACTCTCTGAGAAGGAGGGTTGATATTCCCACCTCTCTCCCCACTACACCGTGTGCTCCTTAGAAGTGAGGATTTTTCCTTAATCGATTCTATATCCCCAGCATCCAGCACAGCAGCCTAACAACAGCCTGACCAGATGATGCATCAGTCTACAGAAACAGTGCCCTCCCCCAAGCCCTGCTACCATGCACCTGGTGGCCAGTGTCCCTTGCACTCATGTTGCTTTCTTACCACGTTCCACAACATTTTCTCTCCCATCAAAATAAGAGGACAAGCAGCTTCTATATTTTACTTTCTTAGGGTCACTGAGGGCTTATTTACATATACTATCTCATTTAATGCCAATCATCCTAAGAATAATATACTCATACTATTTTTTTAAGTTTATTTTTTTATTTTTTTGAGATAGTCTTGCCCTGTTGCTGGGCTAGAGTGCCATGGCATCAGCCTAGCTTACAGCAACCTCAAACTTCTGGGCTCAAGTGATCCTTCTGCCTCAGCCTCCCGAGTAGCTGGGACTATAGGTGCACGCACTGCCATGCCTGGATAATTTTTTTCTATTTTTGGTTGCAGCTAACTTTTTCTATTTTTAGTAGAGATGCAGCCTCACTCTTGCTCAGGCTTTCTTGAATTCCTGAGCTCAAGCAATCCTCTCACCTTGGCGTCCCAAAGTGCTAGGATTACAGGCGTGAGCTACCACGTCCAGCCTCATGTTATTCTTAATTTATAGCCAGGGAATTAGGGCTTGAGTAAGTGACTCGCCCAAGGCCATGACAGTCTAGTAAATGGAAGAACTGGGATTTGGCACCAGCCTGTCCAGATGCCAATACTTGATCTCTCTCCACTACGCACACAGATTTCTTGTTCTTTAAGGATTCCTGAGGGGCTCTGGGCCCTCTGACATGAAGACTATGTATGGTGACTGGAGGTCCCAGAGAGCAAACAAATCAGAATGCCCATCTAGGAGTTTATCACTTCAGAAAATAATCTTCTCTCCTTACTTTAAAATAACAACGAATGGAGAGAATATAATTTATTAAACTTAATAAAAAGTTTAAGGATAGGATTCTATCTCCCACAAGACAAAGAGCTGGACACATGGACACTCACTGAGTTCAGGAGGAGCAAACCTCTTACTCTTATATCCTGCCCTTGAAAAAATGGGATAAAATATTCAAATTTAGGAACAGCTATTCAATAAACTTAGAGTGTAATTTTAAAAGTGTAAAGTGACATCAGAGATTATCCAATCATTTTATAAAGGAGAAGAGAAAGGCCCAGAAGAGTGAAAAAGACCAAAAAACAACAACAACAAAAAACTCAACCGAAACAAAAATCACTACCCACCATACATACACAAAGCTAGCCAGTGGTAGCACCAGGAGTAAACATGGGTGTCTTAAATCCCAGCCTAGTATCATTTCTATTATGCAAGGATGGCAAGTAGTTTTTCAATATTAAGGACATCTTTGATTGACTGACAGTGCTGCCTGGAGTGATTGACTGACCATGCTGCCTGGAGTGAAACACTGAGAAGACTTTGAAGCCATGGGTGCACTCTGAGGATAAGAATGTGAATATTGATTAGTCATGTCTGCTGCAGGTATGGGATGGAAGCATGGAAGGGCTAGCTGCTCCCTTCTCGAGTTCATTTTTCGCAGATCTGTGTCTACTTAATTGTATTGAATTCATAATTCATCTCTAGAGCAATTATAATACCATCACAAATCTAGTTCATTAGATTGTTACAACTCTGCTTCTGAGAGAAAACACATTTTGATATGTAACACAGGGCCCCAGAACCCTGGATCCACCATTAGAGGAAAGCCACAAGCAGATATAGCTGGAACTCAATGGAGATAAAACCACTGGAGAGTCTCAACTCTTTATCCTCTTTAAAAAAAAATTAGTGAACAACTTTAGATGGACATACCTGCTCTGATTTGTCCACAGTGACCATCAGTCATCCAGGCTGTCACAGAATGGCCAAATCACACATTTACTACCTGGCTCCTTAAAGCTGCTGGGTTTTTAAGCAGCTTGACAGTCTTCAACTCCATTTTTTAAAACATCGTGTACCCCCAAAGGTGGCAATTCAGTGCCCATGCGATGTACTAAGAGAAAGCTCTCCTCTATCTGGAGATTTCCATGAGCAAATTCCATTAAATACCCAAACACACTCCAAGGAGTGCGGCAGTGCCCTAGGATACCCATAGGGCTGGTCTGGACACTCCCTCAACAACAAAAGTAAAGAATCCTGTGTTGCCACAAGACCCCATTCTAGAGTGACATAGCATTTATGGGGTCTTGAACTTGCGTTGTCTCTGAGGACAGACCACAACCTGCAGGGCAGATTCAAAAGCTATCCTCTATGCTCTGGGTCAACCCAAAGCAAGCACTGCTCTCCAGCTTTCATCATTACACGTGCCTGGTTTTTCTTCAGACACCACAGCGCTTAGGAAATTGCTTTTGACGGTATCTACACTTTATAGTAAATTAAACTCTAGTGCACTAGAGAACAGAAGAGAACAAACATGCACATCTCGCCTTCACTTTACAATCCAGAGTAGAAGACGAAACTTTCTATTTCAGAGGAAGTCAACTAAAGAAGAAAAGATTACTGTGCTTGTCACAGAGATACCAGGCATGTGAGGGGCTGATCAAAGCCCTCAGAAGAAGAGAATGTCACCAAGAAAAATCTACAAGGATTAAGGGAAGAGCTTCATTTGAAGCAATCTAAGAAAGCACAGAGATGTTCCTTCTCAAATGTGCCTGGGTTCACAAATGCTGACATGTTTACAGAGGAGGAGAAATTTATTTTTGCGTTCCTCAGACGCCATCACAATGCTATTTCAAATTTCCTGCCACTGTCTCTCTTGTCTGGAGAAAGAAGCTGCCACGTCATTAAGCAAATATATACCTATTCTTTAAAAGGCAAATAAGGAGGGCCGGGCGCGGTGGCTCACACCTGTAATCCTAGCACTCTGGGAGGCCGAGGCGGGTGGATC
>CM052436.1:145703944-145732844 GCA_028533085.1 Varecia variegata | reverse complement strand
CTGGCTGGTGTGTGAGGTTTGGGCTGAGCAGAGCAGGCTACAGCAGTAAATGGGGGCTAAGAGAGACCGGGAAGGGCCCTGGAGCTGAGGCAAAGTAACTGGAACCACATTCTCCACTAGGAGCCATCAAAACTTTTCTCATAAAGGAAAAGATGTATCAAAAATCAGGGTTTTAGAAAAATCTCAATGCTTGAAGAAAGGATTGGTGGAAGGAGGAAATGGAGGGAGGGAGGAAATAAGGAGGTATAACAGCCCTGGCAAAGAAGATGGAGGAGGTCTGGGCTAGATATGCAGAGGAGGGGATGATATGAGAGATATTAACAATTTGAAGTTAGAACTGACAGAAATTGACAGGTTGGTAAGATGCAGAGTCTAGAGCATCTCCAAGGTGTCCCACATTAAGGAAGACTGGAAAGGTAAAGAGAAGGAGAAGGAGAGAAAGACGGCAGAGTCTGGATTTGTATACCCTAAGGTTTGAGGTCATTATCATCTGAGCAGAGATGTCCCAGAGACAGGTGGGAACACAGACCTGGGTTCTGGAGGAGAGGCATGGTATTATAATTTGGGCATTGCCAAAGCCATGAGATTACCTAATGCATGAACGAGAGTGGTTATTTTCCAATGGGAGTGGGTGCCTGGGCCAACGTTCCAGAGGACAGAAGGTAGGGTAAGAACTGACAGTCCTTGCCGGACATGATGGCAGAGAGGCCCCGAGTGTCCTCTGCCAGAGATCTTCATGAGAGCTGGGTGAAGAAGCCAGACTGCGGTGCAGAAAGTAAGAACAGAGAGCAGGGATCCTTCACGCTGACTAGTATTAAAGGGTAAGAGAGAGACGTGGCAATACCATGAAGGGGAGGAAGGTGTGGCCTTGGGAGGGAATGAAATACAAAAATATACTCGCTGTTCAAAGTGTGCTCTATAAACCAGCAGTGCCCATGAGCTTGTGAGAAATTCAGAAATTCAGAATCTCAGGCTCGTCTCTGGAGAAAATGAATCAGAACCTGCCTCTTAGCAGGAGCCCCAGCTCATGTGTTCGCATATTAAAATCCCAGAAGCTGGTGCAAAGGAAGATTGGGATTTCTCTGTGAGCAGAATAGGAGGCACCTGAAACCAGGGACAGCCAATGTTCTCCTAGAGGAAGTGAGATGAAATTAAAATAGAAAGAGTGAATTTAACTTTAAAATGGAGCCAGAAAGGGCGTACGTATATTCTTATCTTTCTTCCTTTTACCAAAATGAGTGATGAAAACAAGCTTTTTACCCATCTCAGTTCTCTGACTTGTAAAACAAGGAGAATGAAGACACCTGTCTCAAGGTTGTTGTCAGCACGAAATATTCCATGAGAGACACACTTAGCTCCAGGAAAGATCTGACACACAGAGTCAGCACTCAACAAAATTACCATTTGATTTTTTAATAGCATCATCATCATTGTGGAATAAGAAACACTTTTCCTCAAACTCTTTTTACTTCTTTGCAGAATGAGACCCTTACAGAATTCAAATCAATTTTGAAGAATTTTTCAGTGGTTCGTACATTGTTCCTAATTCAGATTCTTCATGGTTGAAGTAGTTTTCCCACCGCTATTTGGCTACTAAAACATCTGGCAGCTTCAAAGTCAAATACATTAGAAAGCATCGCAAAGAATTAAGCTCTAATATTAGGATAGGTGGTAGTATTTTAATCTTCCAGCAACTTCCTGAATAAGATCTTTGTCGAATTCGAACTTACTGGTAGCAGGAAATGCTAATTTTAAACTATAAGACCAGGATTTTTTTTTTTTTAATGCAGGCGCCCAAAGAAACGTAGGTGTCGTGCAAAGGATGACAATTACGTAAGTTAAGTCAATTTCAAGGAAATTGGCAGGTAATCTGGTGTGTGTTAGCCTATCTGTCTCCACTTCTAACGTTCAGAAAGAAATTTGGAAAAACTTACCGGCAAGGCAAAGATGATAAAAACCTCTAATTACAACCAAAAGGCAGCTCGTATAGCATCTCTATCAAGTAATTAACAACATGTCTGGCAATGATTGCGTGTGACTCGCTGTTTCCAATTTCTTTAAGTGAATTTTAAAGCTATTACCAATGCCCTTGCCAGCACACAGCTTGGGATGTGGCTGAGCAGCTTTTGTGCAAGAGACCTTTATCTTCATCAGAGGAAGGTAAGTGGATAAAACTGACAGGAAGCTGGGGCAGAGCACACTGCATGGACAGACTGTGAGGCCAAGGAAACCGACGAGCAACAAGCACATTACCAAACAGGGGGGTCTGGGAGATGCCAGTGGCTGGGAATGGCTCACTTTTAGGTTAACAGCTTGAACCTGACTCCAGTGGGGAAGAAATCCAAGTTCTACAGCCTGTGTACGGGCCCGTGGGTAGGAGGGGTGGGATTCCAATCCAGGCACAATTTCCATGGCGTTAGAGCTGGCAGGGTACTCATAGACAGGAGAAGAACACGAGGAAGAAGGAAAAAGAAATCAGCCCACTGAGCAACATAAGTTCTGAAAAACTGACAACAGCCCCATTAAAACCAACCAACAAATAAACAAAAAGCTGTACATTTGCTTAATGGTTTCAGAGTTTCTGTTTGGAGTAATGAAAAAGTTTTATGAATGGAAGTGATAGTTGTACTAACAGTGTGAATGTAATGAATGCCATGAAATTGTACATTTAAAAATGGTAAGGTGGTAAATAGTAGGTATATTTTGCCACAATTTTAAAAAAAGAAAGAAAAAGCCACACATTTAATTTTTTAGGTGAATGGAAGTTTCCTCAGTGTAGCACTGGTCACCCTGGGAGGCAGAGCTGGGAGATACTTTGTTTTGTGATTTCTGTGAAGCTGGCAGCAGCTGACTGGCACAGATAACATCTAAACACAAGCATCAGACCTGTCAAAGGTCCGTGTTTCATTTCATATCAGGAACACTAATTATTTTGAAGGGGTTCAAAATCAACCTAATAGCCTTAAACTTATGGTCTGTTATAAGCTAAATCTTCTTTGTCTAGTTCAAACATCTTTTGCTCCAAGGTTGGTGCCCATTGTACTTCATTTTATACTATGTCTCCCCTTCCTTCCAATAAATTAGTTAAAATATATAAAATATTCAAAATTTCCCATCTCCATGAGAATCAATGGATTTTCTTAGAAAATCTTATAAAATTCTGCAATATTAATTGATTTTTAATAAGGGCATCTAAATGTCAGTTTGCTATTTTTTTTTCCAGTAACTTCAATATCTCTACATTTATAGAGTTATTTCTGTTATTTCCTAAGGGACAGTTTCAGGTTCTCAAATTCAGGGCACTTTCTCAAAAAAAATTTTTTTTAACTGAATTTAAATGTGTGTCTTTTAATTTTGTGTCTTATTAGAGAGCCATGTTCTTCTTTAAAAAGGCAACAAATGATTTTTTTTTTTTTTACCACTGGGGGGAAAAAAATCACCAATAAGTACTTTAATAAAACGGAGCCGAGGAACCTAAATAGTCATTTTATGTGTTCATCCTTCACCCTTCCTGGGAGAAGGCTGTCTTCCCTTTCTACGTTTTCTGAGAGGTGGACTAATCAGTTCATTACAATAAACATGATGAAGATGTCACAATTGCTTGATCTCAGCTAATTACTGCTGAGACTGTCCAGGCCATTTCAGAGGTCTGTTCTCTTGTGACCCTTAAGCTTTCTTCTCTGGCTGAAAACTGTGTGTGTGTGTGTGTGTGTGTGTGTGTGTGTGTGTGTGTGTGAATTCAGAACAAATACATCCCATTAAATAGTCAAAACAATCACAATCTTGATTTTCTCCAAGTGTCTAAAACAGTTCTGAATAGTATCTGCGTCACTATTTGAGGCAAGTGCAGAACATTTTTGGAACCCATCTAACCTTTCCAGTGATTTCTTGCTCCCTGCCAGAAGTGGGGCCTTTGCCTGCTCATTACTTAAAGCATTCACCTTTAAGGCCATTTCACAACAAGGTGAGACCTCCCAGAAACATCACCTAATGAGAACCCTAGAAATCATTTTCTTACCTCATAGCAGTGTGTCGGAAAAAAACACATTATATACCTACTGCCGGCTGATTTTCCCCAGTTTTAGATAAGCTCTTTTCAGTAAGGTCTCTATGTGGACACTAGGGACCTTTTATATTTCGAGGGGGCCCCAGCTACAATACCTCCAATGAGCCAAACTCTTTCCTACCTCGGGGCCTTTGCACATGCCATTCCCACTGCCTGGAACAACTTTCTTCCCAACTCTTCCCTGCGCTGCCACCTTCTCATAGCTTGGGTCTTCGTTTAAATATGACTTGTCTCTCATGCAAGAAGCCTACAAGTCTCTTGCCTTCTTGGTCTTTCTTTGTCCTGACTTCCTTGTTTATTTCTTACCTAGCCCTTAGTAGAAATTATATTCATGGGGTGGGGTAGGCATCTTCCCAACTATCGTCTTATATGACCAGCAGGGCTGGCTTCATCCACTAAGAAGGGCCCTTTTGCTTAGGGCTTCATGATCTGTGATTACTGTCTTGAAATTCTTAATCATTTTATCTTTGAATCTGTGTTTTTTAAGTGAAATCTGATGGGACCATTGAACGTGCACCAGAGACTTGGAGCCTTGGCCCCGTGCAGTCCCCTGGGGTCCTGCCTGTGCTGCTGATCCCCATCCTTGGTGAGGCTGGGCATGAGGAAGGCTAGAGTCAGGTGTGTGCCTGTGGCATCTGTGGGCGTGACAGTGCTGCAGTGTGTTTGATGGCCCTAGCACATCCCAGCACACTGGCTGCACTACCTTTGGGATTGTGCATAGGCTGTGGATTAGGGCTGTGGGCCCATGGGAAGGGGAGATACCCGCCTTGACTTCCACATCCCCCAACCCCAATGGCCAAGGCACAGTGCACTGGGCAGGCCACTGACTGGCAGGAGGGGGCACACAGGAGCTGGTGGGCTGTGTGTACACCAAGTTGCAGGGTGGGGCCCCTCACACTTGTCCTGTATTTCCCTGCCCAAGGAAGCATGACATGAAATAGCAAAGAAAAACACCATGACAGGTAGGTAGACCACATAAGAAAAAGCTTTATATTTTAATACATTTAATGGCACTTCTTACTGCTTTTCTGAATAATGGGGCCCCATATTTTCATTTTGCACTGGTCCCTGAAAATTATGTGACTGATCCTGTTTACCATTATATCCCTGGCATCCAGCACAGAGTAAATTTTCTGACTGTGTTGGATGAAACCCCCTTTCTCCACTGCCTGTCAGGAATAGTTTAAAGCAGTGAGAGGACTTACGTGGAGTTATATTGCTTAAGACCAAGCACAATATTGTGGTTGTCCTAGCTGGGCTTATGGGCAGTTTCCAGTATTCCTGCAGGCATTCAAAACTGTGATGCTTCAAACTGCTTCTCACGCATCCAAACCCACAAATGTGATTATAACATAATGATCTGATTTTGTGAGTAGCGTATGGAATCAACCATGTTACTTATAATCATAGCTCTTTATATGTGAACATACGGATTGACTCAAAAATCCTTTGACGAACTGATTTTAATTGGCACTATCTGCCCTGCAGAACCTTAAAGACATTACTTTTTTCCAAACAACTAATTTCCTCTTCGTGCCCCGGCGCACCTGCAGCCCTGGTGGGGCATGCCTGTCCCCCTGAGAGGATGTATACGCAGCAGCGCCCGCTCTCCTTGAGTTTAAAGGGACAGCCCCAGACAGAACGCTCTGCATGGCTAAAACAATGCTGACCATTGTATCCTAGGAACCAACGCTCACGGCTGCACATGGAAACCCAAGAGCCTGAAAACCCACAGCGGGGAGAGAAACCACTGTGCTCCCGCTAGGATTCTTGTTTATGTACAACCAGCACATCCTGATAGTTTTCAGCTCCACACTCTACTTGTCTGAGAAAGGCTCTCGGCCCTTCTCAACAGTCACTGAAAGCAAGAGCAGTTCTTGCTTCCTTCAGGATGGGCACCTGCATCAATGGCAAATGTGGGCAAGACCCTCATAGCTATGTATGTACCAATGACCACACAGAGGTTTCCTCTTCACCCTTCTCCAGTTATAAATTCAAATGTGAGCAAAGTCAACCAAAACTGGGGGCCCGGCTTACCCCCCTTCACTGCTGAATCAGCACGAGATCCCACTTAAGGAGAAAAGGCTGGACTGCTAAGGTACAGTCACATGAAAACAACCTTTCTAATGAAGGCCTGGTTCTTTGGCAGGTAAGCAACCGCAGACCCCACGCCTGCCCTCTGGAGTAAGGAATGCAAGCAGTGGCTACTGCTCCCTGAACGTCAAAGGAATTCAAGCGACCTGGACCAGTTGGCTGCCAAAGAAAACAGTGTCTAGGGACTCCCTGGCCAGAGGTAAGTGTGGGCACAGCAGTCCTCAAATGCACAGTGCCTCTCTTTCCTGCCCCTCTCAGGCTGAAACTACAATATCAGGAGCCAGCAAAAACCTGCCGGGCAAACCCTCCAAGTTCAGGGTCAGTTCAGCTCGCTCCAGGAAAGCTCGGGGAGGTGACTGATTCCCAAAGGTCCCCTTTGCTCAAGCTCGTAAGTGCGACCCTCTGGCCTCCTGGCAGGCAGGCTGTATCAGCCCCTGAAACATGCAGGCTTCTGCTCGGGTTACAGAAACTCATATTTTAAATCGCTGAAATTCTCTCTGGGGTGCTTAGATGGAATTCCTGCAGCCCATGTCATTCCCTACTTCAGGGACTGCACTAAGATTAGCCTATAAATGACTCAATGGTTCACCAGGGGCCCCTTTTACAGCCTCCTCTATGGAACAGGCAGCCAGGCAGGGCGGGTGGGGGAGGGGATGGAAAATCATGACATCTGAATGCTTTTTGTCCAACTTACGGGTTCTGAGCTGGCTCTACCAGCCACAACCTTGCCTCCTGGTGCTGACTAGAGAGGATGCAATATCACTGCCAGCTGGGTTTTGCACTCATTGCTCAAATGCAGATTTTAACTACAGGGGAGAAGGGAGCTTGTTGATTCAGGTAAGGAGACTTCCAGTCCCTGCTGGTGGAGGGTGGGGTGGAAAAACGGAGAAGCTTGCGTAGAAGGTTCTTGATTAGATAGAGGTCCAGGGTTCCAAGCACAGTCTCAGGATGCTCTGTGGCTCTAGCAGGAAATGAATTTAGAAACCTCTGCACATTTGATATGTGCTTCTTCAGATCCCCCTCCCTCCAAAACACACACACACACACACACACACACACGCACACACACAACACTGAAAAGAGCAATCTTAAAAAGATTCTGAGCACTGGCAGTGAACAAAGTTTCAACCAGTGTTTCTTGTATTCTCTAATCCTGGAGTCCCCTTCCCAGGCCATATTAGGCCCCCATACCAATTTCAAGGGGCCTCTTAAATTTCTAAATTAGTTTCCAACACTCAACAACCAAAATAGTTCACAGGGAAACCCAGATTTCTGTCTTCTCTTGCAAAAATGTGGAAGCGCAGGCAACTGCGGCTCGTCCCTCCTCCTGGTGATAGGCAGCTGGCTCTGTCACAGGCTGGACTGCGAGCCCAGGAGCTCCATCCACATGGTCCCCTGCCTCACTCACCCTTGTCCTTTGCCTCCCTGGCCCTAGGAGGCATTTGAGTTTATGACCCTTGCTCTCAATATGCTCTGGAAAATGCTGGACTTACCAAATGTCCAAAGCACAAGTGAAGGATATTCACTGAACACCTATGTGCGTGGTGTTCTCAGCGATCTGGGAATGCGTAAGTGTTTAAGAATGGCCCTCTTCATGGAAGTTCAGTTCAAGGTGGTAAGATGAGGCACACCCAAGCAGAGAGGCACTGGGGGAGGCAGTGTGGTACTGGGGCTTTGATGGTAAGTACTGGTGAGTCAATGGGCCTTTCTGGGCCCCTTTAAAAATGAGCACTTGCACAACTAGATAGGGGGAAGGAGTTCCAGTGTTCTGTTAGCACAGAAGGGTGACCACAGTTCACAATCATGCACTGTGTATATCCAAATAGCCAGGAGAGAGGATTTTGAATGTTCTCAACACAAAGAAATGATAAATGGTTGAGTGATGGATATGCCAATTACACTGATTTGATCGTTACACATTGTACATGTGTATCGAAACATCACATGCACCTTATAAATATGTACAATTATGTGTCAATTAACAAAAAAAATTAAAAAACTTTTTAAAAAGGAAAAAATGAACACTTGTAGGGTTAGACTAGATGGAAGGCTTTCAACTCACTCTTTTTTCCTTCAAATCTTGGAGACTCTTCTTTCATGAAATTTGATACAGAATGAAATTTGAAGAGGGTGTGGGAGGGTACATCCTGGCCCCCATCTCCTTGGCTTCCCCTTCTCACTCTGTACCTTCTCTTTGGCTCCAGAGGGACCTCGACTGCAGGTCAAGGCTCTCTATAGCCCAGATAGAGCTTCGGTGGTCTGGGTGATGCCTGAGGTCTCTCCAGACTCTTAACTTATGTTCTACCTGTCTTCCTGGGTGGGGGGTGGGGAGTAGATGTGACACAGTATTCCCTAGTACCTGACTGAAGGAAATAACTGGGAAGGGAGACAGTGGCAATATTCACCACCTCATACACAAGGAGTACGAGACCCTGAAACCATAACAGGGAAGGTTAAGTATCATCTCAGGAGCATTCCAAACCCTGGTGATGTAGCACCTACTAGATGAGGAGGAGCAAGAGGAGGAGCAAGAGGAGGTGCATGGATGTTCGTTCTCTCTCTCATACACACGCACACCAAGATGAACACTCAGGGAAAACCAGACAGACTGAAGACTCAAATACGTGGTAACTCTGTATTGTATCTTGGTGCTCTCTGCCCCATGCCCACTCTTGGTAATAGCTCCTCATTTTCCCTTGGGCAACCATCCCCTCTGCTTTTCTAAACTCAGTTCAGCTGAACTTGACCCCATCACATCTAGTTTTACTGATGAGCATGTTGATCTGTTCTGGCCAATCAGATCACTGCAAACTTTTGGTATCCGTGATTGGCTAAAGGATAGCACATGACCTAAACTGGGCCAATGAGTGACCTCCCTAAGATTCTTGCTGGAATTATCAAAAAAAGAACTTGCTTTTACCAAGGGTTGCTGGGCAGATAGGATCAATCTTGGGGCCACTTTTACCACCTTGTGTGAAGAACATGCCCCCCAGCCAACAACAGAGTTAAACACAGCTAAGTAATGGGAAGGGACCAATGTTGAATGACAAGATTTGAATACCTCCATCTAGCTGAGCCTAAAGCTAGACATCCTTGTATTTTTCCATTGCTTGAGCCAATGAATTATTATTTGCTTTTTGTTTTGTTTTATTTTCTGCTGAGGCCAATTTTGGGCTGGGGTTTTGACACATGCATTCCAGAGAATCCTGACTGATATAATCTTTCTTCACCAACCACACTGCATTTCAACTTAGTTAAATACCTCAAATTCATACCAAGGCTTTCTTACTGTCAAAATCAGAGAATTAAAAAATAAAAGGCAATTTTCATTATCTCTATAACAGTTACAAATCTTTAACGCCACTCATTAGAAAAACTAATTTCAGGCAGCTGTCTAAATCTACCCATTCCCTAAAATGACTCACTTTTCTTCCTTAACTATCATGGCTCAAAGCAGGACAGTCAATATTTTTGCCTACGATCTTTTTTCTTCTGCGTTATTTTAGGGACACTTATGTAGCTTCATTTATTTATTCAGTTCCACTCACCATTCAATGCTGAAAGACAACATCTCACGAGCACACATAATGTTTTAAAAATGAAGACTTTCTGGTCCTTAACTTACCACAATATAGAAGATATAGCTTAGTTTTCAAAAACCAAATAGACAAAAATCCAGCATTACAAAACAAGCTAAAGAAAAAACTTTATAAAATGATTTATTAAAAAACTTGATTTATTAAAAAACTTCTTTCAATAGCAAGATTCATATAGCAAATGGCTTGCCTTTTAAAAGAATTTTTAATTACAGAAGTAACACACAAACATCTTTTGCTTGTAAAAAAAAAAATTAAAACATGCCTAATTAGCTCAAATTCCTTTTGATCAGCTCCCCTTCCAATAAGAAATCACTGTCCCCTACCTGGAATGTGCCCTCCCAGATCTTTTTACATCTATATCATTTGGTATGTTTGTGTTTTCCTATAAAAGTCAAACATTATGTATTGTTTTGTAACTTCCTTTTTTTCTCTCAACAGTATGTCTTAGAGATCTTTCCTTGTTCATACACATACATTTGTCTCATTGTTTTTAATTCTACACTTTATTCAACCATTCTACTATTGATGGACATTTGGGATATTTCTAACTTTTCCTATTACAAACAACACTGGAATGAACTTCAAGCTACAAGCCTCCTTACATATGTAAGGCAAGGACTTCTCCTGGGCTGATGTTTGCTTACTTTTCCAGGTAGACAGCTGTTTTGTAAAACAAGGTAGACTTTTTCGATACTAGCAACCAGCAAAAATACAGCTCCAAAGAAAGATTATACGAGCTAAAGTTGTTTTTTTCCTTCATTTTTTAAAGATCAGATATCACTTTGCTTACTTTCCAACAATTGCTGTGTCTTTAAGGAAGGTTGCCTAGTTAAGACAGAAGCCATAGCTGGTACTCAACATCCATTTTCCTGATCTAATTCCCTCCTCTCCCCCCCCACCTCCCTGACAAGAATTTCAGGCCCATATATCTGCCCTTAATTGATGTGTTAATTATAAGGATTATCCATTCAACAAAGTACAGCCTTAAAGACTTACTAAGTCACATGTCAAGATATGTATTTAAAAAAACAAAACTGCTCCCTATAGATGAAATTCATTCATTTTTAAAAGGAAATATATGATACATACTAAATAATGCACATACAGTATATCCAGTACAAAGAATAAAAAATACCCTATATGCTCCCGTTTAGCTTAAGAACATTCTCAAATAGTTGATGCCTGTTGAAGTTTCCAACCCAATTACCTCAGTCTCCTTCTTCGCAGAGATAAACATCATTCTGATTTTTATGTTTATTTTTCCTTTGATTTGTTATTAACACTTTATTATGGAAATTTTCAAACATACACAGAAGTCGAGAGAAAAACTTAATGAATTCCCGTGTACCCAACACACAGTTTGAACGATTAATCAACATTTTGCCATTCTTGTTTCATCTACTCCCCACCCCCCATTCTTATTTCCTGGGGTGTTTTAAAGCAAATCCCAGAGACCCTGTCGTTTCATACAGAAGTACTTCATAAGGTATCTCTAAGTAAAGAGGACTCTTTAAAAAATACCCAAAATCATAACTACCATGTTATTACCACACATAACACAATTCATAATTCCTTAATTTCACCTAGCATCCATCCATATTCAAATTTCTTCAACATATATAAATGTCCTTTTATAGTTAGTAAAAAAAAATTATGTAAAAAAGCCCACTTAGGATACAAACAAAAAACTCATATTATTTTAAAACTATTTTACTTAAACCTTTACCAAGTGGCCAATCTTTCCTTCAAATTAGCATATAATAGTAAGGTTTCACTATATCATCAATAGCTCACTGAATATTACCAACTATATTCAAGAAAGCTGAGCGAGGACACAGTTTCCTCTTCCTCCCTCCCCCCATATCTGCCGTGGTGTACGACATAATCATTAACGTATAGGTGCAGCAACTGGTATGGTTTTAAGATTCACAAGTGTACTGATGTGGATAACAAATGAACTAAATTATATAGTGACTATGGTGTTAAAATATGACTAATATACACTCTGGGCCTTATTTTCCACGCTTAAAAATAATTGGGTATACACTACAGAGTATCTGGGTTTAGAGCTTGTTTATTTTACTTTCTTTAAAAGAAGTGTATGATTACTTCAAATTCGGCCATTCAAGAACATTTGCTTCCTTGTTCTGTTTGCTTTTTGTACTCACATGAAAAAAATGTATGTTTGGAAAGCAGTAATACACATACATTTGACAGGGAGATTGTTAGGTAAATGTGGAAACTGCTTCTGTGGGGTTTTGGTCTTGCTTTTCTTGATGTGTTTATCCATAGCGAGGAAACACATGAAAATCCATCTGAATGGTCAGATTTTGTGAATTAAGCTACTTTTATAAAGCAAATGCCTTATTATCATTGCTGATATTACAAGTGCATCCCTATTTAAGGGAACTCAGGATATAAAATACGCAAAAGTTAAAGACTGACATTATAAACAATATATATATTTTTTTTTTTGGCCAGGCGAGGTGGCTCATACCTGTAAACCTAGCGCTTTGGGAGGCTGAGGCAGGAGGATCTCTTGAACCCAGGAATTTGAGACCAGCCTGAGCAGCCAGACACCCTTCTCTACAAAAAATAAAAAATTAGCCTGGTGTGGTGGCATGCGCCTGTAGTCCCAGCTACTCCCATTTGTTGGAGGTTGCAGTGAGCTATGATGATGCCACTGCACTCTAGTCTGGGCAACATAGCGAGACCCTGTCTCTCTCACACACACACACACACACACACACAAAATATATATATATACACACACATATATATATATTTTTACTTCCGAAAAATTTCAAACATATAAAATTAGAGAGGACAGTGTAATGGAATCCTATGTACCCATCACCCAGCTTAAACAGTTATCAACTTATCGTAAATCTTGGTTCAACTATACATCAAAAAGTTTTACAATGGTGACATTACCTGGGAATTAATTTGCCACCACGAATATCTCAAGAATATAAGAAAACTCACCCAGACCTGGCACAGACCTCCTTAGCTCAGCACAGCACTGGGGACATAACAGCATGCATCATGAACCCACGCCCACAAGCACCCCAACCCCTGTCCATGGGAGAAGGGCTTCAGGTGTGATACGCTGGATCTTTGAGGGGGGACCTGAAAGGGCAGCAGGGCCTGAGCAGATGCTGAGGTAACAACATCAGAGCTTGCAGGGTTCCAAATGCTCCCTCTCCGCTGGGCAGAGATCCGTTGGTTCTGCAGTTACCTCAGAAGACGTAAGGCCACAGAGCCAGGTTATTTGCCTGTCATACACAGACCCCCAAATCATCTCCTGCCCCCCTCATTTTCCAGATGCAGCAAATCGCTGAGCCTTGTTCATTCTGCTTGAAAACACCTCCTAGACCCATCCCCTTTTCTCCATCCTCCTGATGCTACTCCCTCTCTCTCTAGGGTCCAGCCCTGGTGACCTCATCTGTATCCGAACATCTGGAAAGCTCCCCGCCTTCCCAGCTGCAGTAAGTAGACCATTCAACGGTTAGTCTTGGGAGGGCAGCTGGTGGTACAGTGTACCCAAACTGCCACTGGCAGCTAGCATCAAAAGAGAACACAAGACTTTAAACATTGCTTCCATTCAAAAATTAAAAAAAAAAAAAAAAAAAAAGAAACCTGACAACTAGGTATTTGAAAAACGGCAGAGTGAGTTTGAACACTTTTTCCTAATTGCTACATCCAAAACAATGAATTAATTGTTATTAACTACAACCTAACTCTACCTTTTTGTACCAGTAGTAGAAAGGGAGTGGGTAAAGTGCTGCAAATCCACAGCGATCCATGTGTTAACTTTTGACAACGCACACAGGGTAGGGCCAGACAGTGGCCGTGTGAATCACTGGTCAGACTTGCTGTTTCCTGAGTTGTGAGCTGAGGTGGCACCATCCCAGCGTGAGCAGAAACCACCGTTCCAGCGTGAGCAATCATGCCCTGCTCCTGATGAGGAGGTGAGCTGCAAGCAGGATATTCCCGGTGGCCAGTGACACCACATGAAAGGGATGAATGACCACATGGCTTGTTCTGATGCTCAAGAATAATTTTACTGAGTGTCCTGATCCCTTTGGCAAACTGCCACCAACATGCCTTCTCTCCCTTGCTCCCTTCAACACACACCAGGTGCCAGGCACTGTTCTGGGCCCTGGCACAGATACATCTGTGAATATGACCAATGAGTCCTGAGCTCATGGAGTTTTCATTCGAAATCTACATAGCATGATTAGGGATCACCCACGACCAAGTCATGAACCTACAAAGCCCAGGCTGGCCCCAGATGATGCTGGTACCGAACATGGCCATGAGCGACTGTTTTCACACTTGGAGGATGAGCCACCAGCCACTACCCTCCCAGGCTCTCAGACCCGACCTACAGTTACTCACCTCCCTTGTGAGTCCTTACCCCAACTCATTACCTAAAACGTCTCAGAGGCATGTATGACTATGAGTGTGAGGCTCTGAGTGGGTGCTCTAGTTGTGAATGGCCACAAGTTCTGAATTTCCTGCAACTATCTGAAATCTGAAACCATTCTAGTCACTCCCTAGGTGGTAAGAAATTGCTGAAATTTCAATATTGTGTTACCCAAATGATGCCCTCCCAAAATGTCCAATGCCTGGGGTGGAGGAAGGGGGTCTTCTGTTAGATTATAAAAGGTAGTAGGTGATCTGGGGACAGCTCCTTGGCTCATATCTGAGTTTGCGACCTCCTAGCTGTGTCTTCTTGGGTGAGTTATATAATCTCTCCATGATGCAATTTCCTTGCCTGTAAAGTGATGATAATGACAGTATCTATGTCTACATTGTTGGGGTGATTAAATGAGTTAATACGTGCTTGGTGCCTAGACCAGAGTCAGCCATGGAGAAGATCCAGTGAATATTAGCTAATATTGTTGGGACTGGTACCACTATTTAGTGTCAGGGATTTATTTTAGTGTTTGGAAAACCCCATCCCTACAGGAATGGGGGTTACGAAGACGATCAAAGGAAACTCTTGCTTTCTTTTTTTAAAAAATTTGTTACTAAAATTGAACTTGGGGTGATGGGCACACTAATAGCCCTAACTCAAGCATTACAAAAGCTATCATGTAACAAAAACATTTGTAGCCCCTTAATATTTTGAAATAATAAAAAAAGATTGAACTTGGCCTTTTATTTTTAAAAATTTTTTAAAATTTCCACATATTATGGGGATACAAACATTTAGGTTATGTATATTGCCTTTACCCCACCCGAGTCAGAGCTTCAAGTGTGTCCATCTCCCAGATGGTGCGCAGTGCACCCATTAGGTGTGTATATATCCATCCCCTCCTCCCCCCTCCCATCTGCCCGACACCCGATACATGTTATTACTATATGTGCACTTAAGTGTTGATCAGTTAAAACCAATTGGATGCTAAGTACATGTGGTGCTTGTTTTTCCATTCTTGTGATACCTCACTTAGTAGAATGGGTTCCAGCTCTATCCAGGATAATACAAGAGGTGCTATATCACCACTGTTTTTTGTGGCTGAGTAGAACTCCATGATATACATATACCACATTTTATTAATCCACTCATGTATTGATGGGCACTTAGGTTGTTCCCACATCTTTGCAACTGTGAATTGTGCTGCTATAAACATTCATGTGCAGATGTCTTTTTTATAGAATGTCTTTTGTTCTTTTGGGTAGATGCCCAGGAATGGGATTGCTGGATCAAATGGTAGTTCTACCTGTAGCTCTTTGAAGCATCTCCATATTGCTTTCCACAGAGGTTGTACTAGTTTGCAGTCCACCAGCAGTGTATGAAGACCCCAACGGCAATCACAGCAACAACAAAAATAAATAAATGGGACCTGATCAAATTAAAAAGCTTCTGCACAGCCAAGGAAACTATCACAAGAGCAAACAGCCTACAGAATGGGAGAAAATATTCTCATGTTACACATCTGATAAAGGGCTAGATAACTAGAATCTATATAGAACTCGGGAAAATCAGCAAGAAAAAAATCAAACAACTCTATCAAAAAGTGGGCAAAGGACATGAACAGAAACTTTTCAAAAGAAGATCGACTAACGGCCAAAAAACATATGAAAAAATGCTCAACATCTCTAATCATCAGGGAAATGCAAATGAAAACCACAATGAGATATCACTTATCTCCAGTGAGAATGGCCTTTATCAAAAAATCTCAAAACAATAAATGGTGGCGTAGATGCAGAGAGACAGGAACACTCCGTTTAAACTTCTGATACTCCCCTCTGCCACCCCATTTCCACGTGAGGTATGCCACGTTTCACTCTGGGCCCCGTGTATTTCTGAGCTGAGTTACTCGGACTGTCGAACGTTAATCTCCATGGCTCCAGTCTGTATCAGCATCCTTGCCAGAGTAATCCTCCTAAGACACAGCCCTAACATGCTCTTCTCCCACTCAACAATGCTGCCTTGTTCTACACTGGATTAAGGGCAAGCTTCGCATCCTTTTATGCTGGCATCTACTAACCCAGCCTGGCCCACCTGCCAGTCCCCACCTGCACTCAAGCTGTGTCACCCCCTTTAGACCACCCACAAATATATTCCAGGCCATTTCTCTCTCTGTCTACCATAGCAGTGCCTTTTGAAGAAAATCTCTCTCTTCTTCTCTACATCCTTCAATGTTAAGGCTTTGATTTGTTCATGAAGCCTAACCTATCCAGTGTTACCTATGTGAGTGAATCTATCCACCAACTCTTCTGCTCTTTTGGAGCATTTTCATTTCTTTTTTCCCTTATTTTAGTTTGGTTGGGTTTTTCCTCCTATAGGCAAGTCTGATCTCCCAAAACAGACTCTAAATTTCTCAAGAGCAGGCACAGCATCATACATTCCTTCTGTATTCTACCTTCTCTTCCCTTCCCCTACCAAAGTCCAGGTAGGCAATTCAGAAATATTTGTCATTTTTGGAGCTATTTGGATAGTTTATCATTACAAACTCTTCCTAAAATATGGCCATGACTTAATGAACCTGATTAAAAGTTGCAATATCCAAACACACAACCACAGCAGCCCTGGTTTGCCATGGGGCTCTCAACAACCAAACCAATTCCCCACTGGTTTTCAACCTTGGATTAATATCATGCCAGCTGCCCATCTGAGCTATGTGCATCTTTCCACTGTCAACTGGGACATGGCATTAGAGGCGATGCCCTCTACTTGGGTCTTATGTCACTTTAATAAACACTTCCCTATAGTTCGTAGGTTCTGTGGAATCTGTCTCCCAAACAGGGCACATCCATCCTGTCTCCCACATCCCTATGCAGGCCACTGTCATCACTCACCTTGATGACAGAAGATGACTCCTAGCTATTCTATCTTCAGTCTCTCTCACCATCTAATCTAGCAATGACTCATTCGACAAATACCAACTGTGTGCCTACTATGCAAAAAGCATAAACAATAACAGTGGAAAGACGTGGATACAACACTAGACTCTCTGGGTGTCAAAGGAAAGCCTTACTGAACTCCGTATTTGGTGAGAACAAGGTGGGTGACATTGACGTCTAAATTCCACCCCAAGCCAGCAGAAAATGAAGCTCCTTGAATTATCTCCAGCTTGTAGACTAAACGAAACCTTTTCCTGAGAGCTGTGCTACTAAGCAAAGAGAAAAACAAAACGACAGGCAACAAGAGAGAATATAAGATGCTACGACACCTGCATCTCGACTGAGTCAGCTCAGGATGAAGAATCAAGGAAAGGATTGTGATGAAGGATCACGGCACAGAATGAAACGTAAAACCTTTTGTCTCAGCTAATAATTATGTTTTCAGTCAAAATTACAACTTGGTTGCAGCCACAATGACAGGTTTTTATTTTAAAAAGATTCCATTTCCACGATGGTGTTCTTTAGTGTCTCAATAAATGGCTTCCTGTAAGAGGGGACTTGTCAGATGCATCTGAGAAGACACTTAGTTCTCCCTGAGTTAAAGCCACTGATAACTAAAATTATTTTCTTCAATATGAAATAATTCTATTTAATATTCACCTTTCTGAATTTTCTTTGATTATGGTAGTTCTCTCCGCATCCTCCTCCTTCCCCATATGTCAGGCTGCGTACTCAGTGTTCCTATCTTGCGATATGTTATGTTATAGAACTGGCATCATGAAATTGGACAACTGTAAGAAATGACAGGTTTCAACTGTACGGCTATAGGGCAGGCAGCTCGGTCAAGGATGTTAGACGGTTAGATGGAAAGAGAATCCCCCAGAGGGCCAGATATTTCTAAAGATCAGCTGTGTGGCATCCTACAGAAAATCCCAGAGCTTGGCAGAGTGAGACCACAGCCCAAGTCTCTTCAAGCAAAGAAACGATCAGGACATGTGGTATCAGAGCGCCATCTGCTGGCACAGATGTGTCAATGTTTTACACACAATACTTTCTACAGTATGGTAACTTTGATCTTGTTTAAATAAATAAGAAAAATGAGATTCTTTATAGGTGCAAAAGAGGTACGAAAACATAGTTGTGGTTTTACATTACTGGGGCTGGGTATATGAATACTATTAGTCAGAATTTTATACTATCAATAATATGGCTAGTAGTTTTGTTGTTTTAAATAAAGCAATTTTATCTCAATGCTTATTTGATCTCAACTTTAAAACTTTAATATTATAAATATAAAAGATCATCACAAAGAACTCTGGTAAGCCAGTCTTTTAAAAGAAACTTTGGTAACCCACTCTTTTTAAAAGAAATTAAACTAGTTTTAAATGCTAATGTTTCCTTTATAATAGCTAAATCTAGACTTGTTTTAATGGTTCCTTCAAGTTTTTTTCTATTAGGTGCTACTTTTACAAGCAAATGTATAAGTGGTCCTTTATTTACCTGAAGAATCTACTGAGATCATAAATCTTATGTGAGTTCCATTTACAAATCACGAGTGGGTTAAACATCTGGGAATGCATAAACGAAGTGTAACATTACACACAAATAATTCTTTATTATTAAACCTCAAAGAAGTATGATTTCAGTCTTTAAATACCAGCCTTCAAAATAGCAATCTTTATGTTTAAATCGATCCTTTGTTCATAAAGCTTTATACAAAATATTATTCCCATTGCCGTCTACTCAACCTTACCCAATGAACAATGAAAAATCCTTCTTTTGCTTAGTTCGGTAATTTTTGATTATAGAGCACATCACCTAATGCTTTTCCCCATGTACTCTGTAAAGCCTTAAATGAAAGAATACAACTACATTTCCAAAAAATATAACAGTATTTATTGAGTCTGAACTCAACTCTCTCAGTGCAACCATGAATGTGTCTTGAGAAACTTGGTAAATGCTTTGAAATTCTTTGGGGCAGAAAGGCATCACCAACTGAAATTAAAAACCTACAATTAAAGCTTTTATATATCAAATTTATACATAGATCAAATTATGCTCTCTGATACACAGGCAAGAAAGCCAGAGGGGGTAGGGAGAGAACCTGGACAGATGTGTTTTTGTATTATGTCGACGACCTCTGGATCTGAAACATAACTCAGTGAAACAGAAATCCCAGCTGTGCAATCTCTTTTCTGTAGAGAATAGTGATGTGAACACAGTATCCCAAAGTCACAGGGCATGTGCTAAACATCTACTCATTCATAGTTCTGGTTTTTTTTATTAAATGGAAATTAATATTACACTACAGGCTGTGTATGTGTGACTCTCTCGTGGGTGTGTTATTATTCTCTCCAGATGACAACCTGATGTACCTTGTCCTCACTGTTAATTAAAACAGTTACATGGTTAAACACATAGGAATACTGGGTTAGTTAGCAAGTGTGGTGTAACAAATGAATGCACATAAAATTTACACGTGATTTAATTAGCTGATAATGGGTCATGAATTGAGGGGCTAAAGAAAGGAAACATATTCTTTTGGATACATAAAGGCGCCATTCAGGAAGAATAGATTTGTTTTTTTCTCTGTCCTTCCCAGCTAGGAGAACCACCTGTGCAAATAAGGGGCTCAAATCAGATGACAAGCAGGCTTTTTATGGTACCAGGAAGATTTTCATCTCCATGACAACCTTCCTGGTTCCAAACAGAGAATGTTTTTCTGGAGTCCACATCCTAGCCACACCAGCGGACTCAATTTGGGTCTGACATGCATCTGAACATCTCTCTTGGACAGCCATTATTAACTGGGGCTGCTTCTGCCAAGTCATTAATGGTTGGTGATTACAGATCTGCCATATTTTGTAATGACGCCGTCTTCTGACTGCTTCATTTTCAAGAAATGAAGTAATGCTCTGACTCAAACAACTCCCTGGAACTACAAACCACTTTCCCATCTCCAAAAAGTACACCACTTTTTATCAAGGAGACCTTATGCCCACGTAAGTCGCTAAGATTTTATATATAAAGATAACTGTTTTCATATCTCTTAAGTACATGCATATAATTTTTCATATTAATTAATAACATGATTGAGTGATATGTGGAAAAATACACAAAAGGGCTTCCTGGGAAATTCTCTCAAAATAAATATGGAAAAAACAAAACAATGACGTTCTTATATGAATGTGCTTGTGATATAAGAAGGATAGTTTTCACAGCAACTCCAGAAAGTGCTCCCGGCTCTTTGGAAATGCTATTCTATCAAGTTTTTGATTTATAGCCAAATCCCATTCCTATTCTAAGATAGCTTGACACCCCAGGGAGATGGTTTGGAATTTAAGAATATGAGGTTACAGAGCTGAGGGCAAAGATTTTGCTCTTTTAATTAAGAATCAAGTTATACTTCTATACATGGGTGTCATTTTATGTAACTGGTTTCCCACGAACAATCATTTGGGGCCCTTTTGATATGACGTGTCCCTCTGACAGAGCCCTTTAACCAAACTCCATTCCCTTAAAGATAGACTTTGATTCCGGATTGAAGGCATAGAATTTGGCTCAGAATTTAAGAGCCAAAGAATTTAATTCATGCAGCTTTCTTCACTGTGTCAAGTTTGTTGCTGTTGTTTTAATAGAACCAGACTACAATACATGGGGTAGAAGTAGTAACACAAAAATACCCCTTGCAAGCAAAAATTGCAGAACTTCAATCAGTAAATCAAATAAGAAAAAAATATCGTATTTGACAAACCAGTAGACTTATCAGCCCCAAAATCAGGATTTTCAAACTGTCCCTATTGTGAAAGATATTCTGTAGAATTTATCAAATCTTGGAAGCTTGAAATCTTATACTAATTTTTACTTAATATAAATATTCCTAAACAATTTATTAAATAAAGGTTATTTATTTTCATCATCAGAACTTGACCGGGTATCATAAATTTTCAAACCGTGTAAGTTTATAGGTGGCTTTTATATGTTCTTTCTTTTAAAACAGGAGGTAAAGTCAGTGTAAGGAAAAATTAATTCCATCTAAAAGTTTGAGGCAAAAAATAAAGTTGCACTGCATTGAAACCTATCAATCCCCAAGAGACTTTCCAACCCATTCCCTCTGTAATGAGCACTCGTCTATCTGCTCTAGCTCTGACACGTAGGAGGCATTCAACCATCTTCTCGCAAGTCAGCGAACTCATTTATATGTGACAAGGATTCCCCTTAAGACCACCACAAACCGACACAGCCATAAACCATGGAACTCAGGTGTGGGGAGGTAGAGAAGAGGCAGGGGAAATCGAAGAAATGGTGTCCGCTGTGGAAAGATCTGCACATGGTTTGGCACCCATGTGAAATTCACCATCTCTCCACTGAGATGAAATACACAAGATGGCTTCAGAACAATTATAAAGCCAAATATCAACACGGGCAGAATAACAGGGTGTAGGTGGTCCCTAAAGGCCCAGGAAGTACAGGCTCGAGGGCTGGTCAGGCCGAGACTGCAGTGTCCATTTCTGAAGTGCAGGCCAAGGGGGCAGGAAAGACACATGGGTGGCATTACAGTTTACTGATCATATAATATATGGTTTGTGTCTCTCAAATCTCAGGAAAGGACAAGCCATATACTGGGAATAAATGCATGCAACAAAGGTTAACAATAACCCAGAACTAGCAAAGGGGCAGAGAAAAGACTTGCTCAGATTATTACCTGTGGGAAAATAACAAGTCACCACTTTTCTGGGGAGATATTCATAGTAATGGCAAAGCACTCCAATTGTAGAAAGTCTTCTTAAGAAAAATGCATAAGTGGATGGAAGGGCTTACATATAAGAATCTTCAACCCAGCATTGTTCATAATGGTCAAAATGATTATAGTAATAGGGAAGAGGTGGAATACTACATAAATATTAAAAGCCCTGATGCTGAAAACTACCTAAAATTATTTATGGTATGCTGCTAAGTAAAAACAGGCTATAATACACCAGGGAAAAGATGATCTCTTTTAAAAAATATGTGTATGTGTGTATAAGCATACATTTCATTCTCATTTTCTAACACACACACACCATGATGTAAACATAAGGCATACACCAAAAGAATAACAGTTTTTTTTTTTTTCTGTATTGTGAGATGCCAGCTTACTTCTTGTCACTCTGGGCTCTTCAATGTTTTGAGAAATGAAGATTGTATTACTTCAGTAACCTGGAGAAGTTATGGAGTTTGATAATGCCAAGTCTAATTAGAATCGGCAGCTGAACACCTGGCAAAGGAAAGATGAATTTAAATGAAGTTTTAATCTCTAAAACTGCATAGGGAAAGGAACTCTCAGGTACCAGAAATCGTGAGACATTCTAACAAAAATTCTGTAACTCAGATGCAGCTGCTGCCAGCCCCGTTCCCCATTTTCCACAGTAGGCTTGGTTATCCACTAGAAACCTCTTTTTCCGCACATGCTGGACACCCCCGCCGAGCTGCAGCTGCCTCCGAACAACCCCTCCCATCATGCTGCCTTCAACAAGTCACAAGGCCCTGGACAGAGTAATTTCCAAGGAAGGCTTCCCTTCCTTTGATCATCAGAACTTCGTGCATAAACTCAGTCCTGCATCGCTCTCCAGAAATCTGGAAACAGCAGTGGAGAAGTAAAGGGAAAACCGTGGGAATGCAAGAAGAAAAGCCAACCAAAGTTTCTCCTTGCGGAATTCTGCCATCACGAAGGCCAGTTTCACCTGTGAGCAATGCTCTAGGCTGCTGGTGGTGGTGCCTCCAACTGGGACCAGCTGGGCAGCGCCTTCTGCACGAGACAGTCAGTGACTCAAGGGACCACTAGGGGGCGATCTAGGAGTGAACAGTTTTCTATCCTTAAGGAAGACAAGCCCATAATTTCCAAACTCTAGTCACTGGAGGGTATTAGCTTCCAGGTAAGGCCTGTTCTTAATTTTAATTATAAATATAAACAGGGTCTTTCTTTTTAACTTCTCCAGAAATGGAAGCACTAGAGATTTGTGAAAAGGCAGGCTACGGCACAAAACAAATAAGTTGGAAAATAAATACATATTTTCTCACCCCTGTCCACTTCCCTAGCCATTACACGAAGGCCACCCCCTCTGACAGCAGAAAAATAAATAAATAATGAGCCTCTGACAATAGAGCCTCTACTGTCCCTTTGAGCTTCTATTTATATATTATGACTACGGTTTATACAGACAGACCTAAAAACTTTCTGTAACAGCAAAGACAATCCCCCCACCCGGTCCTCTCGGCATTTATCTATAAGCCTCACGTGGCAATTAGTTGCTTACCGTCTAGGGAGGGCTCTGGTATTGCTGTTTAACTCTCATAAGCTGCCTCAAATCCTTTGTGGAAGGAGGGAAGATATAAATAATAATTTTAGAAACACACAGGCTTACTCTGCTATTCACATTTCTCGTGTGTTCGACTTTTCCTTTCTTATTTTCCAAGCCCACCGTGAGGAAGTGACTTTGCCTTCATATTCACGTCGGAAACCAGGCACCCTGGGGATGGGAGGATCTCAGGATGATACACCCACTGAGCACCTACCCTGTGGCAGAGGCTGGTTATGTGCTGGGGGTGGTGGATCCAACAGGACACAGCCATTCGGGCTCTGTCCTCCTACGCTGGAGGAACTGGCTCTCTGCATTCGGTTTGTCCCCTAATTTCTCCATCATCTGACCATTTCCTCTCCCTTGCCTAGGTCTCCTCTATAAAAACCAAGGCACTGACCTAGATGCTGGTAATGTCCCCTCTGATCTCACAGTGCTACCCATGGTTCAAGGGAGCAGCCCCTCAATACTTATTAACTTACTGATAAACTAGGCTTTGAGACCTGGGGGGCAAGAAGTATCTCTCATTTGAGATCTTCCAGGACGTCACACCAAAATTCAGTCTTAAATTGGAGATTCAGGCTCTCAGGCCTTTGGAAGGAAGACAGCCTTTTCTTTTACTGCCTAAGGGATTCCAAACAGTAACTTTCGGCTCTGATTCAGTCATCAATTCTTGCCAAAAGATGCCTGAGTCAATACCAAACAGACAACTTCCTGCCTTGAATCCTGGCACAAGGCAGCTCTTCTCTGTGATTTCTCTGAAAACTGATGCACATGTTTCCACCTGGGGAAACCCGCGGCCAGGGACTCCCACCACCCTTTCCTTGAAAGCAATGGTTGCAAATGTTTTGAAAACAATAGATTATCTTTAAAGAAGAAGCAACAACAAAAAGCCATTTGTTTCTTCTACCATGACTGATTCATTTGTTGTACACTGGGTGCTAGGGGGTGGGGAGAGGAGAGGCCTGCAAACAAATGTTTCCTATCAGAGGCAAGTATTTTGATAATCAGGAAAATACAAAATAGATTTGCAACTAGCATGGCAAACTACTTAGCTTGAGGATTCAACAGGATCCCGACTGCACTCTTTCTGTCTCCCGCAGCTAACTCCTCTGTCCATTTTCCTGTCAATCAATTCCTCAGCCGGAAACCAAGCACAACTGCAATAAATACAGCTTGTGGGTGTGGAAAGTTGGTACTCCTTGTATGTGACATTTTAAGTCTGGTCTTGCCTGGGAACCAGCAGCTCCAGTCCTAGGTCTCTACCCGAGAAGAAACACTAGCACATATGCCTAAGGAAAAACGTACAAGAAAGCTCACAGCACCACTGCTTGGAAAAGTGGAAAACCTGCAATCTAAATATCCAATAATAGGGGAATGGATAGAACGGGTGCTCTATGCTAGTGAAGAGGCCTGAACCAGGAGGAAATTTAAAAGATCATGTAAGTATAACATATAGAAGGAAAGAACACATAAAAGTCATAGTAGAGATTTATGTCTGCAGTGGGCTAGTTTGGAAGAGGGTAGGGGGGGAAGGGTTAGATCCAAGGAGAGCTTTTTAGTTATGTATGTGCAGTAGTCCTCCCTTAGCCACAAGGGGATACGTTCCAAGACCCCCAGTGGATGCCTGAAACCTCAGATGTACAGATCTTCATATATACCATGTTTTTTCCTAGACATACACACCTATGATAAAGTTTAATTTATAAATCAGGCACCATAAGAGATTAAGAACAATAACTAATAAAATAGAACTGTAACAATATACTGTAATGAAGTTTATATGAATGTGGTCTCTCTCTCTCGAAATATCTGATTGCACCATACTCACCTATTTTTGGATCGTGGTTGACCACGGGTACCTGAAACCTTGGGAGGCGAAACCATGGATAAGGGGGTACTACTGTAACACTCTACAATTCTAACATGAAAATATGAAAGAATATATATTCTGATACCGCTTTTTCAACACATACAGAGGAAAAAACAAAACACTGAAGGCAGGAGTGGCAAAATATCACGAGTGGCTACTTTTATGTGGCAGAAATTGAGTGATTTAACTTCCCCTTTGGGCTTTTCTCTATTTTTTGCCCATCCCTTACCCCCAGTAAAAAAACAAATAAGCAAGTCTTTATCCTTAGGAGGTCATCTGGACCCCCCTTCCACAGCCTCCAGGGCTGGGTTTCAGGGGGTGAATCTGGTTGGATTCCATACTTGGTCTTACTTGTGCCTTTGGACAATTTTTTGTGGGACAAACTTATCTTTTCTTATTTTCAAATTGCTCCAGAGGAAATGACTTTGCTGCACATCTCCCCCTGCAAGCTGGTCCCGGGGCGGATGACAGGGACAGATCTGGGGATGGAGGCAGATAATGGCAGCATTCCTCACGGCCCTGACGTACCATCCGCGACACCAGCAGACAAAGCAGGGCGTGTTGTAAAAAGCAGTTCTGCTGGCAAACGGCTAACAAATCCAAGTATTTGGACCAAGGATTGGCGGCTGCATGTAAAACAGACACCTCATTGTGCTTGGCTTAAAAGGAGCCCTTCGGAAGCAGGGCCTTTCAGGCTGACAGTTAAGTCACAAAGGCCGGTATTTACATGAACGGCTTCCAACGTCTGGGCGAATACATAATATTTCTATTTCACAGAAACCAGGGATGGCAACAGCACAGAAGCCAGAGAGACCAGAAAGTAAACTTCTGATTACTACGAATGTGTTTAAGAACCAGAGCTTACATACTCACAGGAGTTAACACACTCTTTCTGTAAACAAGTTGTTTTTTGTTGGTTTTAATTTAGTGACAAACGTTAAGAGATCAGCATACACACACATACATGTCTCGGGAAGGCTCTGTATGTATTAAATCAAGTATGTTCCTGTGAGCGCTTTCGGGCACGCAGGCATTAGCAGGGAAGCTGCGTGATTCTTAGCTTCTTAGTAAAAGCTGGGCAGGCACAACTCAGTAAGCCGCGAGCAGCAGCGGACTGTTCCCAATTCAGACAGGAAACACCTGGAACTCTGTGCGCCACTCCGAACACACTTTACATTTCAAAACAGATGATGCTAAATTGTTCATAAATATTTGTCTTGTTTCAATAAAACACTCTTCAACTAGTTTCATAAACCCTCGGTTCAGAAGGCTAAAACGTACACGCTACTAGTCGTCCACATTCTTTTAACATTGCATATATTTATGTGGACAATATCCTGGAAACATAAAACCCAAAGGCAGGCATTTAATAGCGTCATAAGGGAATTTCAGTTTTTTGCAGGGAAGGACAAACTCTCTCCTTCCATAAATAAAGCCCAAATTATACTTGTTTTCTACAAAAAAAAAAATAAAAAGAAAGAATTGAAATATAAATTAAACTCAAGTTTCTTTAACTTGCCTATTACAGCAAATAAGACCCAGACAAACCCTTCTTTCTGGAGGCTTAGAAAAGCTTTAATATCATTGATTATTAAACCTCCAGCCATACATAGGACAGAGTCACACTGCAGGCCTTGTAGCCAAACATTCCCTAATGCTTGAACATGCTGAGCCCTTTAAAATGTTTTGAAAAGCTGTTTTTAGACACTAAAATGAAAATTAGCTCAGCTTATATGTTGAAAATTAGATTTTTAAAAGACATTTCTTCGTATTTTTAGTATTGTCCAGATTTTGTACCATGTACATGGATGGGTATTGCT
The DNA here is from genome assembly GCA_028533085.1 of Varecia variegata. Classification (NCBI taxonomy): domain Eukaryota; kingdom Metazoa; phylum Chordata; class Mammalia; order Primates; family Lemuridae; genus Varecia; species Varecia variegata. The sequence continues at coordinate 145,705,698 of CM052436.1, read as the reverse complement.
TTAATGTGTACTTTGATAATCAGAAAAATGAAAACGTTTTATACACACGCACAGAGGAAAGGAGGGAGGAGAACAGGGAAAGGATGGAACTTTTTCTTCCCAGAGCACTTACAGAGATGCTGGAGAAAGTAGGGTGTTAGAGAGTATATCTGGAAATTACACCGGTGCTGAGCTAGGACGCTGAGGAGGCTCCAGCCAGAGCCTCGCACCCAGGCTGCCTGACTCCAGCCCACCAACCCCCGAAGTCAAAGAGAGAACGGAGTAACCCAGCGTCCCCAAGAATTAACTGGGAAAGTGGGTCACAGGAATGTCAACTTTCACGCACAGTCCAAAGACTGCCATGAGCGAGCTGCTGTTTTTCTTCTTTTTTGGAACGGTTGTAATTTAAAATTCTTCAATCGACCATAAACTACTTACTCTAGTCCAACTAAGAAATATCAGCACACTGCTCCCGGGTAATGAAGATTAGGCTTGGTGGTGATAAGAGATTTCATAGAAGCTCTTCGGAACCATAAAAGGCAGTCGTTAGAGGTAATGATAAACTAATTCTGAATACATCGGGCAGCAGATGCTCAGCCTTAGGTTAACGATTAACGTGCTGGACTCTGGCCAGTTAAGAAGTTGTTTAACCAGCGCCCCTGAGAAGCAAACCTGTTAACATTCACATGTCCATAACTGCAGCCACTGTTTTCTCTCCATCCACATGAACTGAACTGCAAGTCAGTTTTCATCCTTCCCGGCCTCAAACCAGGATGTTTAACCTGCAGATCCTGAACTAAGACCTAAGAGTACAGCTACTGCAATTTTCCAGGATTCCTGAACCTTTCTTGGAACAATCAACCAAAGTAATATTTGCTCCTGCACTAAAAATATTCTGACCCACGGTTGAATGGTTACTGGTAAATTGGCTTAGTTTATTGTTCTTGAATGGATTTCTATAACTCTTAAAGATAGACATACGCATATAATTTAGGTGTGCTAATGAATTTATATTTATGATTGAATAGAAGAATCCTATTTGTTTCTATATGCAAACTTTCCATGACCTTCTAGTTGGGGCATTCACAGATACAGCAACCCATATTTAAGGGTCAGGCTGCCCCTGGTCAAACAAAAGAGAACCATTAGGAGACATTTAATCTAATTTTAGGAACAATGCATTTGAAAAGGGTGATTAGTAATGCAAATGTAAAATTACCTTTGGTTGGGATAAGCAAGACAAACAAAGGATACTTAGAAGTACTTGTGTTGTCTTCAGGATTAAGGAATGCTGCTTTGATGTTGTTGAAAGGGAGATTTAAAAAAGACTGGAAAGCTGGGTCTCTATGCTAGGAGGTCTAGGGTCTGTTTATTCTACTTAGTTCAAGTTGGAATTAATGCATTTAAAAGTTAGAGATGATCCTACACTACTCTTTGTGGTTGGGGCAGGCACTGGGGCAAATGGTTGATTTGGGCAAATGAATACAATGTGTAAATCTATGCATGTGTGTAACAATGAAATATTGTTCTATCAGGATTTTAGTTGAAAAAAGATAATGATAAAAGGGCTGGTTTGCGAGACCAGCCTGAGCAAGAGCGAGACCCCGTCTCTACTAAAAATAGAAAGAAATGATCTGGCCAACTAAAAATATATATAGAAAAAATTAGCCGGGCATGGTGGCGCATGCCTGTAGTCCCAGCTACTCGGGAGGCTGAGGCCGTAGGATCGCTTGAGCCCAGGAGTTTGAGGTTGCTGTGAGCTAGGCTGATGCCAC
>CM052436.1:145634862-145703844 GCA_028533085.1 Varecia variegata | reverse complement strand
GGGCTGGTTTGGAAGACTGGGTGGGGGGAAAGGGATGGTAATTAGAGTTTACTTAGGTCTTATCTGGGCAAATTTTCTGGTCTTGATTTGGGCTATGAGGGCCATGAATATACAAATATACTTAAATTCCTACATGTCTAGTAAATATCCAGCCTAAGAAATGTCAACAAATCTTCTATATTTTGCACTTCACATCAGGTACCAACCCAATAGCTGAGTTCTAATCCTTTGACTTGCTTTCCTGGTTGACTGGTGCTGGTTCTGTAACCGCATTTAACTATCAAAACACCAAGCAATGGCCTAAGTTTGCTGGGTTTCATCCTGGCAGAAATGAACATTCTCTTGAGTTAAAATTGTGCAATTGTGGTCCAACAGCAATGATGGGAACCAACAAAGGCTTACCATGTTCCAGGTACAAAGATAAGCATTTCACCTGTATGATCTCATTTAGCCCTTAACAAACTCTATAAAGGAGATATCATGCGTAAACCCATTCTACAGATGAGGAAACAAGCTCAGCTAGATTACAAAGTGAGAAAGTGATGGAAGCCATATCTAGATGGAATATATCTGTTTCCCAACATGCATAACCAAACTCTCAAAAAAGAGTTTACTCCTACAAGTTCACTGATGGTCAAGCACTAAAGGACTCCAAGGATACAAAAGCCCAGAAGTCCTTTTCTGACCAGGTAACTGAGTGAGCCTCCTTTTCCACCAAAAATCAGCCCCCCTTCAATGACTAAATATACTTCCCTACTATCCCCAAAAAGTTCCTATAAGGAAATGATCTCACCTACACGTTACTTAATCTCTATTTCAAATGTAACTCCACCCAAGACTTTTAAAAGATGGATTTCTGCAGAAAAACAGAGGCCAGGATATATCAAGATCAAACTCTCTACTTTAGAAATTAGCTCTCAGCCCCTCAAATAGGTAAGCCCTTGCATAGCTCTGGACAATTGTACTGTGTAGATTAAATCAAGACTGAAAGCTAAATTTGGTTATCTAGAACTATTAAAACCATTTTCATATGAATTTCACTGGAGTTTTAATTTCTCTAAATAAACAATGCATAGGGGAAGAAGTCTTTTTGAAAAGCATAAAATGAAGAAAACATGCCTATGCACATCCCTAAAACAACAGTCCCCAAACTTGGACCACTTTTTTAATACATTCTTCCAATTAAAAAAAGCATATACTAGCATATAGATATCATTTTAAGAAATAACTTATTCAAATACTTGCAACAAAGTTTGAAGATCTCTCCAATTGAGCATTTGCAGATCTACTTCATTCTTTTTAATAGGGCTTCCCACACTATAGACATATTGTCATTTATTTAACATTTAGCTTGTTTTTATTATGGGAGGGGAAGGGATAATTTGTTGTGGTGTTGGGTTTCCATTGCACAATGTTACAAGCAGCATCCTTGCCTGCATGTATGTGTACACACATATATACGTATCTTGGCATCCTCTTTTGTGATTATATTCACAGTGTAGATTATGGAATTTATGAGCTAGACAGAATGCACATTTTAATAGATATTGCCAAAAGCTGCACCAATTTAAACTCCCACCAACGGTTTATGAGAGTGCTTATGTCAACACACTCATCAATGTTGCGTGTTATCAGACTGTTGCATCTTTGCCAACATCATTTTGTTGTACATTTTCTTAATTACAAATGAAGGTGAGCACCTTTTCATACGTTTATTGATCATATTCTTGGCTTACTTTTCTACTGGGTAGTTTATCTTATTCCTTGACATGCAGGAGCACGTTAAGAAAGCAGAAAATCAGATCTTCATCAGCTCTTGCAAGCTTTTCACTTTTTATTATATTTTTTGCTATCTGTAAGTTTTACATTTTATATAGCCAAAAGATCAATCTTTTATTTTTTTAATGGCTTCTGGGTAGGCTGGATAAAAAAACAGATTTAGATTCAGATCTATAAATAGCTACCCATGAAAAATGTAAAAACAACCCTGGCCAAAATTATCCTCAAGTTCTGACATTTAAAACAAACACTCCAGAAAAGGTTTACACTTGTTACAGGACACAGGGTTCTGGACACCTGCCCAAACCTTCCAGAGCTGAACTCTACAAATCCATTTATGGTCCTGCTCTGGTGCTGGCTGTGCTCATTTGCCTATAGACTTGGGCTCTGAGAGGATTCTTTCAGGTCAAAGCAAACACCACAAACAATGGAAAAGTGAGTTTAAGCTGCTGTGCTGAGACGTTGCCACAGCTGTACTGGCATTTTGGGGGCTCTTCCTCAATCCTGGAACTCAAATTCCATCACTGTGGGGAAAACATGAAATTCTTTCATTTCACATTTGAGGGGCGTGTTCACTGGTCACCACACCAGGTGGCTGAAGCAGTCAAACATGGGAAGGGAGGTGTGTGTGTGTTTACCCTATCAAAGGTGGCCACACGTGGAAGAATGGAAAGATCTAACAGAAAGATGCAGGGTGTACTTTCCGGTTCATCCATTTTCTAGCTTTGAGGCTTTGGCTAATCTAGTTACCTGTCCGAATCTCAATTTCCTTATCTGGTAAATGAAAATGATAATTCTCTTATCTTTAAAGGTTATGAAAGTAATAAGATGAGACATGTAGATCCAAGAGCTGGTGGTTAGGCTAAAGTACTTAATAAACGGTAATTGTGATTACTATGTGAAGTAATGCATACATGTGACTAACTTCTGGAAAGTTATAATACAAAACAAATCGCAACTTTTTAAAAAAATTTATAATCCTGGTTTACGCAAGAATTTTCCAAACAGGTTTTCCCTCTTACATGAAAAGAACTCTCAACATGCTAACTTATTTATACTTTTGGCTCCTAAAATTTACCTATAGAAGAATAGATATTAGATAAAATAACTAAAGGCCCTCAAAGGTAATGTCACACAGCTAGGTTTAGGCCCAAAAAGATGCTGAGAGATTCTTTAAAAGGCTGGATGACTGAGATGTACACCAGAGGATACCCTCAAAATGACAGGCAGGAACTTAGAGAATATTTGTAGAATCTGCAGCTATGGCAATGAAAATATTCAGTACGCCATATAATTGAACCCATATCTGTAATTTACATACCTGCTTTGAAAATGGCTTCATATTTCACATGCAAGATGGTATTGAGTTTCTGGAACGTACTTTGCTAATACTTTCTGTGCACCAAAATACTTGCCAGTATCAAAATTATAAGTGGGTTAAGACAAAAACAGCTGCCCTCACATGCATGACTAAAATTAATTTCTTTGATGTGGAATACCATATAGATAAAGCAACTATAACCATTAGTCTTTCAGGTCAAAGCAAACGATATCAATAATAAAAGAAGAAAAGGGAATGACCCATCCTCAAAAAATTAAAAATAGAATGAACATATGATTCAGCAATTCCACTTCTGGGTAGATACCCCCAAAAATTGAAAGCAGGGACTTGAGATATTTGTATGCACATGTTCATAATGGCATTATTCACAACAGCCAAAAGGTGGAAGCAACCCAAGTGTCCCTTAGTGGATGAGTGAATAAACAAATTGTGGTATATTATACAATGACATATTATTTAGCCTTTAAAAAAAATTCTGACACATGATACAACACGGATGAACCCTGAGGACACTATGCTAAGTGAAATAAGCCAGTCATAAAAGGACAAATACTGCACAATCCCACTTATGATGCAGCTGGAGCAGTCAGACTCATAGGTGCGGAAGGTACAAGGCTGGTTGCCAGGGGAGGGGAAACAGGTAATTATTGTTTAATGGGTATAGAGTTTCACTTTGAGATGATGAAAAAGAAAAAGTTCAGGAGATGGATAATGGTGATGGTTGCACAACAATATGAATGTACTTGATGCCCCTAAATTGTACACTTAAAAATGGTTAAGATGGTGAAGTTTATTTATATTTCACATTTTTTTTTAAAATTTAAAAAAGGTGACGTATACTATTTTCTTAGTTCCTTCAGGCTGCTATAACAAAATACCACGGACAGGGTAGCTTACAAACAACAGAAATTTATTTCTCACAGTTCTGGAAGCTGGGAAGTCCAAGATCAAGGCACTGACAGATCCAGCGTCTGGTGAGGGCCAACTTCCTAGTTCATGGATGGTGCCTTCCGTGTCCTCACGTGGTAGAAGGGACAAAGCAGCTCTCTGGGGCCTCTCTCTAAGGGTGCTAATCCTACTCATCAGGCTCAGCCCTCAGGACCTAATCACCTCCCAAAGGCCCCACCTCCTAATACCATCACTGTGGTAACTATTTTTCAACCTATAAATTTTGCGGGAACACAAATATCCAGACCATAGCACCTATGTACTGAGGTTCCCAGCAGGAAAAGTATACTTAAGATAAATTGGGTTGATTTGAAAAGTGAGTGAAGCTGGGGAGCACAGGGCATAGACAACAACTGGACCAACAACAGTGGGGCCGTGGCCAAGTCCAGGTCCAAAGAAGAGCAGGCCCGTCCTGTAGGGTGGACGTGCCTTGAGCTGTGCAGTGAACTCGGCGGACTTCCCTCCACAGCTGCAGCCAGCCTGAGACACGCTCACACAGAGGGCAGGGAATGAGAAGGCCAACCTCACTTTCCTCCCTCCCTCTGAACTCCTGCAGGGCTCCCACTGGCCATACCCAAGGAGCACTAGAACTGGTTGATGGGGTCCCCTGGGCAGAGAGTAGGGTAGGGAAGAAAGAAGAGTGGATGTGAGGAGCAAAGAGATTCAGCAAAATCTATGTGATCTATGTGCACCGTGACGGAAAGGATGTGAGAGCACAGAGCTGAATGAAAACCAGCAGGCTGTGGAGCCGGAGGTCCAAGGCAGGAGGAGGAGAAAACACCAGCAGAACTGGCATTTCTACCAGCAAATGCAGACTGAGTCTAAGAGGGCTATATACTAAACTAGTAAGACTATTGATTTCTGGGGCAGAGATGAAGAAAATTAGAAGGGACTTTAGACTGATCTGTAAAGTTTCAAATTTTCCTAAGAGGAATGTGCTCATGTGCTACATGTATAGTTCAATAGTAATTTAAAAAATAGTAAATGCAATCATTTATTTGTTTTTATACAATGGAGATACCTCTAGCTTTTGCAAAATTGGGTTAGGCAGCACCTTCCCAGGCATGTCCTAGAAGCCCTAAGTGAGTAAAGAGTTGTCATAGCAAAAGGGTCAAGTTAGGTCAAGCTGTATCTATACCAATGGTTCAGCAAAGGGTGTTCCCTGGATCAGCAGCAGCACATCACCTGAGAACCTGTTAGAAATTACACTTGATCCCAGAACCACTGAATCAGAAACCCTGGACTTGGGGTCCAGGGGGAGAGCTGTATGTGAGGTGGTGGGCCAGGAGTTCAAAGCCAGATGTTGCTGGACCCTGTGGAGCGGAACTGCCATATACAGCAGTACAGTTTGTGCAACATGCAACTGTAGGAGGCACTATTCACACAGACGATGATGACAATGGCGCCCCCTAGGGTTGTGCAGTGAAAACCTGTGTACCGTACCTGGCAGTCCATAAAGCAGTGGGAAACACACAGACAGATTTAAGCAGAGGGACGACAGGATCAGATTTGTATTTGGAAAGATACTGCTGGTGCCCTAATTAGGAGGGAGGCAACAGGGAGCTACTTCCAACCACTCTGTCTCCTGTGTGTCTTTGGGGCTGCTAATTAATTGCATCAAGAGTGAACTAAAGTAAAAGACACCTTGAATGGAATCCAAGGTGTCTTTATAGTCAACTCCAGATATACGGGTCTAAATTAGCAGAAAGGCAGGGGAAGGAAAAAGGAAGACTATGAGAGACTCTCAGGTTCTACCTTAGCATGCACGTGTGCATGGGTGCACACATGCTGGGAGAAATGGAGGCAGAGGGAGTGGGTGGGGGCAAGCGGGTCTTGGTGAGGAGGTGATGAGCTCCTCAGGGAGGCAGCGTGAAGCAGCAGCCTGAGGCTAGGGAGCGGGTTTGGCTGGGGGTACTGATCTGAAAGCCATCAGCACCCAGTGCAACTACAAGCAAAGGTTAGATCACTCAGGGGGTGTGTGTAAACACTGGAAATTCAGTGGGCTGGGGACCGAGCCCTGAAGAACCTCTACATTTAAGAACAGGGCTGGTGAAGGAGCATGTTGCACCTGGCTTGGAAACTAGGAGGCTGGAAAAAGCCAGCAGGAATACAACCAAAGAACTCTTGGCATGGCAGAGTCAAGAACGTAATTCAAGTGAGATGTGTCAGCAAGGGGAAAAAAAAAAAAGAGAGGAGAGAGCACAGGGAAGCATTTGGCAATGTACGTTCTCCTTCAGGACATTCTGGCGGACTCTTTAAACTGCACCCCTCCCCCACCCCCAACCCCTCGCCCCAGCTCAGCCTCAAGAGGGACTTCATGCTCCAGGACAGCTCTTCTGGGGCCAGTGCACGGCCCCTCAATCCCCCGTGAATTCCCATGTTGAGGAGCTGAGATCAGCTGAGGAAAGCTTCGCCAAGCTTCAGAGGATCAAAATGTGCATTTGGTAGGGGTGGGCGGGCAGATGGCGCCGGATTAAAAAGATGCTGGGTTCGCTCGCTGCTCTGTGGTCTCTGAATTGCCTCCAGCACAGCAGTGTGGAATCAGGAACTCCATCATATGACCTAAAAACTGGTGAGTCTCTCCAAAAAGACTTAGCTCCCCCCACCCCCAAGACACAGAGGGGGAAGAGAGAGGCAGTTCCAGAGGGTCTGAGATTCTGGAAAACCTACCATCTACCACAAGCTTGCTGGAGTTGATGGCTGTACGCACGCTCTGCTCTAAGTCTGAAGCACTTCTCATATTGGGTTGTAACTGTTTATTTTTCTACCACTTCCACCCTGCTATTCCTTTCCAACTAGACTGCAAAATCTTTGAAAACAAAGACTGTCTTATTCTTCTCTGTATCCTTCCTGCCCACGCTGGGGCTGCCACACAGTAGTAGGCCCTCAAAAAGGTTCGTTAAATAAATGTCGTCATGGGCAGGATGATTTGCAGAAGCACTGGTCAAATGCACCCTTCTGCGTTTCACTGAAGTTCTAACACCTCAGTGTCTAGAACAGGGTTGACGAACTACAGCCTGTGAGTCAAATTTGGCCCATGGGCCATTTCTGTAAAGCTTGGGAGCTTTTAAATGGTTGAAATAATACTATTTAGTGACATGTGAAAATTATATGAAATTCAAATTTCAGTGTCCATAAATCAAGTTTTACTGGAACAGGGCCACACCCGTTCATTTTCACATTGTCAGTGGTTGCTTTTGAGCTCCATCAGAAGCACTGAGTGGTCACGACAGGGCATAACCCACAAAACTTAAAATACTGACTCTCCGGACCTTTACAGAAAAAGTTTGCTGGCCCCTGATACAGAGTAATACTAAATGAGGAGAAACACGTGAGATATGCATCAGAATATGATCTTCCTCGCAAGTGGAGCTCTTTTTCATTTAACTTTTAGACTCTCCAGTCACTGACATAAATATGACAGACATTTTAACTTACCTTGGGACATAAACATTAAAATATCAGGATGCTGAAAAGGGAGTAGGCTCTGGACTCAGAAGAACTTGCATTTATCACCATGCTATGAGAATGACTAACAGGTTACTTGCTTTCTAAGCCTCAGTCTACCTGACAGTAAAATGGGCACAATGATAAGACCTCTCAGAAGGTTGTTGTGAGAATCAAATGATATGGTGAATTTTTACCTCTTAACCTGGTATTTGACACCTAGTAAGCATTTGATAAATGGAATTATAATAATTTCCCTGTTCACCTTCAGAGGAATGTTTCCCTTTATGAAAAGATGTGCTCTTTGATATTTGTACCTAAAATGAATCACTCATACCAGACTGTAGTTTTTATGTTGATGATAAAATTTGAATTACTACTCTAGGACACAATTGTTAACTATGAATTCACTCAAACTTCAATGGTGTGTGTCTAAATGGAAAGTTGAATTCTTATGATAAAGCAAGATGTTTCAGCCAATGAAATATGACATGAAAAAAAAACACAAAAAAGGAAGAGATATTTGAGAGAGAAACAATTCTCATTATTTAGAGATGACATCATAAACTACCTCAAAAAAACCTTAGAATAAACCTACAATCCCCAACCTCTGGGCCTCAGACCAGTACCAGTCTGTGGCCATTAGGAACCAGGCCACACAGCAGAGGTGAGCGGCAGGTGAGCAAGCAAAGCTTCATCTGTATTTACAGCTACTCCCCATGGCTTGCAACACTACCTGAGCTCTACCTCCTGTCAGATCAGCGGTGGCATTAGATTCTGCATTATAGTGAGTTGTATAATTATTTCATTATATGTTACAACATCATAATAGAAATAAAGTGTACAATAAATGTAATGTGCTTGAATCATCCTGAAACCATCCCCCTCCCATGTAAAAATTGTCTTCCAAGAAACCGGTCCCTGGTGCCAAAAAGATTGGGGACCACTGGAATAAACTACAATACTATTTAAATAGTTACCAAATACAGTAGCTATATATGTATGTACAACATATATACACATATACACACGTGTATAGAATATCAAACAGAAAAAGAAATGTCCAGTGATTCTCTGCAGATAAAAGCCAATGTTTTACTGAGGGACACAAGGGATGTTATGAAAGAGCATGGATTATAACACTTCAGATAAGTGAAAAACGTGACCACAAAAACAGAACAGTGGGTTAATAGTCCAAAGAAAAATATGGTAGCATAACTGCTGGATGGAAGGGCTTCAAACAAACCTCAGCCTCAGTGTTACACAGCAGGACAGCACACAGCCCTCCCATTGCTCAGATGTTGTTGGCCAGTGCTTTCTGGAAGCTGCTTTCATTTAGGAACGAACAGATGCAACTGGCAGAAAGGAAGCAGAAGGCTTTTCAAAAAGCAGCAGGAAATGAACGTGTAGGGAACGCATTCACTGAAACCCTGGCAAAGGATTCAAAGTATTCTGTAAAAGGAGTTTAGAGCCTGGGAGTCAATTTACTGGATTTACAAATCAGTAATGGATAGTTTCAGTGAAATGAAATATTTCTTATATGCAGATACCAGGGGGCATGCTTTCCCTTCCCTGGGGGAAGGGAGAGTTCCTTTCACAAGGTACTATATTCTGGGTATCTGGGACACATTTGGACTAGATGGGCTGACTTTGACTATTTAATATATAATCTTGCAAAAAGGAAGACATGGCAAGATACCATCATCCTTTTTAATAGTCAAGGCTGTAAATGTATCAAAGAGTTTTGGAGACTAGAAGATAGTCTAGCTGGCAGACCTAAAAAAAAAAAAAAAAAAGGAGGTTTAATTTAAGTGGGAAAACACAAAACTTGTTTCTTCTAAAGATATTCAAAATCAGTCTTTTAAAAAGCTTAAAAACTGTAGTGAGGCATATTACCACCAGCAGTCTGAAGGAAATCATGGGGAAATTTGTTCCCTCTGAGTAACAAATTAGTCCCTCTAAACAGATCCAGTTTGGAAAACAGTGACCTCTGAACACACGGGCTGTGACTGCCCTGGGCCACTCGTCACAGGCTGCCCGTGCGGCAGGCTGCCCGTGTGCGGCAGGCTGCGTGGTCAGGTGTGCCCTTGGAGATCAGAAAACCTCTTCATTAAAAATGAAAGAAACTTGGTCTCTCTTGCTGCTTTGATGTGAGATCAGCAATTTCTAATAAAAGGGAATTTCTTTTCCTAGATAGGACTACAGAACAGAAATCTATATTTAGAAGGGTATGTTTTCACTGGCAGGCTTCAGTTTAATTAATTTCAATTCATAAAGGAATAGCAAAGGTTAGTGACATTGTTAACCAGGCATGCATATTAAAAGTGAACATAATCCTAAGTTTACATTTTGGGAAAACAGCCAGTGTGTCTCAGGAGGTGAAACATACCAGAGGGGCAGGAGATATGTGACTTTCAATAGTTTTTTTAAAATAATGCCTCCAATGGCAGAATCAAAAGGTATGGGTAGGTACCAGCTGAAAGATTTTTCATGAAACCTTTTTGGTGGTCTGCATGAGCTTGTTCTGTTAAAAGCAGATCAAGTAAATTAGCATTTGTTAATTTTATGCATAGCATGTTTCAGCATTTATGACTATGCTCTTTTGAGGGCTTCCTTGCTCAGTTATGACTATGTTAAATCTTAAAAAATATATATATATACACATACACATAAAGGCAGAGGAACATCATATTGTATGAACACGTCAGGTTCTAAGCAACCAAGCCCCATAAAAGACCACTAAGGAAATATTTAGAGGCCGAACTTCAAAACTTCTTCCTTCTGATTTCCCATATTTGGGAGAAGGGAGAGGATTTGGGAAATGAGGCTAGTTATAGGCATTCGTGAAAAGGCTGAATCTCTTTCATGTTCATAAATTTGAGCATATGTAATAAAATAGAAAAAACACTCAATCTGCAGAGGCAGCTGTAGAGTCCTTCTTCAACCGGTTGTGAATATGTCCTGAGCTCAAAGTACTTTTTACCCAAAACCACGTTTGCTCATGGTGAGAACCGCTCCATCCGAGCCCCTGGATCCAGATTTTTCCCACCTCTAGGCTCACACATGGTGTCCCCTGCCCAGGCAGGCCACTCCCAATGTGTTACCCAACTGCATTTCTTAGGTCTCACCCACTCACGGAGGCCTCCCTGGATTCCAGTCTCACTTCGCTGTCCCTGCTTGTCCCTCTCATCTCAGCCTGTCCCTTCCCTTTGTAGTGCTGAGTGGGGCGCTGTCTTTATGTTTGCTTCACTTCTGTGCTTCCCTCATCGGACCGTGAGTGTCCTGAGGATGGGGAACCTCACGCTCTGTGTCGGGACAGCACAGATATTATGATGTCACGGTGAAGACACAGGTAGAGGTGGACGGTCAGGTCCAATCCTGGCAGTGCTGTGCTCCGGCTGTGCGACACAAGTCACTGAACCTCTCTGGACAGTGGCTTCTTCATCTTCTGTGGACGTAGGGTTAATAGCACCTACCTTCATGTTTTTCTATGCTTAAAAATCACATGTGGTGACACAAGTAAAGCAATTATTATGACCTCTGGCACACAAACGAGCACTTCACAAATGAGCACTGTTACCGTTCACCACTGTGTATCTAATGCCAAGCACAGCCCTGATTCTAAAAGATGCTGAATAAATATTTCTTAAATCAGTGGACTGCATAATTATATCAGATAATTCTCACAATGACCCATGCAGTATCCCTACACCCATTTCACATATAAGGAACCAGAGGGACTACCAATGCCTTCCTCTAAGTCTTACAGCAGGCCAGAAACTTCTGTTTCCTAAGCCCCAGCCTACCAGCATAAACTCAGGACGTTATTTCTACTACATCTCTCCTGACAGGTTTTCACATCAACCTTGTCGGGGGCAGGAGCAGTCAGAAACAAAGTATACAATACATCTACAAACAAAAAATCTGTAGTCATGAAACCAAGTTTATGTGATTGTGAATTGGGGACGTGCAGATGGTGTGGTGTGATGTGCACATTCTTCGGTCCTGTCCCACAAACTTTCTAAGCCTCAGTGTTTACCTTCTGTGAAATGGGGATGACATAGCCTACACCATGATGCACCTTGGTGGGGAGGAGAGGAGATGATATATGGAGAAGGCCTCACATAGGGCTTGGCATTAAGTAGGTGCTCAGAAAAGGGCAGCTTCCCTTACTTACTTTTTATCCTTTCCAGAGGATATGAACCAGTAAATGGTTTTTAAGGCCACAAGTTATACTTTATCCCAGATCTCATCAATCCAATGTTGAGACTCCATTAGAAATAGCTATTTTGCTTTCAGAGAATAGGGCAGCTACAATGCTGAGGTCCTTGAATATGCAGTAGCTACTATGTTAGGCAATTTTTCCTAAAAGTTTCCAAATTCTCTTATGATACAATATGACGAATCAAAAATTCCATCTGTACTAGAATCTGACTGCTGGTCTGACCATTTCTAATTCCTAAATCTTGGGCATGAAAACAACTCATACATTCTGAGCTGTTCTTAGCATTCTCAGGTCCATGAATGACGTTGTTTCAGGGAAAGTGGCTGTCTTTCTTTGAGCTATTTAAAGTGGTCTAACTAATTACGAGAGGAATTTGCCTCCTCGTAATAGTAGAAAGATCCATTTGCCAGAACTCTGGGTAATGGGGGCTCAGCATTGTTGAAAGAAGGACAAAGAGGAATCCTAAATAATTGCTTTTCATGTCACATCCCAGACCACCCAGAAAGACCACTTGACCTAAAAACCAAATGACGGAAATAAACCCCTATTAATCAGATTGGGCAAAATATGAACAACAGACAACTCTTCTCCCATGATGAGCAGACGTGTGAGGCTCCATTCATGAGATCTCTGTGCCAGCACAGCCCCAAGCCCACAGGCTTGTGTCCACACACAATAAACCTGGACAAATCCCTCTTGCTGACATTCAGAACTATGGAGGTCAAGGTCAAAGGGCAGTGGGCTTAGAGGTCAAGGGCTGCCCACCACACACCAAAGAGGCCAGGAGCCGGATTGCTCCAGATTACTGATGTGGTTACCTTGGATCCCTCTTGGCTTAAACTTGCCTGAGAAACAGGTATTCTCAGGAGCTGGCTTAAATAACCTACTGGCTAATCCTTCAAACGCCCAGTCCTGATTTTATCCAGCATGCCAGGAAGGCTAAATCACCTGGTGTCCCTTCTGACGGCCAGGGAAAGCTTGCTAAAGAGTCTGAAGATGACCACAGTAGAGAATAACATTCCAATAGGAATGACGGCCAATGGGGCAAGTGGCAAGATCATAAAAACTTGATCAATCAGGCAAGATGCAGTAAAGCTCTGTTAGAGTCGGGTTGCCGTTACAAAAAGAGAAGATGGCCCAGTGTTAGCCCAAGGGAGAACAGAGATTCATGGCGGGGGGAAACTGTCAAGAATAAACAACTGACTCAGAAAGAGAATCATTCTTTACACGTGATTATGAAGCAATGTAGATGATTTCAAATTCTGCTAAATATTAAATGCCATTCATCGCTCTATTTCTGGCTACATTTTAATTATAGTCATGGCATAATAGGGCCATGTTGTGAGGATCATAGAAAGAAAAACAACAAAATGAACCATTTTTACAGGCTGGTGAAATAGCACAAACTAGAACGAAGGACTAGGCACCGATTGGTAAAGGATTTCTTAACTTGTCATACATGATCTGACATTGAGGTCTATGCGCTGGTGCTTTTTGGAGTGGAGGGGGAAAGAGGACGGTCACAAGAAAAAGTGGACACTTTTAGTCCTAATAATCTTTCTGGAGACAAAAAACCCCCACAGCAAACCTTGTAAGTAAGAAATATCTAATCAAAGACCAGTGGAGATAAAACTTGCTGATCAGCCTATGTTTACCAAAGAAGTCCGACAAGATTAATATATACTTACAAATATTTAAGAGGTTTCTGTTTTGTTTTATGTCTCCATGGCTAGGACTGTGGAGCAAGGATTTGGAACTGGAGTCCACGTGTGCATATAAAAATTAAGCACCTCTGCCTGAAAGAATTCAACACGCTGCCTTTCTACATAAGTTAAGTTTTGTTCATTATCTTCCAAACATGGACAAAGAAACCCCAAGAGCTCAGCAGTCTACCTTCTTGTTTAGTACCTGCCAGGCAGAGACTGTGGAAATGTTCAGTGCCATCACGCCTACCACTGGCATGTGCAGGTGTCCTAATCCAAGGCATTAGGACAAAACTAAACCCAGGCAAGAGCAAAGACCTACCCCCCTACTCAGGGCTGCAAAAAGGTGGCCTGAGGTTTCCCTGCTGCATGCTCTTCCCTGTCCACAGTCCCCACCCTTCCCTATTGCTTTACCCATCCCCACTCCTACCCTGCCTCACAGTAAGAACATCCGCACTGCCGCTTCTGGGACCCCTTCTGACTCACTGCACCCCAAGATGGCCTGCCCAGATCATTCACGTTCAATTGAAGCCAGGAAATCCTGACTTTCTGTTATCTGCACAGCACTTTAAGCAAAAAGGGCTGTGGGGGTTGTGTAGGGAAAGGAAGATACAGAAACAATAAGATAGAGCTTGTGCTTAAGGCGATGGCAGGAAGCTGCACCTGGACAGGAAGAGAAGAAATCTTTTTCAAAATGCCTGTGTCCAACTACATCATCTTGACTGACTTATTAATTCTCTCAAACAAGAAATGAACGTCAGCCAGGCTGGGCTGCGTCTAAGTTCTGCCACTTCGCTCAACACACTAACTTGGGCAAATCATTCCATCTCTCTGTGCCTCAAGTTCCTCATGTATAAATAGGGGAGAGTAATAATACCTTCCCTCACAAGAGTGTTGTTAAAATTACATGCATTAATGCACAGCAAGCCCTTAGAACAACGCCTGGCACATTCCATAAATGTTACCTGTCACGGTCATCATCATCGTTATTAGTATGATTTTACTTCTTATCCATTAACTTAATCATAATTCCCTAAACTTGTGATAACTACTACAAAAGCCTAATGCAAAGCCACAGAATACAGATTCCCTATTCACTCTGGGGGTCAAAATTTGGTCTCACTGCAGTGGTTCTGTTGAACTGAATTCCCTATCAGCCTGAAGTTAACTCTGGAATGTTGGAACAATGACCACAAAGATGTCTAGTGAGGCCTGGTTCTTTTACTGAGCACAGTGTAGACACTTTTTATGACTTAACACTCATGCAATAAAAATTAAGTGGTTACATAAGACCACTACCAAATGACAAAACCACGATTATGTATAGGTTCACTACAAAATCCTCCACAGAAATGGATGTTAGTTGAGAACAAGTATTTAACATGAATACTTCAGTATCAATGACAACATACTCAAGTTTTTATGAAAACCAAGGCAATTCTTGGTGCTTTGAGAATTTTCTTCTTAAAAATCAAAGTAACCATTAAAGTGATCTTGTAAAAAGTCCTGATGTACCTGGTTATGCTAAATTTGGGTCAAATATAAGAACCAAGTGGTCTACAAAATTGTAAATGTCATTCATAGCTGAACATAGTCTCTTAAATTACGGTGAGAACAATATGGATCAAATGTTCCTTTTTTTTTTTTTTTAAAGTGAATTTAAGCCAGAAGTCTTGAATTTATTTCTTAGGGAGAAAAGTCAGGAAAATCTTTTGTTTGTATTCATTTCTTAAGTACCTCAAAAGGTACTCAATCAAAACTTTGAATTTTAAGGAAGAGATGTCACTAATTCATTGAATTGTCCAGCGTATGAACTGACAACTCTCTGTCACTTTGTTGTGACAAATTCAGCAGGTTATGATGAAGACCAGATAAGGGATAAAGCTTTGAGGAGGAGAAAGTGAGAAAAATGGAAAAGATGATTACTACACTGTAATTTTTAATTGTCTTATCAAGAGTGCTAATATTGTCCCAAAAGATGTTTGCGAATGAACTATCCGGTTTGTTTTGGTTCAGCTGAATCCTGCCTTTCCCCCGGCTTCTCCATGGTCAGTCATTTGCCCTGTTCTGTCGATGCTATCATTTTAATTTCCCCCCATTCACAATCTCTACCATTACCCTGTTTGCCTGTGTCACACTTGAGGGTGACTTGGGTGTGTATCCACCACCATATTCAATGGCTGGTTGTAAGGGCTGATCTTCCTGCCTGATCCAGCGTCCCAACCCCCTTCCCAAATGCTACTTAATTTTTGTTCGTCTTTGAGACAGGGTCTCGCTCTGTTGCCTGGGGTAGGGTGCAGTGGTGTCATCATAGCTCACTGTAGCCTTGAACGCCTGGGCTCAAACAGTCCTCCTGCCTCAGCCTCTTGAGTAGCTGGGACTAGAGGTGTGAACCACCACACCTAGCTAATTTTTTTTTCCTATTTTTTGTAGAGACAGGTTCTCACTATTGCCCAGGTTGGTCTCTAGCCCCTGGGCTCAAGTGATCCTTCTGCCTCAGCCTCCCAAAGTGCTGGGATTACAGGTGTGAGCCACCACACCCGGCCCCAACTGCTATTTCTGAGTGATTGCTGCCAAAGCTGCATCCTCAAAGAGAGCGCCTCACTGGAAGGAGGCATGTCTCCTTCAGTCAGGGGTGTGCAAGGGACTGCCTCTCTGGGCCAGAGCCACACACATCTCAAGGCCTATCTATACGTAGCCCCCCACATTCCCAATGCCATACACAGAAAATACACACATTTGCTCATTGAGCCTAATATCTAGACTGGGTGTTGTCAACACCTTGGGTGCACTTAGGGTTCGGGTGGGAACGTGAAGGGGGGAAGTGAGCCCAGTGCACACACCTCCACCTAAGGGAAGCTGCCGCTTCTCAGCCCCTGCCAGTTGCTAGCCCTGTGGGAAAGGAGGGAGAGGTGCAGTGCTGCCAGATAGTCTCGAATTTCAAATAAAGCCAGAAAACCAGACTTTTCTGTAAAAATTTCCTGATTTTGAAACATTGGCAACAAGTTATAAACATTTTTAAACACAATGTTAGTCCAACAAAACACCTCTTTGGTCCCATTCAGCCCAAGGCTACTGGTTGTGGAGATAACTCTCAAAGGAGGTCAGGAAACCTGAATAATAATTCCTATGTTTTCAGATTTTAAAAATAAGACAAAACAGAAAAACAACAATAATGAGTGCCTACCATGTACCAGGCCCCGTGCTAATGGCTTTCCATGTATCATCTCACTTTGATCCTCATTACACACGGGCTATGATTGTTACTTCTGTTGAACAGTGGAAGAAAGGTGCTTAGAAAAGACCTTGTCTAAGTTTTCACAGCCAGGCAGGAGCGGGAATTGAACTTGGGTCTGCATGACTTCAAACTCCACCTGCTTTCCAGTAAATGACTGGACTTGTGTCTGGGAAACAAAGAACCAAGATGGCCTCACAGCAAAGGCCTGTTTTGTCCTGGGGAAATAACTGAGGTGGCATTATGGATTTCCATATTGTTTGTTAGGGGTACACACTGCTATGGCCTGTTGTCTTGGGGGTCAGTGGTCTGCAGTGATAATTTAAGAAGTGAGAAATAATGACTATATTTGACTACACTTCAAATTTATGAGTCAGTCCTTCAGCCTGGTGATTGCTGGCTGGTGTGCCACTTGGCCAGAAGAATCTAGAAATCTGGCCACTAATTGCATTTGAAAGCAAAACTGCTCTTTAAAAAAAAAAAAAGTCATAATTTCAAAAAAAGCAAAATCAGTAACTCTTTTAGAAGGCTTTACCTCAATGGATCTTCTTTATGTCCATAGGTTTCACATTTAACAAGTTGATTTTAATCTGATTATTTCAACATCAAAGAGAGAAAAAAGACTCAACATCAAATGGATCAGAAATGAAGCATTTTACAAAAGAAGTCTAATAACCTTGTCGAGCAATCTCTCTTAATTAAGTTAACTTAATCAAGTTTCCATATTCCTTAAAGCTTATTTTTGGCCAAAATTAAAGCAAAAGCAACCGAATCCAAAATGAGTGCATACAGATGGAAGTAAAACTCAACAGAAATCATGCAGGTAGGAGGGGGCAGGAGAGGATGGGTGAAATCATACCTAAAGGGTACCATGTACACTACCTGGGTGATGGGCACACTTATAGCAGTAAAAAAGCAATCCATGTAACCAAAACATTTATACCCCTGTAATATTCTGAAATAAAAACACCAAAAGCAAAAAACAAAATTAGTACGCAGCCCAGCTGCAATTTTTACTTGCCTTCATTTGACAACAGAGCCACTGAGAAAGATATAGGCTCCTCCCAAAACTTCCACCTCTAGCCTCTTATTCTAACCTTTTCAAAAACAAACTTCAATGATATATAGAGCTGTAGAACCACAGGAGTTTTTAATCACATATCAACTCATTTCCTATTTTCAACTCCAAATGTTATAACTGAGAACACATCTATCTGTGGCATATTGTGAACTCAAAGAACAATTTAAAAAAAAATTTTAACAAGCCTGGAATTATGTGGGGCTGCATCCCGTGTACCTTATGTCACAGGAGTGACCTAGGGAATTGTCTAGGTGAATATTCCTCAGAACATACAGAATATTCACCAAATGTCCACAGTCAGCACCACTGTTTTTGTGAAGCCATCAGTTGCCTCTGCATTAGAAGAGGGAAGGTCTTACAAGGCGTAATATACAAAGCAAGAAACCCAGCATGGAGAAAGCCACAGAATCAGCCATGGAGAGCGTCACTGGGTGTTCCACTCTGGACTTTCTGTTCCTTAACCCTTGAATACCCTTCATCAAAATTATCCTATTTCCTTTCCTCTGCATGCAGTTACCTCTCCAGTGAGGCTAACCTGGACCACCCTATACCAAACAGCACCCTCCATCCCAACCCCCCAATCTCTACTCACCAAACTCCTTGCCTCTCCTCATCTTTATTTTTCATCATAGTGCCCAGCACCACCTGGCATCTTATATATCAATTCGTCAGTTTATTTTCTATTTATCATCCCATTCAAATGGCAGGTCTGTGACAGCTGGACCATTGTCTCTTTTGCTCACTGCTGAAACCGTAGCATTTGATAATTAATCAATAGATATTTGAATAAACTAATTAATATACAAGCGAACAAATGATAGATCATTAACTATCTGTCACACCCACTGGAATGCAAACACCTCGAAAGCAGGGCTCCTGCCTGTCTCGGTCTCGCTCCAGTCCCCCAGTCCCTACCACAATGCCTGGCATATAGTAATGAATGACTGAACAGTGAATGAATGAATGACACTTTCTAGCTTATTCTGAAGCTATGCTAATTCCATTGGTGAGGCTACAGCAATCTTCCACATTCAGTCAAGATTCCAGTGGAGGTTAAATTCTGTTTCTCTTTTGGATCTGTGACACCCCACATTTTTGGAAGTGAATTCTACAGCTACTTCATCTCCTTTTCTGTGTGTATTTTATTATTTTAACTCTCAGAAAGAGTTCTGGTGAAAAAGAACAGACTCATTCCAGTAGTCTCTTAAAATGGAATGTTTGTAGAAAGGAATATGTCTATGGGAACTAAGGAAAAACAACGACCAGATCTCAGGACGTTCAGAAAACCATGGGTCAAGTTTTACAAGGATTCTATGAACTTAGAAGCAGGAGCCTAAGGTCTTGCCTGGGCAGCACTTCCTCTCTCTTAAGCTCATGTTCTGCTACACTTTTCACAGATTTCCTGTTTTTCTCTTTACATCTTGTAGGTCACACCTTTTGACATCAATGATTCTTAGCCACCTTTATGGCAAGGAAGGATCAGAAAAGAATGAAGATGCCATTTCTGTCTTTCAAACAGTATGTTATCCAGTCTTCACTGGCCAGTACAAAACACTCCTGGCTTACAAAGGATTGAGGAAATCACTGTTGCCTTGCTGAGTGCAGTATATTGTATCATTGCTCAGAATACTTGCTGCCCTTCCTTGTGTGAAGCTGATACTTCCCTGCCCTGGTGATGTCAGACTTGAACCTGTCACTTGCTAACGAACGGTGTGTCGGGGGAGAGATGTGCCCTTTTTGAGTGGAAGGTTAGGGACCATCACATGGTTCTACCATGTTGCCTTTTCTGTCTGCCTTAAGACCAGCTATGACCCAGGTGGCAGGCTGCTCCTTCAGCCTGGGTTCTGGAAGGCTGATGATATGAAACAGAGCTGCTGCGGACCCAAAATGGAAATTGAACAAGAGCAAGAAATAAACCATTGTTGCAGGCCTCTGAAATTTTCAAAGTATTTTTACTGCAGGAGAACTTAGGCTAGGCAGAATGATACAATGACATTTGTTTTGTGGCCATTATTCATTTTCTCCCACTAATACATTATCAAGATATGTAAATAAGGATTTGGAAATGCCTTGACAGCATCTAAGCTCTCCTCTCTCTACACCTGGATGGAGACTAACTGGAGTGTCAGTAATACAAATGCCCACTAACAGCAAAGGCAAAGGGATTTCAGCCAAGTCATGAACTACCTGAGCCCCTCTCCCCACTCCCAAAGCTTTAAAGTCAAAGTGAAAGCAAAGACTCTATGGAAAATAAAAACAGACACACATCCACAGAGCTGCCTTTTTGGGGAGACAGTGTCTTGTGAAAGTTTCATCTGACAATTCACATGGGCAGACTATAGGGTGAAAACAAGTCAGTTCCATTTCGGTCCGTAATTAGAGTAATTGCATGCTTATAATCTGCATCTCCTAAACTGTCATTCTCCTGTCCTCTGTTGTTACATAAGGTGTAGACCCTGCCTGTAATGTACACCTTGTAGGTGACTGCAGAATAGTATTTATTATGCACCCACATGAGTGGGATATTGCAC
Source organism: Varecia variegata (assembly GCA_028533085.1). NCBI lineage: Eukaryota > Metazoa > Chordata > Mammalia > Primates > Lemuridae > Varecia > Varecia variegata. The sequence goes on along the minus strand of CM052436.1, from coordinate 145,683,553 downwards.
AAATCAGTGAAGCATACTCCAGCTATGCCCCGAAGAAGCTCAGCTGAGGATTTAACTGCAAGTAAAGGGAAAATTTACAAGGATATGAATTTGGGGTTTCTCTGTAATTAAACATTATGTAAGATCAATGTAAAAGGAAAATATGATATGATCTAGATAGGTCTCCTTAACACACACTCACAGGCACACTTAATAAATATGATTAAGATAAAACAACAATATCACGCCTGTAATCCTAGCACTTGGGAGGCCGAGGCGGGCGGATTGTTTGAGCTCAGGAGTTCGAGACCAGCCTGAGCAAGAGCGAGACCCTGTCTCTATTAAAAAGAGAAAGAAATTAGCTGGCCAACTAAAAATATATATAGAAAAAATTAGCCGGGCATGGTGGCGCATGCCTGTAGTCCCAGCTACTCGGGAGGCTGAGGCAGTAGGATCGCTTAAGCCCAGGAGTTTGAGGTTGCTGTGAGCTAGGCTGATGCCACGGCACTCACTCTAGCCCGGGCAACAGAGCGAGACTCTGTCTCAAAAAAAAAAAAAAAAGATAAAACAACAATAGCAACAAAAATCCCAAGGAATGTAACTGTGATTTCTTTCTTTGGGCTGTAACTTTTGCTCATGGTAATGAATACAAAGGTCTATGCCACTGTACTCCACAGTAAGCCATTTCTAATAGGTCTTGGCATCTGCTACATTTAATAGTTCCCAGGCACCAACTGTGCATCCCAGAGATGTTGAAAGTTTCATTAAATTGAACTGATTAATAAAACATCAAGAACAAGCATTCAGATTCCAGTGCTCCATTCCAAATTCTCCTGGAGGCCTTGCAGCTTGACTGCTTGAGGAGTTGACAGGATGGAAGCGGAGGAAAGGTTCCCACCATGGGCTCCCTGGCAGTACCTTGTGGTGATCCAGAGCCCGCCCTGACAACCCAGGCATCGCTGCTGCCAAGGCAGACACCCTGAGGATGTGGCTTTGCTGGCATGACAGGTATGCATGTCATTTTGGAGCATCTGTTGTGCCCACTGAAAGAATACACAGAGGCACATCTGAAACCTCTGCCCCTTTGCAAAGATTTCCAGCTGCTTCTAATCCTGAGCACTGAGAACTTATTTTAAGAGACAAAGGCTTCTTTAAACTAGTATCCATAATTTAGAGACTGGAAGGAAGGCCCGTGTCTAGAATGGCACACGTGTTCTTCAGCTGTCCCTGTCCTTAAATCCTCCATGGTGGCAGGTCTCTACACAAGGGGAACAGGCTTTCCACACTCAAGAACCACTGTGTCAGGGACAAGAAAGGAAATGAACCCTGAGGGAAATCTGACCAAGTGGCTCTACTTCTGCTGGATGGTGGGGGTAGCAGAGGTGGGGTTTCACTGCTCTGTTTGCAGAGAACGTCTTCGTATTGCAAGAGTATTTTTCACTGTATATCTTCCAGGCCCACTGGAGAGGCCTATTTTTGGTGCTCAGACGGCTAACTATGTCTGAGACTTCCAGGTGCTAGTACTCCTTCCCTCCTCATCCTCAACTGGAAAGCTGGGGCAGAGTCAGCCAGTGCTCACTGGTGCTGCTCTGGGCTCTGGGCTCTGCCTTTCAGCTTCTCTTGCAGTTGCCTGGGGTCATGTAATCAGGTTCTGGACAACAGAACGTGAGCAGGAGTGCTGTGCCCCACTTCTGACCCTGGCCCACAAACATGTCCCCTGCTGGAGACTGTCTTTCCAAGTAGAGAGATTCAGAGGTCCTAGAAAAGGTGGGGCCGCAAGATGGAGAAGCCTGTGTTCCTGAATCGTTGCAAAGGGCAGAGTCCACGCCCCAGCTGAACCATATTTGGCTCTTGACTTGAACAAGTAATAAATATTTATTGTGTTAAGCCTCTGAAGTTTTAGGGTTGTTTGTTACAACAGTTAACCTGCTCTAATACCGTGATAAATTTGCTTTACTCGACCAGGTGGCTTCAACATGTGAGGCTGGACTGTCTAATATTTGGAAATGTGTTGATACTTGGCATCAACAAACCCCAGGCGATGGCCTCAACTTTCCATCTTCTTTGGAATGCTCTGGGATTGTGGACAGTACTAGTTAATGAGTGACCAAGAAGAACCAACTATTATCTTCTTTAAGACAAGACAGGAGGCCTTTCTTCCAGGTATCACAATCAATACCAGCACCCTATTCAATGTTCTAACAGGGATTTCTGGACCACGATGACTCTTTAATGCTCTGTCTCCAGTGAGCATCACGGAATCCATGCAACACATTCACAAGTGGGAATACAAACTGCGTTTATTGCCCCTGGGCCGTTACCTGCAGATCTAGGACACCCTGAGAGGCATTCTGCTTTCATTCTACACTTCAGACTTCTCGGAGTCTTGAAGCTGTTGTCTAGCAGCCACAAAAGACATTCTCTAATTACTTCTGAATGAAAAGCAGAGACTTAATTTTCTTGCACAGAATAGGCACGCACGACACACACTTCGAGTACAATGTGGCTGTTTCGTTTTCTGTAAATACCAGACTTTTTCTCTCACTGGCCAAAGAAGAGCTTTTTCAAATCAAAACAGTGCTCCTAAAAAAAGTCAATGTAGTTTTCTGAAGGTCAGCAAAATGAGCTTTGCCAGAGCACCAGGGACTCCAATTACACATATTTACCTGATGTACTTTTATAGGACACATAATTCAAAAATTGCAGACTGCCTTTTATGCTGTATACTATGCATTGGAATAATGTATTTATTATGTCCAACTCTTTCTTTTGTGGTTTCTTGACGCTACTCCTCATTCAGAGTCGTTTCCTGGTCTTTCCTTATGTCAGGCAATGCCGTTAACCTTCAGCAATATAGAGCACTTAAGAATTTTCCAAGCCTTATTGTGCATCCATTTTTCTCCTGTGGAGAACATTTGATTTTTCATCTGGTTTTAATTTCATACAACGATGTAGGTAGAGGCAAACTCTAAGACCTGGTAATTACACCCTCATGGCAGCCCAACTGATGCACAAGAGATGTTTGCTAATTACAGAAGGCTCACTGTGTTTTTTAAGGTGTTTCTTTTGTTCCTTAATCTAGTTGCTTACAAAAGAGTACATAGACCAACTGCTTTCTTGTAACAAAGCCTATCCCCAAAGAAATGTTAACTTTATAAATTAGTCCCCTGGGCTTTGACGACAACACACAGCAATGTTTCCCCCTTAACCAAGGCACCATCAAATCTGCCCCCATCCCTGAAGGCTGATGACAGACTTGTGTTTCTCCATGGGCCCACTTCACTGGCTTTACCACGTTTACTAAAATACGATGTCAGGTTAATTATTCCTCAGACTAGGCAGTTGCCTCACTTCATATCTGAGTCCTTAAATAGGTTTTCATATCACAAGTCACTCTCTTAATAACTTAGTTCTGAACCACAAAATATAATTGAAGGAAGACATGTTAGCTTGAAACCTTTTCAATCAAGGGAAGTTTGGGATGATTATAGAAGTCACTGGAGACAATCAGTTAAAAATGAGGTTGTGGTGGGTTAAAAATGGCCACAAATTCTTTGCTGCTCCTCTCGTCAAGAGGTGGGATCTATTTCCTCGATGCAAATCTGGGTCTGCATATAACTAACTTTGGCCAATGGAAGGCAGAAAGTGGCAACAGGTGACTGCCGGGCGAGGCCTCAAAGACTTGACAGCTTCTATTCTTGCCGTCCTGATGCTCTGAGAGGCTGCAGCAAGAGGCCTGTCTGAGCCTCCACAAGACCCATAGAGAGAGGGCCCCACCAACCACCAGCACCGACTGCCAGGGGAGCATTCCAGTTGTCCAAGCTGCCTCACCAGTGAGTCCACGGGAGACCAGCAGAAAAACAGCCCAGAGAACCTACTGGGTTGAATCATGAGAAACAATAAATCATGGGTGTTTTAAGCAACCAAGTTGGGGATGGTGTATCACACAGCAATAGATAACTGAAACCGATGGGGGGAAAAATGGCACAGACATAGCGCTCCTAGTGGGTATAGCTATACAATTCCAAGCATCAGAAGTCACTGGAAATAAGTCCTTTAAAGATTAATTTTAAAAGCAATTAATAAGTGGTTAATTGTGGTGAGCAAAAATATACTTTTACAGAATGAATGGGAAAATATTTTGAAGTGTTACATGGATGAGGATGTATGGCTCAGGGTGACTCTCCCTGTCACGTGTATGATTCAAAAAGGGCCGGGCCTCCAACAACTTGGACAATAGTGAGGAGGGATGCTCTGAAACCGCTGGATGAAAAAACACAGCTCTTAAGAGGTGACAAAGGCACTGCTGGGAAATATGTAAGGGAAATTGTAATAAAATTATTTCATGAAATGTGACAGTAAAAAGGCTATATTTCTCATTTAGCATATTATTTTATATGTGATCTATCTACAATCCTAAATATATAGCTGAAAATTTTTTATGAGTTGTTTTATCCGTAAAAAGTTTATACATGCAGGTTGATCTCCAAAAAAAAAAAAAAAAAAAGGAAAAAATACTAAAGACTTATTTTTGAATCTTCTCCTTTAGAAAATAAGGGAATCGCCCTCTATATTTGGACATGTGTGGCACTTTATAAAATGATAAAGCACAAAAAGTATAATAAATGATTGTAGACTACAATTTGCAGAAAGTCACTCTCAGGAGGTATAAAAACTTACATTTATTTTCTGGAAATAATTGCAACTAATTATGTGCTGAGATGCCTGCTTATCCAATTCTTAAAATATACTCTATCATTACAAGTGATAAAGGGAAGGAAATAATCTATTCTAAAGTATGCTAAAACTTCTTGAGAAGCAAAGAGGTTCTGGGAACTTACAGAAACCTTTTAATTCCATTTATGGAGAATAATAAAAACATTTGAGTTGAATGTCAGCAAAATATGTTACCTAACCTCATGAAAATATGCTCTAACTGGCTTTTCAGTCCTGGAAGTATGACTCACCTGTGGTATATATTTTAAAACCTTCCTAAAAGACCTGACTTTAGAAATATTTTTCTTCTATCAAAGTCACACGTATTCATTGTAGAAAATACACAAAATTTAAGACTGTGAAGAAAATATAATCTCCCCCAATCTCACCATTCAAATATGTCCCATATAACTAACATTTATCGAGAACTCACAGTAAGTCAGACAGTGGTCTAAATTCTTTACATATATTAATTCATTTCATCCACCTAAGCCTATGAGTTATGTACCACAAATATCCCCTTTTCTGACGGGCAGAGAGGTTAAGTAACTCTTTGTTACGTGGTCCAGCAGCCAGTGAGAGGAAGAGCGAGGCATTCTGGTTTAAGATTGCAAACTCTGAACCACTACATATGCTGCTGGCACTTGGTGGGCATTCTGTTTCTTCCTTCCAGTCTTTCTTCTACATTATATATGAGATATAGACACGTTAGACTTATGCACTGATTTTTTTGAGGGACCTGGTAACCATTAGTAAAGTCTCACCTCTACCACAAAGTCTTTCTAGGTATCTCCCAACCCACAGTAATTTTTCCTAATTGGCCAATTTAGCAATTTCAAACATCTAGTATTTTACATCGTGGTGTTTAGCTGCACGTGTTTCATAGGTCACCGAGTGCAGGGACCACATCTTATTTTATTTTCATCTTCCAACTTTTTCATCTAAAATTTTGTAAATGCTAGAAGCATTTGTGTGTTTGACATACTTTCAGCACCACAGTAAGCTAAAAGGTAGTATCTGAGTAACTGATTTTCAAAAAACCTTTGGAAATATTTTTAGACCTCAAGCTACTGATAAGATGTCATCACACACTAAAGTTACGGGCAAAAACAAGTCAAAGATAAGAATAATCTGGTTTTTCTGCAGAGGGAACTTTTAATGGGATCAGTGTTGGGACAGGTCTTCATAGTTCCATAAATGACCTGAGGAAAAAATTACACAGTAAAATTCCCACTTCGACAGCATTATTAAATAATTATGGGCAGAGAAATGCAAAGCAAAAAAGAGACCAGCAGAAATGTTTTACGAGTCTCTCTGGATGATCAGAAAGCAGCAGGTAACGAGCGCATAGGCAGGAACATGCCAATGTGTCTGGTTTACATGGTCGCTAAGAGCAATGGCCCAGCGATCACACTGTCTGGGTTTCAATCCCAGATTCCAGGCCAACCACATTGTCTAAGTGCATCTTCAAGCAACTGATTTTTCTAGGAGATTTATAAGTTAAATGTAAACAAATCTTTCATGGGGAGATTATGTGATACACACACACACAAACTTCATACAATTATGTGCAATGTCATCAAAATTGGTATTCCATGAACCTCAAACATTCACGTCACTTTCAACACTGAAGTTTTCCATCGTAAATGATACTTTGCTGTGTGTACTACAAGTGTCTAGCACCTTTGGATATTCCCAGCTCTATTTTGGGATTCATACTTTACCTGGATAAATGCAAATACACACAGCTCCTATTTGTGGACAGCTTTAAGAAAGTAAAGATGACATCCAGGGAGAAACCCCAAGGGCTCATGCTTTCTCTTTCCAAGCATCATTAGGAGGAGTGTGCCAGGACCAACAGCATCCAGAGAAGACAGGGAGTAAACACCTGATTTCAGCAGGCAAAGCAAGTCCAAAGCCTTGCACCTCGGAGGCCAGCACTGGGGTGCAAGCATCAGCCTACAGCTTTTCCCAGGACCCACAGCAGAACTGTTCTAAGCTCATTTAGCTAGCCTGTCACCTCCCCAGAAGCAAAAAGCCACCACCTGAAAGATGAGGGACTTCCCTCTCGCACAAATGAGGCACAATTAAGCCTTACACTGACAACTAAAAGGGTATCTCATTCAGACTTTAAATTCATTCTTGCATGCTTACAATGGACGAATTTATTCTTGCATGCTTGCAATATTTGGTACCATGTGTGTGTATTATATACATATATATATATAAGATATTATATATTTTTCCAGTCTTAACTGGCATTTCTAACACATAAAGAATTCAGTATTTCCTTTAGGTCTTTTGCCTTTTCCATAGTCCATTTCCAGGGAAAGCTGTAAACGTCGCTGGCACTGACAGATGCCACAGGCATGTTTTATAAAACTGGATTAACTTAGAAATGAAGTGCACTATAGGGAGTGGGCTCAGCAAAGTCAATTTTGGGGGCCATCACACAGAATATCTGATACTTTTTATGTCTACAACAGACTACTAAAACTGACCAGAGACCAACAAGCACACTGAGTAGAAAGGGCATTCGCCTGCCTAACTCAGATTCAGTAGTATTAGCTGTTATTATCAAAATGAATACATGTTCATTATTAAAAAATGCAAAGAATAAAGCATGTATAAGGAGCTAAAGTTTCCTCTGCTTTCCCAACCCCCCATCAGCAGTTAACCATTGGTGTGCTTTTTCCCCATTGGTCTCCTATGCACTATCCACTATCCACTCCCATGTGTATTATTATTTTACACAGAGGGGACCATATTAAACACAGTTATTTTTGAACTTGCTCTTTTACTTACAATGTATTTTGAACTGTTACGTACTTTGGGGTTTTGTTTTCCATATTAAGCCTTTAAAAAGAGTGGATTTTTTTTCCAGTTTTATGGAAGTATAATTGACAAATAGGAATTGTATATATTTAAGGTATACAAACTCATGTTACGGCATGTGTGGCCATGGTGAAGTCACCACAATCCAGCTAATTAACATGTCCCTCACCTCACACGGCTACTGTGTAAATCATAAACACTCAAAGGACATCATCACTGCATGAGCCAAGATATTCAGTTTTACTATGTTTCTACTGACTACCTAGAATCTACACTATCTGGGTTTTTGGAGTTTTGTGTTTTGCTTTTTTGAAAAGATTGATTTGATGAGATGCCTTGACTTTTAGGAAGAGTGTTAAAAAATGCTATAAAATCAGGTACTTTTTTTTTTAGAAGAAAAGAAATGTCTGTTGGAGTTATTGTTGATAATAGCACTTTCCAAGTAGCTGATTAGATGCCAGGCATCATCCCGTGGCATGTTTCTTCACAGATTTCAGAGTGTGGGTGAGATTTGATGGGAAAACTGAACCCAACACTGGGCTTCTTCATCAAACTCTCCACAGCTGTGTTCCCCAATACATGCACATGTAAACACAAATAACAGCAACACAAGAACAGAAACACTTTGCAAGGGAAGAAAAAGTCTACTTAGATGATCCTGGTAATTTTACAGCATTGCTCACCTACACTGGCATTTCACAGCAATAATAAAACAACGGCCAGCCTTCATTGAGCACGTACTAGGTGCCAAGCACCTGCTGTCTCCCCACAGGGCCTGGGGCGGGGAGTGAGTAAAGCCCCCAACAGGGGTGATCCTGCTGAATATGAGCCGGCTTTATCTCCTGTGCCTTCAAGGCCCCTTCCATTAAAGCCTCCAGAGGTGATAATAATGCCAACTTCTTTCCTGGAAAGGTCATAATCTGAGGATCAGGGGGGTTTAAGAAACCCTTCGGGGAGGAAAGAATCACACTGGGAAAAAAAATCCTACTAGCTACTGCCGGAAAGGTTACGAAAACCAAGTTTTAATAAAATGTTCTACAACTTTAACTACATAAGGGGAAAAAAAGCAACACGGACAAAAGGCAAATGGTTTAGACAGCTCAGAAATGTCTGAGTGCCTGGGACATACACAGCAATTCTGTGTACATTTATTAAGCACTTATTACGTACCAGGTACCAAGAGGAAGAAAATGCATTAGCTTGCACGGCAAGGAATTGCCAATATTTGGTTCTTCTGACCTACGAGAAGGAAATGTCACATGGCACACCCTAGCGGTTCCAGTCTTTAAGTCACTATCAACTAGAAATCACTCAAAACATGTTGCCAAAAATCCCTGGATCTTTCAACTTTTTGGCTACAGCAACATTCTGATAAAAATGCTTTTCCCTCAAAAGGCTTTTAGTGTATAAATTCTGCTGAGAGCCGTGGGTGAGTTTTTTTCCATACCACAGTGGAAGGGCTTTTCTGAGGGAAGACAGCTATGGTGGGTATGGTGGGAGGGTAGGAAAATCACTTTTTTTTTTTTCAAATAAAGCCAAAGGCTCAAGTTTAACCACCTGCCTCTGCTACTCTCAGAACCACTATAATATAAGCTCTATTCACAAGAACAGAAGCTGTGTGAGTGCAGAGACCTGTATCTCTGACACTATTTCCCCAGTACACAGAGGAAGAACCAGCACAGGGAAAGCACTCGATACCTGTTGCATAAATGAGCAAATCAATGAATGAGCACCACTAGGCAAAATTCACTGGAGGACCCTTAACTTCTGTTTCTCCACCTGGCATGATACCACTGGGAGACCAAGTGAAGGAATTAAATGCATGATGCATGTGGTGCTTCCTTATCTGCGAACCAATATTACTGGACAGCAAGGGCCTGTTGGACGCAGCATGAAATGAAGAAAGTCTCACCACCACCGTGGTATCAAAAGATCGGCGCTGTGAGGCAAATTTCAAGCCATCTGAAAGCATTTTTTTTTGATGAACTGACAGCTGTCTGTCCTCAGATCATTATTTTGATTATTCATTTTGAGAAATAACTGCAACCAAATAAACCCAGCACATTTGTGCCACGCTGATTCACCAGTGAGGAAACAACTTCAATACGAGTAGCCATGGTTTTTCCCTGGCATGGGATTTCAGGTGAAGCTCAGATTTTGAGGTTTCCAGTATGTAACTCAGACTGCTTCCCAACTCATCCAAAACATTTCATAGTTGCTGTGAAGTATTTCAAAAATTCTGCTGAGACTGGTTCTCCCATTTACATGCACATAAAATGCATATGGGTAATATGTAAATGTCACATTTTCATGCTGAAGCTAAGGAATGACTTTATCAAATTCTACATACTGAAGAGGAAGCATGTTTTTGCACATGCATGCTTGGAGGTGACATGATGTACTAATGAGTGGATGATTTTTTATTATATGCATCCACATGAAGACAAGCATACTCTGGGCAAAGCCTGAGTTCAGCAGCTGGAAGATGGGGTGAGGACTTCCAGGTCCAGCTCTGCTCCCCACTACATGCCTACGCATTTCGATGCACCCAGATTTTGGCCTGTGAAAGGCACAGCACCATCCTGAATCAAGGAAACAAGCCAGGATGTGCACAGATGAGGGCAGAACTCCTTCTACCCCACTCAAGACAACAGCTCAAGTGAGGAATCCTGAACTCTTGAATGGCTTTCCATAATTTATCATCCTAGGATAAGAGGAGAAAAATACCCCACAACCTCTCCCTAACCGAACTCTGAAAATAGGTTGACTCATTTCATTTCTGTGGTTTTGCAGAGTAAAAGCTCTGGAGTCTTAATGGCAGTAGGCAGTTTTTTCCTTAAAGCTTATAAGCCTTTCTTAATGAAGAAAAACTAAACACTCAAAAATGTCATTCAATGACAGCAGTGCCCACAGTACCACCCTGAAGCCTGGGTTTGAGTTGTGAGTACCTCTGTCACTGTCCCAGTGAAAAGACACAAGTCACTGGTGCAAAGGAAACCCCTTGGTAAGAATCTGTGGCCTGGGAAGTCGCAGAGACAACACAGTGATGTACGAGTAGGTGGAAGTGGGGGATGGCTTTCAGGAGCTCCTCTGTGCTTCTGGTCCAGGCACAGCTATCTGGCTCCATCTGCTCTTTGCTCACAGGCCGGAGGGAAGAGGCTCAGCTGGGAAACAACTGCATGGTGTCAACTGGATGGATGCCTCCGAGAGAAGCTAAGAGTGAGACCCAATTCACCGTTGTGGGGGGTTTAAGTGCGATTAGGGCCTCTTTCCCTGGCACCAGAGAATGGGTGAAGACAGTCTTTTCTGTTGCTGCTGGAGCTGAGAGTTTGCTGCAGGCTCAGACCAGAGGTGGGTCAGACTAGAGCCAGAGTCAACCTCCAAGCTTGATTTTATTTATTCTTGGCAAGTCCAAACTTCCTGGTTCTAAGAGGAAAGGGGGCGGGGGAGGAGGGTTAAAAGTCTCATAAAAAGGCTCCAAAGGCTTCTTGGACACCAAGTGCTCTTACAAAACTACATTTTGATGAGCTACATGTAAATGAATCAGGAACATATGGATTTCATTTCCTTCCTAATACACAGGGGTTTCAGAACCAAGAGGTGGGGGAGTGCTTGCCGAGATGAGTCTGGGCTCTGGAGAAAATGTTAAAGTGGGGCGAGGCTTCAGACATTTGCTAAACCTAAATTAAGACTGAGACAACTCCCACACCCCCGGCTCCCCTTCCTCTATGGGCCTCTGGTATCCGCCAGCCAACCTTAGATCCTAGTGATAGTGAGAACTACATGCCTAAACCTGACAAGTGCTGGGGTCTGTGGCTTTCTCTGATGATAACTGAGGACTGGGACGTTTTCTGTAACCAGCCCCCAAATATTGGATACTGCTGGCTGCTGGGAATTCTGAAGCAGAATATATAAAAATCTTATGTCCCCAAGATTCCACAAAAGGAAATGCAGGCAGTGTTTCCCCAAGAGGTGAATGAATACTCAATATGCCGAAACAAAGAAGGAATCCTACTTTGGAGAGATCACTAATTTGAAGCTCTTGGTAGTAGCACCATATCCTGGAGCCCTGACTCTCCCATCATGAGCTCAACCTCGCCGGCATCCCTGGGCTGTGGGCAGGCATCCACATTGTGTGCCGGTAATCTCGCTCTCTGCCTTTTCACAGGAGTGTTTAATTAAGCTAATGAATTATGAGGGGGCAATAAAGCAGCTAGGAGTGAGTGAGGTTTCTGGAGTGAGCCGCTGAGAGGGGCAATCATTCAACACCTGTTTTGGCTAAAAATTAAATGGACTGTTTTAATGTTACATGTCAGAAAGCCAGTGTGTCCCAGTCAAGAAAAGAGATTTTCCCCAAAGAAGTAGTGGAGGGTCAGGGGGAACCCCAAAAAGCAGCACAGCAGATGCTAGGAAAGAAGACATAAGGAAAAATGGAAAACAGGCAAGTGTTACAAAGGCAGACAGTCACAAGAACTGATGACAGAGAACTTTAAAACAGCTGGAAAAGAAAGAAAACGGTCCAGAAAATGGCACCTGCCCCATGCAAAGCACAAAGCTGGTTGTCAAGGGAACGTCAAACATCACAAGAGCCATTTTCTTTTGATAGGTCAAATGGTTGGTGGCATATCTCTTCTCGCCTCTGAACACAACTACAATCACTTTCTGTTGATAATAATGTTAAGCTTAATTATACAGAGGTTGCACTTGAGCATTTCCTTCCTTATAGCTAAAGCGATGCCATTATTTTTCATTTAATTGTAGAATAAGGGGTGCTCTGTTCCTGAAGTCCAGGAATTGCTAATATCACAATGGTGAATGCAATGGCAGTGCACGACTTCAATTTTCATGATTACTATTAATTAGGGTTCTGTCAAATGGATAGAATGGGCTCTTTTCTTCTCTATCAGCCAGCAAAGGGCACTTTACTCGAGAGAAGTTGCATGGCAGGAAGGAAGGGTGAGTCAAGCCGCACCGTCTGCTGGAGGCTTGGGTTCAAAGTCCAATCCCACAAGCCCAAAGCTCAAGTTTTTGGACACAGAACAGCCACTTACACAAGATCATGTTTCCCTAAAAATCAGGTGAGGACAAATGGACAGCGATACAGCAAGTACACTCCTGGCACCTAGCAAGGATAGCATCCTAGAATGGCCAAACATTTCATAATGTGTTTTTTCACCTAAAAACTAAAGAAAGTGTTTGGAAAAGGAAATGATACTAGAAGTTCCAAGCATTGGATAAAGAGAAATTTAGGGTGTGCATTTAAATAAGACATAGATATGTCTCACCATTGACTGTACATTCTGCAGCTAACCTGTCCTCTTTGGGGGCCACAAGTACTATGTTTGAGTCATCTTTGCACTTAAGTGCCATATTTCATGCTGCCCAAAGCACTGTGTTTGCACTTATCTCATCCTAAGCTACATGTCTCAGTAAAACTGCACAACTAATGGGTAATTTGTTAGCCTTTGTAACAATTCTATGGACCTTTGCATTATGTTCCATTTAAAAACACAGCAACAGAGTCTAACCTGCCTCTAATCCAGTTCCTTCCAGATCCTGGGCCCTGGCTGCCTGCTAGTTAGTGAGGATGCTGGTTTATTGGGGGGCAGGGGAGGGAATGGTCCAACTTGCCCATGAACAGGGGAGTATAATATTTTAATATTTGTGCCTAAAGCAGTTATTTTACTAAAATCAACACTGGGTACTTAACTGTGTTAGCATCATTATTTTTTCTGTTATAAAATCATATAAAACTACTTGAAAGAGTCCTTTAAGCCAATGGTTCTCAAAGTGATTCCTAGCAGCAAGACTAGCAGCAGCAGCAGCACCTAGGAACTTGTTACAGATGTAGAATCTTGGGCCCCACGACCCCAGACCTAACGAACCACAAATTCTGGTGGTCTGTGTTGTAACAGGTCCTTCAGGCTGTGGACTGGTACCAGTTCGTGGCCTATTAGCGACCAGGCCATGGAGCTCTGCTCCTCTCCCACCCCCGTGGAAAAATTGTCTTCCATGAAACTTAGAAGGGGGGGGGACGCACAGCAGGAGGTGAGCAGCAGGCAAGCAAGCGAAGCTTTATCCATACAGCCGCTCCCCATCATTCACATCACCGCCTGAGCTCAGCCCCCACCCCGGTCCGTGGAAAACTTGTCTTCCATGAAACTGGTCCCTGGTGCCAAAAAGGTTGGGGACTGCTGCTTTAGGCCATTCTGCAGCATGCTCAAATCTGAGAATCACTGTTCTAGAGCACTGGTTCTCAATCTTGGCTGCACGTTATAAACAACTGTAGTGTTTTTAAAACAATCAATACCTGGTCCCACCCTAGACCAATTAAACCAGAAATATTTGTAGGTGGGGCCCAGGTGTGGGTCTTTGATTTTATTGCAAAGTCTAAATTGAAAACCACTGCTGTCAGTAAGCAGGCCTGCCCTACACAGCTTCAAGCCAAATTTCAGAGCAGTGGACATTCCCAGTGACTGCAGCAAACAACAACCCCAAAGCAACTTTATTATTGTAGATTTAAGTGCTGCTTCCTAAAAATGAAGGCTTCCCTGTGACTGTGGCTTCTGCCCAAAGATGACCTGGTCTACTATCAGGTTTGTGAGTTATAAAGAAATAGAAGTGCCATGAATGCCAAGAGAGGATTGACATTAAAAAAAAAAAAAAAGTGCCAATGCTCAGGGCAAGGAGAAGATGAATTAAAAAAAAAAACAACAAAAAAAAAACAGTCAGCTTCCAGGCCTGCCTCAGGAATCAGCAGGTTTACTGGGATGATGGTCATGGACAGCAACACTCTGAAGTGTTTCTGCCCTGCAGAAACAGAATGTTGTAGAATGTTCTTTTTAAGGTTTATAATGAGAGTATCAGAAAGAAAACTAGTTCAAACTGAACAGTACAGGAAAGAGCTCTGGAGGCTTTCAAGGAACAACTCATTTTTAAAGTGATAAGAACTATAATGTCATTTGCTTAAACTGGAGTGAAATAAGATCACTTGAAAGAAGTAAACATCCCCCTACGTGCAAGTTCCACCTGGCTACTGCTTCGTGAGAGCTTGGTTCTGGCCAGCAGAACCTTGGGCAACTGAGAGCAGACAGGCTACAAAGGCCACCTTCCCACAGGCCATCCATGGTGCAATGGACCCTTTTCCAGAAGTCTGAAACACAACCCACAAGGAACACCAGTCATAAACAAGGAATGTATGGCCAGGCGCGGTGGCTCACGTCAGTAATCTTTGCACTCTGGGAGGCCAAGGCGGGAGGATTGCTTGAGCTCAGGAGTTCAAGATCAGCCTGAGCAAGAGCCAGACCCCGTCTCTACTAAAATTAGGAAGAAATTAGCTGGACAACTAAAAAAATATATATCTAAAAAAATTAGCCACACATGGTGGGGCATGCCTGTAGTCCCAGCTACTCAAGAGGCTGAGGCAGGAGAATCTCTTGAGCCCAGGAGTTTGAGGTTGCTGTGAGCTAGGCTGACGCCACTGTACTTACCCCGGCAACAATAGAGTAGAATGAGACTCTGTCCAAAAAAAAAAAAAAAAAAAAATGAGGAATGTAGTGCTCTGTTTAGGCTTTTCTTTCTCATCTGTAAACTGGGATGTCTACCTCACTTCAAATTCTATCATGCTTGGGAAGCGCTATTTTAAACAGTCAAGTTTTTATCTTCAAGTTCTTTAAAAGTAGGTTCAAGTGTGCATTTTGGCATAACAGCTCCTTTCCTTCTTAATACCGCTCTTTACCAATGCCCTCAATTCTGTATCGAAATTTCTACTCCATTAAAATATTCTTTGTCCCTAGACTACAGATTATAAACTCATTTTATATGCTCTTCAGTCAAGGCTCCACCTTGCTCACCACTGGCCTAACCGTATTGCATTTTAAAGGCCTTCAGGGCAAGGGCTGGGCTCCTTTGGAAATAAAAAGTCCAGGCCAGGGGTGGTGGCTCACACCTGTAATCCCAGCACTTTGGGAAGCTGAGGCAGGAGGATCACTTGAAGCCAGGAGTTTGAGATCAGCCTGATCAACATAGTGAGACCCACGCCCATCCCTACAAAATATAAAATTAAAAAAAAAATAGCCAGGCATGGTGGCGCACACCTGTAGTTCCTGCTATTCTGGAGGCCGAGTCAGGAGGATCGCTTGAGCCCAAGAGTTTAGGGCTGCAGCGAGCTATAATCGCACCACAACACTCCAGCCTGGGCAACAGAGCAAGACCCTGTTTCTAAAGAAAAAAAGAAATTCCAAATAATATCTGCTCTATGAGGCCTCAAGGCACTCACCAATTGATAATTTCTTCATCTCTTGAGCATGATCTCCAATTCCACACTGTTGCTACCAAAGTTCTCCACTGTGCATCTCACTCTGACCACATCAACTCCTTTTAGTGCAATGAATAGTTTGTTTTCATTGTAACTTTACAGTTCACAAGGAAGAGAAACAGTATAGCATTGGACATGAAGCACAGACTCTGAAGTCAGACCAACAGGGTCACACATCTGGCTGCTCCACTTACAAGCTTTGTAACCTTAGTAAAATCACTTTGACTTTTTCAAGTCTCAGTTTCTGCATCTGTGAAGTAGGGACAGTGATATTACCCACTTGGGATGGGGTGGGGAGGTTACTACAATATAAGGAATGTTGTTTTTCATATTTGACACAATGCAAGAAAGTATCTGTCTTAATTCCAGAAACAGTCTATAAAAATGAACAAAGATGGGAAGGTCACGCGCCAACTTCAGAACAGTATTTATACATCTGGGGAGAGAGGGAATGGGATCACCCAGAGCTAGAAATTAACTTGTCTGTCCTATACATAGCTACTACCTTAAAACACTGCTTAGCCATTACAGTGATATGTTAACATTTATTAGAATATGCCCAAATCTATGTTTTAGTCACTTTTCACTGAACTTGATTAAAAATACCAAATGAAAAATAAAGTAAATCTAAGAAAAGAACAAAAAAAATACACAAAACCTTTAGATGTTATCATCCTTGCCCAAAAAAATGAATACAAAATTAAAAACTACACAGAAGTCACGTTTTTAATTATTTTCCAAAGGTATACTATTGTCAATTTTCAGTTTAGGTTTAATTTTGTCACTTCTGTTGCAGCTAATTACAGAAATGTTTGTATCTTTTTAGAGATGGATCCTGAAGCAGGTAGGGGTAAAATGACACACTGTCTCAGATGTGTTTTGAAATACTTAGGTATAGAAAGGAGGGAGGGAGCCACGGAAAGCAAAAACCATGACCTTTGTTGAACATAAGCAATGGCTACAATTGTTCAATGTCCCTTCTGCTACATTTGAAACTTACATAATTATTTTCAATTTTTGTTGAATGTCAGCAATGGCTACAATTGTTCAGTGTTCCTTCTGCTACATTTGAAACTTACATGATTATTTTCCCACTTCTAATATTAGAAGCCCAAAGAGAAAATCTTGCAAGTGGTAAAGGGACATATTTTCGAGATGCTACCATCTTGAAGTAGTAGACAAAGCCTTTAGTTACACCTGTATGTGATTTTGTTTATATTTCATAGCAACGCAAGGGTCATTTACCTTTCCCCTGTTGTACCCATGAAGAAGCTGAGGCCCAGAGAAGGTTGGTAATTCTCAGTGCCACACTGCTAGGAGGTAGCTCAGCTGAAATACCCATGGCATGTCTAAGAGACTCTGATGCCTGTGACTTTGCATTCACTCTCACCACCTCTGTCCTTGTGGAAGGTCCTCTCCACTCTGAGTTTAGGGTCAGTCCCACAAAGGGAAACACGCCAGACACCTGCAGCCCATTCATTTTCTCACTTCCCTCTCAAGTTCTCTTCTCCCAGCCCCAGTATGCATCTCAGGACCTCGGTTTCCCCACCTAAACATTACTTCTTAGATTTCCCATGAGAATTAAAGGGGTGAGTGTGTGTATGTATATGTGTGTGTGTGTGTGTGTGTGTGTGTGTGTGTATCTCCATACCTACATACCTTAGAACAGTCCCTGGAACATAATGTTATCTAAATAATCATTATTATACTTTTTCTTACCTAGTAACTTCCTCACCACTCAAAACTTTCCCCCTTATGAAATGTTTTATTTTTATTTTGTTTTTTTTTTTTTTGAGACAGAGTCTCACTCTGTTGCCCGGGCTAGAATGAGTGCTGTGGCATCAGCCTAGCTCACAGCAACCTCAAACTCCTGGGCTTAAGCGATCCTTCTGCCTCAGCCTCCCGGGTAGCTGGGACTACAGGCATGCGCCACCACGCCCAGCTAATTTTTTCTATATATTTTTAGTTGGCCAGATAATTTCTTTCTATTTTTAGTAGAGACGGGGTCTCGCTCTTGCTCAGGCTGGTCTCGAACTCCTGACCTTGAGCGATCCGCCCGCCTCGGCCTCCCAGAGTGCTAGGATTACAGGCGTGAGCCACCGCGCCCGGCCTTATGAAATGTTTTAATGGCTAACTTATATTGGATAATAATTGGATCTAGGCAGCAGATTCACTGAGGAGTTTACACAATTATCTCATTTATTCCTTATGACTCTGTAAAATTATGGCATTTTCTTCCCTAGGAGAAATGGAATACAAAGAGCATATATTTATGGCGTGTACGATGTTTTTTGCATGTGTGTGCATCCATAATAGCTTCCAAAAGAACAGTTCATTTGGATTAACTAGATTCTGAAGAAAATAAGAAAAAGACAATATAAACCATTACAATGAGACATCACTATTTGTGTTAGGGAACTTTAAGTGGGCCCATCCTAGACCTGTCTGCTTATGGACTATTTGCCCAAGGAAAATAGGTGCTATTGCTTGGAAGAAGTACGATTAATAAACTGTTTAGAATTTGAAGATACTCAAATAAGGTATTTGGAAAACAGATCTTCAGCATGAAGGTAAATATTTCTATTCGAGAATAAACAGCACAACCTCAGAGCACAGTTGCTCAGGGTGATGATTCATGCAGCCCCAGCTTCCTGAGACTTACCGTGAGTCACACAGTGATAAACAAAACCTACTACGTGCTTCGCTGTGGCTTGTTTCTCTGGTGGGGAGAGAAGTATCAGGTGACCCTAGCCCAAATAAGAGGCAAGACTAACATGTAAAATAGAATAATTAAGGGCTAAGGTAGAGACTTCCAAGAGGGGAAAGTGTTCTGAAAATGTAAAAAAGATAATTAACATCGTTTACACAGCTATCTCATTTATTGCCCCGACTCTATGAGGTAAGAACTATGATCCCCATTTTCATGGATCAGCAAAGCAAAGTCATCCAGGCCTGGTATTTGAACTCAGGCCCTCTGATGCCTCAGTTTACATTCTTAAGCATTCCAGTGTGTGATTTCAGAACACATAGGGACAACTGTCAGTACAAACTGGAGTGGTTGGCCAAGGTGCTGGGGAGATTACCTTGAGCTCCAGCAAAGGACAGGTAGGATGTGGATAGGTGAGGAGGGCGTGCACTGGGTGACAGGAGATGCTGGAATATGCATGGCACATATCTGACCAGGGAGCTCAGCCTGGCCAGAGCCACAGAGGGTACTAGGACTTAGGACTCAGGGAAGTGAGAATGAGAAAGACTCGGGGTATAGGGCAAGAACGCAACAATGTGCAAATGTCTCGCTGGCAGCTGCAGAGGCAAAGTAGAGGCCAATGAAGCCTGAAGATCGGGGTGTCACCAGCACAGAGCTGCTGACTGAAGATTACAGATGGCTTTAGATGAAGACCGGAGAGCCAAGGACTGAGTCTGGAGAATGACCACCACTTAGGGCAGGAGAAAGGACCGGTGAAGAGGAACACGTATTTTAACAGTTTTATACACTTCTATAAGGTTCTATCTGGATTCAAATCCCAGCTATGAAGCTTCGTGGCTCTGTTATGTTGGTCCAGTCACAAAATTCTCTGAACCTCATTTTACTCGAATATCGAATGGGAATAAGAAGGTATATAAAAATATCTATTTCATAGGATTGTCGTGAGGATTAACACACACACACTCTTCTCCAGTGACAACAGTATCAGGCACATATAAGTGCTTTGTAAGTGTCTGCTTGCTGTTGTCACGATCGTCATCACCATTCATACAAGCATGGTCTGTAGCATGGTTTGTAATAGCGTAAAATTAGAAACAAAGTATAATGTACATTCATAGGGAAATGCCTAAGGAAATAAACATCTATACTAGAGTATCATGCAGCAGTTTAAAAAACTGCAGTAGAGTTTTATATATCTTATCCTAGAAAGGTCTCTCAGACATAAAGTTAAAATAAATAAATATGCCAAATTCCAGAATTTCCATCCACATTAACTGTGACAGGGCAGTGACCATGCTGTCTTTCATGCAAACATCCTCAGTGCCTTAGTGATTTCTCAAAATGAGTCTTTGCAGACCTCTATGGGGTAGGAAGAGCAGTTCACTAGGCTGATGCCTTTAGCAGTGCTAAGCACGTGGCGAGTCCTGAGCCAAAGCCCTCAGTGGCAGGGAAAGGACCAGATTCCAACAGGCCTGACTGGCTGTCGCCTATGTTAATCACTAGACAAAGCAGATAAGTTGCAGAGGGGATAGAAAAATTAAACACGTCTGTTTTTGCTTTTTAGAAGCAATTAGGGATTTATAGCCAAAGTGGTGTTATTTTTTTGAATCAGAGCCAGTAATTATCTTTTTTTTCTTTCTTTCAGAGAAGATGATTATACCATAATCACTGACATTTCTGAGGAACATTTTGGAGCCACCCCTTTACTTCCCTAGAACAAGCACTAGTTACTTGCCGCGTCTACTGGGACATTGAAGAAAACGCGAGTGTGAGGCCCTGGGGAAGCCCCCAGAGGGAACACCTTTGTTCTCGAAGGAGAATAACAAAACAAAAACGGCTGCAATGGTTATCGAAATGCAGAGCCAAACTCCGAATCTACAAACCCATAGGGAGAACCCTAATTTGCAGAGATTCCTACAGTCCAGGATGTTTAGAAAGAGTTCAACTCTCTAAGGTAATTAAAACTTTCCCGCTGACATTTTGTTAAAAGTATTGTTCTCCTTGGCGTATCCTTTCCTTAAGAAAAATAAGGGCTGTCTACAGCCTTGCTGCCGGATGGCCTCCAATTCCACACTGCTTGAGTCTGAATCAATGGCACATGTGCAAAGTCCTACACTTTGGGAAGATAAAACTGACAGAAAATATACACAGTGAATTTACACAGTAGGAGAAGAGAAAACTCTATGATAAGATCAAAGTTCAGGACCTGAACTTTGGAGAGACGAAAGGGAGGAGTCCGTGGTAACCTTGGTTTTCTATTTCTGAATTTAAAGCAACTTTTGTGTAAAATGTATAAAAATAGGCCAAGCGAGGTGGCTTATGCCTGTAATCCTAGCACTTTGGGAGGCTGAGGTGGGAGGATCACTTGAGGCCAGGAGTTTGAGACCAGCCTAGTGAGACCCCCATGTCTATAATTAAACAATAAAATTTTAAAAAATATATAAAAATAAAAAAGAATAGGCTTAAACACAAGACTGTCTATAGCTGGATGTATATCTTCCTTCCTTGTCCTTATCCACAATATACACATAAATTCAAACCTATGTCCAGCACTTAATACATGCAAAGTACCACGCTAATCACTGAAGAGGATGATTCAGAAAAGGCAATAATTGCAAAATATGCTTAAGGATTCATAAGAGAAAATTCCTGGAAATGCTCCCTAGTACCCAATTTTCTCTCCTAAATGCATCACTTGACAAATCCTCTTAACTTTCAATATCCTCATTTTAAAATGAATATGATAATCAAAAACTCCCTCTTTCCTCCTTGAAATTTTTCTAGTGGGTTAAACACCAAATAAATCTTAAATATAATAAGCAATAATTATAATCTATGAAAGTTTTTCATTTAAGAAAAAAATTTGAGTAAGAAGTTGACTTTGCCAAAAATAATTTCAGACACTAATGATATAAAAATTATACAAAACAGCACATTGTTTTATCAAGATTATACTAAAATATAATAAATATATAATAATACAAAGAATAGTGCAATTTTACCCTTTTCTTATCGGCAAATGTAATGCCATCTCCCCCAAAAAAGAGCTATCAAAATTTACATAATTTTTCTTTTCTTTTCTTTTCTTTTTTTTTTTTTGAAACAGTGTCTCGCTCTTTTGCCCAGGCTAGAGTGCAGTGGTATGATCATAGCTCACTGCAACCTCAAATTCCTGGGCTCAAGCAATCCTCCCACCTCACCCTCCAGAGTAGCTGGGACTACAGGCCCATGCCACTAGGCCCAGCTCATTTTTGTAAAGACTGGGTCTCCCTCTTGCTCAGGCTGGTCTTGAACTCCTGAGCTCAAGCAATCCTCCCACCTCGGCCTCCCAGAGTGCTAGGATTATAGGCATCAGCTACCGTGCTGCCCAGCCCATACTTATTTTTATCAAAAGATTTCAAAAAGCTAAATAAAACAAAGAGAGGTAAAATGACCTGTCAAAAGGTAATTTCTTTTCCTTTGATGAATATTTACTGAGGGCTTCAGGGTGCCAGGTGCAGTGCCTGGTGCCAAGGATAAAATGGTGTACAAAATAGGGGGAGAAAGATGTAAGTCAAATAATCCTACTAATACACAACCAGAAACCATGGTAAGGACAACTACCCTGTGCTTGGGGATAATTTCATGCCAGGAATCAAAGGTCACCCTGAAGAGATGAAATCTGATCAGCTCTCCAAAGCACACCAGAGGTCACACCATGAGTTAGGTGGAGCAGGCCAGGAATGCAAGTACCTTCCAGGCCAAGGGTCTTCCCCACTTGTCCAAGAATGCCGGGGGCAGTGATTCAAGTGCTTTATCTGGAATTCTGTGGTGGAACCCTGAGTCATGAGCACCTGACTGAGAAACAGCCTTCCCTCCCTGCAGATGCCCCTCAGAACCTGCCTAGCCTCCTCATCTCCTCAAAGGTGCTCTGGGACTGTCCCAGGTCCGGCCTCTCCCATCACTGAGGGTTTAAGATGGCGAGACACCCAGCAGCCGGGCTGGTGTTTGCAGACGAAGCCAGGATTTACCCACCCTTCTTTCCCGCCCCCACCCCCACCACCGTGGCCACCAGACCCTCCACAGAAGTTGGTCAAAGCCTAGTCCCTTCCTTCTAGCTCCTGCTGGAGGAAAACCTCAAAACCTTTCCTTTCACGAGGCAAGCATCGAGAGTTTGAGTTTCTGAACTCAAAAAACAGCTCAACAAGGGAAGTCCGCTGCTTTAACAAAGAAACACTGCAAGTATTCTTTATTTTATAAGATCTTTTCCATTTCCGTGGTGGGGGGAAATGTACCGTTTTAGAGACAACAGCTGCTTCAAGTTAATAAAATCTGAATTATCTTTGCTTGGAACCTGATCACTAGTTTTAAGTTTAGGAAGCTGGATTTCTCTATTTCTCTTCTTATGTTATGAATTCTTCATTCTTGTGGTGGTAATAAAATTGAGTGTATGGTTATTTTTTAGTCCCAATTTAGGGAATGATACATTTTAATGATACATTTTAAATCCAAGGCTTCATGTCACAAACGATATCAAACTAATGGTTGTAAATAACATAAAAGTAATCACAAATCTGGAATTTATCTCAGCATTTTCAACCAATTAATCTCATTGGTGATTTTCTTCTATTTAGTATTTAAATGTCATATCTTATGTCTAAAGATTAACATTAAATTTCCGAAAATATAAAGATATGGAAGAATTTGTTGTTATAATGATTCAAAAAGACATGCGATTTAATAAGGTTTTAAAACATCGTTTTAGATCATTTAATTAACTCTGTAATTAGTGAGTTTCAGAACATTAAACACTATTTAGTTTTATTTATGTCTTACAGAGGATAGAGAAGCAAAAATAAGAAAACTCCAAGTTAAATGGTATGATCTCAATTGTTTTCTACTAATAAAAATAAAAGAGGAAAAAACATCACAATATTAAGCGATTATCTCTAGATGGTGGGTTTTCACTGTGTCATATTTTTCTGTATGTTTGAGAAAATGAAAATGTGTAACTTTACAATTTGAAAAAGATTATATCTTTAATACATGTTTTTTCTTTAGGATTGAAGAAATCAAATATAGAAATCCTATTTCCAAAAATAGTCCTCTGTAGTATAACCAGTTATGTGTATATAATGAAAATAAAATCTTTGGCTAGCTCTATACTATGGAAGGAAAGCTGCTTGGGTATGGGGAAAAAAGAAATCTCCAGGAGCATATCCGGAAAGCCAGCAGGCAGATAATTTAAAGAGAAAGAGAGAGAATGAGAAAGTACTTAATATTAGTTGAAATGTCCAATGTTTGTATAGTGTGATAGTTTTTTCTAAGGCATAAGTATCATTGCATAGTTCAAAGATATTGTTTGGAAAACTAAATTTTCTTAATCTAGTATATAACAATACTCCCCCATAAAACAAATTATGGTGAACTCTAGAATATCCACTCCATCAAAACAGAAATACAGGCACAAATAGATAAACTAGATGATTTATCCCTCCCTGGCCTTTTGTAGTCAGAGGCACATCCAGCCACCCAGACACAGAAGTGTGAACGTGCAAACTCTTCTTCCTCCTCTTTTTCCTGTCCTGTCTCCCTCCCTTGGTCAGGAGCTGGGAGCAGAGGACTTGGTAAGGTGGGGTGAGAAGTAGGTGGCTCCAAGCCTCTGTAGAATCCACTTCAAGGCAAACAGAACAGGTTCCCTAGGCCCCTCGCAAATGCACATGGCAGGATGGTGGTAAACCCTGAACTTTAATTGCCTAAATATGCAGGGTAAGCTTTACAATAACCTCTTAGGTCATGTCCTCTCATAAGCCTGTGAGTGTTATCATCGACTCTCATAAGCCTAGAACACCTGAGATCTGCACTGTTTGACAGCCATGCAAGAGGATCACAAATGCTTCCAAGGACATGGGTCTGCTCTGCTTGGCAAGCTGTAGGATGCTCCAAGTTTACTCATGAACTGTTAATAAAATTGACAATATGCATCTTACTAGGCAAAGAATTTGAGAAAAATGCTACAGTAGTGTTGAGACCCAGCTCCTATCTGAAAGGCAACTCCGGGCACTCTGAGCAATCAGAACACCCAGGCAGCCACCATTAACCAATTAGCCAGGGGAGGGCAATTCTCTGGCTGATGCCTTTTGGTGGGTTTGGAATTAACATTAGGCCCACTTGGCAATGTCCTTCCCAACCCAAAGGCTTAACTGCGGCAGAGTTATTCAAAACTGTGTTTTTTTAAAAAAAAATACAGTTTCACAGGTTCAGCCCAGCAATATGTTGCACTTTACTTTCTTTTGTTTCCAGTGTTTTTTTATGGAAGGGGGGGTAAGAAGAACCCCCAATGATAATGGTGTTAATAAAAGATTAGGTTATGACAGCAAATGAGGTCTAATCTACAAAATATGTTGACATAGGAATCCAAATAAAAAACCTTCAGAAAGGAGTTCACATTAAAGAGAAGCTCTCTGTTTGGTATGAAAGCATCTTAAACACTTCTCACACACTTGCTAATCTCCCTTTTGCACAAGGCTGTGTAGCCTTCAACTGATATGAAGATGCAGTTTTCACTGAGCATGAAAGCTACCTTGTCCAATAGTTATGGCACGTGATCTTCATTTCCCATTTAGGTAAGGAAGAGACTGTTTGCTTTTAAAATAATTTTGCATTTTAAAAGAGTGGATTTCAATAAAAGATTAAATAATATGGAGAGAAGTGATGGTGGTATCTGAGGGACTGAAGTTTGGCCAAGGGTGGAATATATTATAGTTTCCATGTGCATGCAATTAAAACAAAAGAAAAAAGCCTAAACAACTGGAAACTATCTCACCACAATATTATCTTAGTTCTTCCTTAGAATCAATATTTACATTCATGGAGGACGTGTGAGCAGACAGTTCATTTACAAATCACAGACAATATTTTCTGTCAAGGGCAAAGCAGCCCTGTCACATGCACTGTCCCTAACAGGATAGAATTAGCATGCATCATGGTAAAACTTATGTTTCTGCAGGGGTCACCTCCCCACCATCTGTGCCCAACAGGGCCTGCTCTCAAGTTAACTGACAATCTGCAGGAATTAACATGACTTTAATCCAATAAGGCTTGAAACCTTTTTTCCTCAAATCTCAAGAGAAGAAAACCATTTTGGAGAGCCCTTTTATGTGCCAAGTGCTGTGCTAGACAATTTGCACATATCCTCCAAATTTGATCGTCACAAGAATCCTATCACTTAGAATTATTATTGTCCCCACTTTACTGATGAAGAAACAGAGGCTAAGAAAGATGGAATCGGATAAGGGGCAGAATTCAACCCCCGGGTACTCCCCACCCCCCCACTATACAAAGGTGTGTTCGGGAACTAAATCCTCTGGAGCCCTGTTTTTAGACACAGATGGAGAAGCAAGACCTTCCATGAGAAGAATCATTGCGTTGTTGCATCCGTGGTAGAAGAGCTGGGAAATCATTTAAACGTACCTGCTCAATGGCATGTCAGACACGTTTTGCTCCACAACTGGAAATACTCAACCTACTCTCCATTCAAAGCAGTTTAAATGCACCTTTTCAAGCTCATTTGTATCTGCCCCTTTTCTCATAATCTCGGGATGGAAATGTTCTTTGGCAGATGGAGCCCTTTCCATCAGCATCAGATTAATTTTACAGAGATGGAGATGTGTTAGCACAGCCAGGGCTGAGCCTCACTCATGGTCTGGAAAAAATGCATTATTAAGAATCAGAGTCCTTAATACAGAAAGCCCCCTAGGTCCTGGTGACTGTCAACAAGAGTCATGGCTCATGTGCATGAAGTGAGTTTGGCACATTTGTATACTCAACTCTGTTTGCTAGGTCTGAATGTGTTGGTCAGAGAAACAGAGAAAGATGGGGAGTTGGGAACCAAAGAGAAGAACAAGCAACTATGTAAACAGATCATCTGGGGAAACCATTTAACAATTAAGTGGATTTGCCTATTAGCATGTAACCTCACCACATAAAGGGATCCAGACAATTAACTTTACACAAAGACTTTCTCACTTTCATTTAGGAACTCTTCTCACTGATCTACTGGGTGGTTGAATACAATATGTAATTTGTCTGAGATTTGTGTTTTAAAATCCTAGATCTGCAAGCAGGATGATCGTTTGTTTTTAGGTTTGCCAAGCTGCGAGTTGGTGGAGCAGCTTTTAAAGAGAAGTGGTAAACATTTTGAAAGCTTCCAACCTTTCAACCATTAGGGATCACCCCTTTTAGACAAACTCCCATACCTTTTCCCTTTGTCATTATTGCTGTGACCACAGCAAGTTGCATTTTTGTCCAGTGGCTGACGGACTAACCATTCCAGCTGATTCCTCAGCAATTCAAGAAGGGACAAGGTCGCTGCATTCGCCAGGGAACGCCAGGGTGCAGAGGTCTAGAGCTTCCAGGGCAAGGGACATGGTTTCTGTTCACTAAGAGATGTCTCAAGTGTGTCCTACACATTTGGGCACCAGCGTGTGGAAGCTTTATTTGTCAGCATTTGACAAAGCTAGTCCATTCACTCCCAAGGATACCGATATTATCTGAGAAACACTGAACTACTGTTGAAAAATAACGCACTCATGTGACCAACACAGCAAAGGGCGCTGTGGTCAGGGTTCACCTGCAGATGCTTAAGCACTTCTCTACCTATTTTCTGAGGCATGTGTTTGGGAAATTTTAGCCAGAGCTAAATGGAATACTGTGTCTCAATTTCTGGACAATGAAACTTAAAAAAAAAAAAATTATCTTTCCTCATTTCCTACTGTCATTTTAAACAAATAATCACAACTTGGTACAATGAACATCACAGAAACATCCAAATCATCTTTTATGGCTGGCAAACCGGTTTGTTTGTTTTCCACTAGGAATCCATGTGAGCTTGCTGAATTTCAAGAAGATCTATCTGCTTCCCAAACTCCACTGCCAACACTCACTGGGAAATTTATAAATTTTGGTCAAAAACCATCTTCTGATCTGAGTCAATTTCTAATCTCTAAAGCAACACAGAAAAGCTTAAGTTCTCACAACATTCATGGAGATGCATGAAATGACATCTCAGTAGTCCCTTCCTACATGGCACATAGCAGGAGATAACCGACCTTTAATGCATTAATGTCAAACAGATAAAGAATCCATGAGAACTTCATTAC
Source organism: Varecia variegata (assembly GCA_028533085.1). Taxonomy (NCBI): domain Eukaryota; kingdom Metazoa; phylum Chordata; class Mammalia; order Primates; family Lemuridae; genus Varecia; species Varecia variegata. The sequence continues at coordinate 145,655,859 of CM052436.1, read as the reverse complement.
AATCACCAAGGTTAGAACTAATAAAAGAAATCCGGCAGGTGAATGTAATGAAGAGTGAGTGTGTGCACAGGGCGCCCTGCACTACATGGGCATGAGATACCTCTCCTGGAAAACTGAGCTGAGAGACCCCTGGCATTAGGAGGTGTTTCATTAGATTGAAATTAAACATGGTTTCCAGAGTCCTTTTGGAAAAATGAAAAAGTCCTCATTCCAAGTAAATGACAGGCAAAGTAGGTCATAACTCAGACCTCACTTTGCTTTTGGAGAACCTGTACTACAAAACCATGCTCCCACCCCACAAACCTATACAAAGATCACTCCATTTAACACATGCCATCCACTTTTTCTGGCCTTCATTCAGAGCAACTGCTTCTGAAGCTTACATAATGGGGGGCAAAAGGGATGCGTACTCTCCAACCCCACAAAATCAAGGCCTAAATAGACAGCACAGCAACATAGCTTTTGCACTTTACTTACTTTTTTTCCTTTCACTTTGGGGAAAAGGGAAGAAAATTCTTTATCACAAAAGGTTCCAAGATATACTTCATTCTTAAGGTGAGAAGTAACTGAGAAGTGTATCTCCTTTAAGTGGTACCGTCAACATATAACATTTCTAACTCAGCTTAACCCTTTTTTTCTATAAATGGAAAACACATTTTCAGACTTTCTTGTGGTACTTATTTTACTAACCATGGGCTGCAACTTGCTAAATTATATTTTCTGTTAAAAAAAAAAAGGGTGGAGGGTGGATGAGCTAAATAAATCAAAAGCAGTGTTCAGGAGAAAGCTAAACAGACTTGCAGAAAGGACATGCCTCTCAGGATCACATTTACACAGACTAAAAGCCTTGTATTTTTAAAAAAGCTACCTGCTTTGACATCTGAATGTGTTGACAATTATGAGTCTGAAGTCTAACTTCTACACCTACTGTTTTTATACAAATTCATTTATAAATCAAGACATTTGCCTACTACAGGCTTCTGCAAATTTCCTATGATAAATAATAGATTTTTCAAATGTCTGAATTTTCCACCAGCTTACAGCAGAGTTAAGTAGTCGTGACAGAGACCATATGGGCGTAAATGCCAAAAATATTCCTATCGGGCCTTGAATAGAAAAGGTTTCCAAGCCCTTCTCTAAATGCTTACTGAACTCTTACAACATCCCACGAGATATAATTATTATTCCAATTTTACAGAAGAGGCAACTGAGGGCCAGAGAGGGAAAGCAAGAAGATGCAGAGCTAGGACTTGAGGCAGTCTAACTCCAGAACCCAGGCTCATAACAATAATGCAACCTCCCTGTTATTGGTATTGTAATTATGATCACGAACATGCACTATCTCAAACACATACCTTCTTCCCTGGGCTTCTGGGCTGCAGTCAGCATGCTTGCTGGTTTAGAGGCTGTCTCTCTCTCTCCAGTCTTTGGTATCCTGCCCTCTTCCCAGCTCCTTTAGCTCTCTCTGCCTGAGCCATGCCTTCTAGAGCCAAACATGTATAATTATACATCCAAATATCCCCAATCTGGGGACTGACAATACCAGCAGTATTGATGATTTAGAGAAGCCATTTAACATCTCGAAAATTCTGTTTTCCTATGTGAAAAAGTTTCTGGCAATCTTGGGAGCCATCCGCTGACCCTGCAGGGCTGTTCCGACTTTAGCTGTTGCCTCCCCTGTCTACCCTACCAGGTGTCCTAGTCCCACCTTTTATTGAAACCAGCACCTGGGTCTGTTCTCATTGGCAACCATGTGGCCTCAATTTGGGGTATGTGACATGGGGGGCCGGGATCTCTCGCCCTGCCCCATCTGCATTCCATCAGCTCCTCTAGCACCTGTAGCCAACTTCACCTTTCACAGCCTGAACGGCCTCGCTGAGGTTTCTTCTCTGCCCTGCACTTTCTTTGTGGGTTGAAGAGGCACCTAATCTACATGACACCCTATGCCCATTGGACGATCCAGGCCTAGGGCTTTTCACTCTTCCAGATCATTCCTGATGCCACTCAGGAACTTTCCTTCTCAGCTTCATCACACCACCCTCTCCCTCCCCCATAATTAGTGGTAAGCCTCATAGTTTAGAACCCAGACTCTGAAATCCAGAAAACATGGGCTAGAATCCTAGCTCTGCTAATTAACCAGCTGTGCACACTGGGCAAGTCTAATCTCTAAACTTCACTTTCTCCATCTATAAAATGGGGCAATAATATAATTATTGTGTTGCCAGTAAAGCCCTAAGCATGCTGCCCAGCATATGGTAAGTGCTCAATAAATGTCAGGTAGTTGTTCTCTTATGATTTTCATTATTACCACCACTACCAATTTCTACTTTTACAATATCAAAGTTACCCAAGCATAGAATTGTTAAAGTAACTGTATACATAGTATCAGCCAGTACAGCTCTATACAATATTGTATATACTGCCTGTTCTCCAGGGATATAGGGAAATGCTATCACCACTACAAATTAACAGAAGTGAATAAGTCACTTAACCCCTCTAGGCCTAAATCTCCTCAACTGAAAAAGAGAGAAGGTTGGATGAACTGATAGTTAATGTTTCTGAATGTTGTCACTAAGAATCAGGCTGATAAACCTGTAGGCTGATTGCAACTTCCACTGTGCCCTGGGAAGACAGGACAAATCTTACAGGTTTCCAAACTGACTCTTTGTTGAAAACTATGTTTCCAATAATAAAAAAAAAAAAAAAAATCCTTGTTCTCATAAAAGCCAGGTTTGTCTTCATTCTTCAAATCATTTCCTGAGGCTTACCCTGTAAGTTAAGGATTTTCATGTCAAAAACATGAGTGACATCTGAGAAAAGTAAAATAAACTGGATACCTTTTCTCAACTTCAGCAAAATCAAACATTTGAAAGCCTGAATAGCCAGAGTATTAAGGTAATTAGGAAAAAAGCAAGGGAGTAAAAGGTGGAAATTTCCAGATATGACATGATCACTGTTTGACCATTTTAAGTTACATTTCAAATTTCTGTTGTGAAAGAAGGACAGTTTGATTTTTGCAATTTTGCAATTAGACTTACTTAAACCAATTTCTTTTCCTGGTTTACACAAAACAATACCTCCTCTAGTACAAAGAATGTAGAAAATCTCAACTTATAAACAGGCATGCATACAAATCTTTGGATTAAAGTGTTATTTTAAAATCTTATCAAATGTTCACATGACCTGAGAGTACAACATTCAACTCACAAAGAGAAAATACTGAAGGAGAAGCTTTATCTATAAAATTCTTAGGGGGGAAATCTGAATTTATGGCAGGAAGTCTGCCTCAGAAGAACCATCACTTTGTCCCAATTTTGTAAAACACTTACTATCTGAGAGCAAAAGAACGCATCATGAAGGGGGATAAACCTTGCATGGCAATGACCACTTACTGCCCACTCATCTCTTTCCTCCCTCTTATTTGACAGCACAACTCGTATTTTATTCACCCTCAGAGAAAGTGAGTAAATCCCAATTGGTCCAAGCCATTCATGGTAATTTATGGTCCATAATTGGGTTAGGGGGTATAACCCATTCTGTCCAGCAAACCTCGAATGAGGGGCAGTATATTTTAGGGCTTCTGGGAAAGGTTCCTTCACACTTTTAGAGACAAGGGACCAATGTCTTGCTGGTGTCTCTGGAGACTGTCATATCTACAGGCAATGCCTGGACCTGTGGCAGCCATATTTGACCACGAGGAGACTACTCTGACATGCTAAGGATGACCACAAAGAAGATCCTTGAGGCCACCGAGCTACTCAACTCACTGAACTGGGAATCACCCAGTTCTTGTACCTAAGACAACATGCTTAAGCTGTTTGGATTTGAAATTTCTATTATTTGCAGCCCAAACTACCTATAGGTACAGAGTTGGACCAATGGAAAAATATAAGAAAAAAATCTCGTTTTTATCAGACATGAGCTAGGAAGGTCACCTAGAATGAAACTGCTCTGGTTCACCCCTATGGCAAGATGTTAAAAGAACAAGTTTTAAGAATCTGGTAGTTTGATCAATGTGAACATCTGTCACTGAGGAAGGAGCTTTTCACAGTTCTCCCCGATACTTCCAACATTAGCATAGACAATGCCTTAATTATCTCCACGTGTAATTATCTGCAATCTGTAAAATGGGGACTTAGGAACAAGATTTCCAATCTATATATAAATATGATAAGGATAAAAAAATTAGTAACTACAAAATCTGTAAACAAATGCCAGGTACAATTGTTACTACAAATAAAAGTTCAAAATCATGCCCTGAGTTCCCAAAGTTTAAAAATTTCTCAGAGGTTTAAAGCAAAACTGATAATTAACAGATTTTATCAATTCAGAACAAGCACTGAAACTGCTTCTAAGTCCAAGTCCATTGAATTAAAAAAAAAAAAATCCCCCAAAGCAAGTCTTTGAACATAAAGGCAAAAATATGAAGAGCTTAGTCTTCAGACCTTCAGCTACTACCCTCCTTCCAAAAGCATTCAGATGGGCCGTTGGTGTGTCAGGCACTGCACTAGGGCAGAAGAGAGACAAAGATGGGGTCCTTGCCTTTATGGAGTTTATGTGTTTATGTTCCAATGGTGCAGACTGGTCAATCAATACAACGAAATAATAACCACCAGTTGAAAGACCTAATAAAGAGTAAGAAATGAAATTAGTCACTGAGGTTAATAGGGATATAAGGACTCTTTTGACAGGTAAGAGACAGACTATGAGGATAAGGGATTAGGGATAAGAATTAGGGATAAGGAGGAACCAGCCAAGTGAAGAGCCATATGAAGCCAAGAGTCAAGAAGAAATGCCTGCTTTCTATTTAAAAGGAAGCCCCAAATCACCTCAGTGACCTCATCTATAAAATGGTACAGAGCATCACTAACCTGCCCCTGTGCCCAGAGCTAGTTATGACAATGGACAGGAAAGTCCTCTTCTTTTTAAATTCAAGTTAAAAAGCCCTATACATGATTAAATGCCTTTATTATTTCTTCCCTGAAAAAAGCAGGAGGCTTTAGTTGCTGAAAAAATAGACACTCATTGCTGTCATATGTTTCATACTGCATCTCCAAAGTGGTAAAATTAAAACTAGTTTTGACTTGAGAAGTTTTACAGCCTGTAAGATACCTGGAGATCCAAAGGGCTATGTCTCCCCACCAGAACTGAGAATCACCTTCCTACACAATTGTGGTAGATGGATGTCAATACTGTAACAATCAACACGAATACACTCCCAAACTGCCTTCCAAACAGTCAGCAAGTGAGACCTACACCATGGCAGGTGTAGGATTCTGGGGCAATTCATTTGATATGGCAGCACGTGGCAGCTCGGAATCTGCTGGCCAACAACCAAACCCTGTTTGTGGCATACTCTTTTTATAGCCTTAGCTCCTAATACATGATATTTGCTACACAATTACATAAATAATCAGCCACAGCCCTAAGAGAAAAATAAAATCCTGTGATTAAAATAAGTGACAAGCGTATTTTGGGGCAACACCTATTTGATTAGGGTAAGCCAGATCTATGGGTTTTTTTTTTTTTTTTTTAAGAGATTTGCACTGTTAACATGGAAAGGGTAACACATTATAGAGCCTTGTTGAAATTCCTGAACAGCCCTCGATCAGATGAAAAAACTGAGGTGTTACGGAGTAAAATAACTTGTCTGAGGTACGTGCTACAGCCAAACTGGGAGCCAACTTCATCTGATTCTAGATCACATGCCTCTTTTCTTCATCACGGTGCTTCCCCTGGTTAATCATGTTTGATTCTTCTCTATTCTTTGATTCACTGGGTGAAATCACCTTTTCGAAGGTCCTTCCTAAAAATTTCAGTCCCTAAAGATGAACACGAGGAGCCCGAAGAATGTTGCATGAAATGAAGACTAAGTTTCTCTCAAAACAGCCTCAGGTGAACAGGGAGAATAAGCAGCTTAGTGATCTTTAATAAGGAGGCTGGGAGGGATGGGCTGACCGTGCACCGCATACCTGTGCAACAGTACATATTTCCAGTCTCTCACATGTCATGTTCTTGGGAGCCCCTAGGCCTCTGTGCTGACAATTTCCACTGCACGAAATGCCTTTCTCCTCTTCTCTGCTCACCACCGAGATCAGCTGCTCTTCAGTGAAGCCTTCTCAGAAGCCCCCCACGTCAAGCCGCATATGCGCACACACACAGACACTGGGACAGACACCCCTGTGCCACACCTCAGACTTAAAGCAGTGTTCCCTGGCATCCTCCTCATTCCTCTGGGGTCTTTTCCAGGCAGGACCTGAGGTTAAGTTTCTCTTCCTCCCTGGTGCTTATTACCACGGTGCCTTAGAGTCGTGAGTTCTAACACACACGCACTGAGACTGTCCCGGCCAAAGGGGCCATGTGCTGCACTGGGCCAGATGGGGGCTGACAGCGGTGAAGACAAGGACTCTCAAGGGCTTGAGGGTAGGGCCTCTGACTGACGTGACATTTACCCTCTGTGCCACCTTGGCCATCTCTTAAACACTGTGACTCAGTTTCCCCATCTGTAAATGGGAGTGACAGTCCTGCTTGCCCCCTCACAGAGCTGTTTTCAGGATAAAAGGCAGGAGGCAGAGAAGGCTCAGGAGCCACTGCCACCTGAGAAGGGCTGAGAACATGACTCCGTGCCTGCCTTCTCTCACTTTCTGTCCCCAACCCGGCTTCATTTTTCTGCTGAGCACTTACTACCTCACTGACACGTTACATATTTGGTTTCGCTTATTGCCTGGCTTCGCCCTATTAGGGATGTAAGCAGCATGAAGACAGGACTCGTTTTCTTCTCTGCTGTATACTGGCACCGAGGACATTCATGGGCACACAGGAGGACTCAAGCATATCTCCAATGGATGAATGAACAAACAAACGAATGACTAAATAAATAGTGCTTGACTGATTCATGGAGCACACATCTAGAAAAGACTTGATGAATGCTGACAAAAGACTATGAATTGCTCTTTTATGGCAATAATTTTAGGCATATTTCATCTTTTGTATTGGTCACAATGATAAAGGCTGCACATGAATAAAATTCTAGAACTGATTTTTGATTTCACACTAGGTAGCATAGGAATTCTCACCCCTGCATGTGACATGTCCCCAGACTCTCCGTTATGTAATTAACATGGCATTAACCCACATGCTTACTTACTGATAGAATTATGCATTCCCAGAGTCCTCTAGAAAAGGAGGAATTTTCTCAGAAAATCTACTGCTCTAATTGATCAGCTGCCTAGATCCAAGTTTCCTCCAAGGCTAGCCTTTGACTGATCTGGGGGCAGAGTTTTCCCATCTGCAAGGATGCATCTGTGGTGGCCTGCAGGAGCCTCCATCCGTGTGGCAACGGTACCAAGTTTCCACCAGCATAGAGGATGGAGGAGGAGGAGGACGAAGGTGCCCACAGTAAACAAGACCGAAGGCTCCATAACCTCTTCCTGGACTCACACCTTCCTAGAGGTTCCTAAAAAGTCTTTTTAAGGTACTATTAATAGCTTTGATCTCACCCTTAACATTCTGTAAATGAATTTTCTTTTGTTAGCTCCCATCTACCTGGCTGTGGGCAGAAGCAAAAAAACTTTTGCACAAGAGAAAGAGAAGATAAAAATCCTAATTTTTACCATCATGATAGTTACCTGTTCCACTTGCATGAACTCTTCTAAATTAAAAAGCATCATTATATGCTGTCCAACGTACGGACGAAGTTTTTCGGGATTTAGTTTTATGAAAGTAAATCTTCACCATAGTTTTCCTCATAATGAGACTAAAACATTTCAGTCAACACCACACCCAATCTCAGCCCTGTGGCAAGCTTCCTGTACTATATCTTCCATACACTAAATGCCCTGGAGTGCTCTTATTTTTCCTATTTTTAAAAGGTCTTTGTATCCCTTTTTTCTCAATATCCACTGGTGAGAAAAGTGATTTATCACCTGCCACACTACCGCTACTCAGTATTCCCACCATAAATCGTGCCTTTGTGACAAAACCTTTATCTTAAAAAACAGATAGCATCAACCATTACTGCTTTTTATGTCAATATCCTTTTATTTAAGAATGACTCTGTTTTCATTATAAATCTTTGCACATATCAGTAGAAGACACATCCATGGCAAATGCCTTCAGCGAGGGGCAACGCAGCTGGAGCTGCATTCTCACTTCTAAGCAGGGGTAAAATCCCTAAGTAAACACATTTCACAGGGGCTGTGGCTGAAGGACATTTTTCAAAGACCAATGCCATTTGGTTGAAGTCAGCTCCGAGGGCCACATACCTTTTCAATCAAAGCCACAGCTGCGGGGGTGAGAGAGTCCTGCCCCGGGAGAAGAGCCCTGAGACCTCTGCCTTTATCTCCCCCAAGCAGGCAGCCCTCGCCTCATCCAGGGACCTGCTCCAAGCGTTAATCTCTGAGTCGGCTCCTCAGACCCCAAACAGCAGAAGCACAGCTATGGAAGTTGGCGTGGTCACCAAGGTGCACTATTTTGAGAAGACAGGAACACACCTTCCCCTCATTCCAATCCTCAGGCTGGGACAGAGTAGAGTAAGGAAAAGAAGATGTGGATTAGGTTTGGGGAAAACTTCCTAGGCGCCTTTGTACTTAACTTGAGCAAAAGACAAGACGATAGTTTTTAGAAATTTAATTAGGTTTGCATCAACAGAGTTCTGATTTGTACAAAAAAAAATCTTAAAAATCATTTCATTTAGCATCTTTCTTTTACAGATAAGCAAGCTGGAGTGAAGAGCTACATTTCAGGTGTCCAAAGTCATTCTCTTTCCAAGCCTTATTTAAAAAATTAATAAAAATAAAACATCACATCTGTTTGTTCATGGCTATATACTTTCTAAGTTTTGACCTATTTATAATGTGTGGTCACATGGATTGATTTTCTTCCTCTATTTCTCTAATCCTTCTTTCAAAGATTTTAATGAGCTCTTCCAAAGTAACAAAGTTCATGTGGTTAAACTGCTAGTTGCTAACTCAGTTAGTGTAGAAAGCCAATGCTGAGCTGTATTCTATCAGACTCTAGCAGACTTACAAAGAAGAAAAAGTCCTGGATCCATTCATCACAGCACTTAGAAAAATCATTAGCTTCCACAGGTTCCTTGGAATGTATTCCTCTTCCACGGGCCTCAAAATCTTGCATGGATGTCAGAAAACCAAGCTACCTTGTGATCTCTGTGCGAACAGCTCCCATAAATCACACTGTACATTCCGGCTGTCAAGGTGCATAGAACTCAACACAGTTGGTTGCATCCTGCTTCTAAGTACACCTGAGCAACTGCAAGCAGTTGGGACAGCAGTATGGAAAAGAAGCCGACCTGTCCCAAGCCAGCAAGTAATTAGGTACTAATAGAAATAATCACACCAACCCAAGAGGGATCCGGAAAAGAGGGAGAAGCTTCATTTTGCAAGAGCACCCCCTCCCTTTTTTAAAATTAAAAATGCAGATTCCACTCTGCATTTGGGAAAACTATGCATATATATCACTTGGATTTGAATGCTTTAATGAGAAACTTGGAAAAACTTCTGGAGTTCCGAAAAGATAGTTTCTGGAGATTTTAGACTGGAGACCAGAGATAAAGTGAAAGTGCCACTCAACTCACTAGCAAAAAGGGAGGTTTTCAGCTCTTCTGTGTCCCACAGTGTGCTGGGATTATGGTTTATCTTAGAGCCTATAGCCGGGTACAGAGGTTGGTTGTTGATAGTTGGCTTGTAGAAATGCTGATTAGTTTCACCTGCCCCAAAGGCCTCTCTGAGGTCCTAAGCTGACCCTCTCTGGCAGGACAGGAGCCCAGAGCAGATCAACAGCTAGGCAAGATCTCTAGGGCCTTCACTTCCCAGGGAAAGACAGAGTATATACAAAGCACTCCAAGATCATGTGCTTTTATTACAGGGTACAGCATGTGACAATCTAGAATACAGGTATCTGGAAGGAGGAGGATGGAAAATGAGAGGCAAACCATCCTTGAAGCTGAAATCTAGCTACAAAGTCAGAGCTATATGTCAGAAGCAGAATTTTGTAGCTGAAGTTAGCAAACCACAGACTGCAGTCCACATTTGGCCCACTGCCTGTTTGTTTTAAATAAAGTTTTACTGGAACACGGCTATGCTTGTCCATTTACATTACTGTCTATGGCTGCTTTCACACTACAATGGCAGAGTTGAGTAGCTGCTACAGAGGCTGTCTGGCCCCCAAAGCTGAAAACGTTTACCATCTGACCCTTTACAGGAAAAGCTTTCCAACCCCTGTATTATGGAAATAAATCAATGGTGAAAGGGAAGTGGCACAGATGATTTTCATTCTTCCAAATCTACAGAAGCCCTTCAAAAATACTTTATAAATTTTTAAAAATAGCCTATATATATATATTTGACCCCTCACAAAGGTCCTTATCATAATCAGCTCTAAACATTAACCCATGTTGTAACACTTTAAAAAAAAATCACAGCAAATACAGAAGGGTGTTTCCATCTCACTCAAGATAAGCTCTCCAACTCTACCTTGCCACAAATGCAAACTTTCCGCTGCTAGGAAGAGCAACATGTAGCTAGACTCTTAGTACATCCTCTGGACATGAGTGGTTTACAGGAGGAGCCAAGGCGACCTAAAATTAAAAGGGCAAATACCCTTTATTCTAACATCACAGAGAAGTAACAGTTGTCAGGATTAATGAGCTGGCTCTAGCCCTGTCCGCTATTTGACACTCAGCCTGAAAAGGGAAAAAAATGTCAAACATTAATTATCTTCTAAAGCTAAAGGCTGTCCTCTAAGTACACTCTAACCCCTCTCTTGGAGCCTCTTGACTGCTAATCTCCTTGCCTTCAAGAAAACCTGCCCCAGGATAGACTTGTTTTCTGGGCTAAAGCTACATAAAGCTTCTGAAACCAAACTGAGTACTTGACCGTGCTAATTAGGCAGAATGAGCTTGTGTAGCTGAGAAATCCTCCTTGGCCACACCCCCAACACTTCTTTAAAAACAGAAATGAAGTCAATGGGTTCAGTCCAACAATGAACAAGTACTTTTGAACAAGCACTGTTATTTAAAGCAAAATAGCCTAAAGGCAGGAACCAGTATTGACTCAACCTAAAAAACATAAAGGCGATTTTTTAAACAAATTCAATCTTTCCCCCCATCTAGCCCCTTTCCACCCCAGGCAGTTCAGCCCTGTGCTAAACAATCCCTTCGCTGACGTGCAGAGTGGTCCTACTGTGGCATGCTGTCAAATAGGACTGATTCTCATACCTCTCAGCTCACCGAAGGGCTGCAATACAATGTCATTGCTTTGAAGTGTGCTACAAAAAAGCAAAGTGATGTTTTGTTTTTTGAAAATAAAAAAGTAAGTTAATATAGCAGAAAATCTCCAAGCTCTGAAGGATTTCATCTTTCTCATAAAAATTAGTACTTCTATAATTCAATGTGATCGCTTACAAAAGTAATAAACGTAAATGGCATTATACTGTACATGAAAGGAAGAACAAGGGTTTATAATTAATTACACAGCTAATCCTTGAGAGCGCTTGCAAACAAATATAGAGCAAATACAACATGTGTGCTGTTTGCAGACCACAAAGGTGTCTGCAACCTAGAAAAAGCCTGGTTGAGTCCCAGCTCTGCCACCCCTCAGATGAGGGGAATGGCAACAGGTCCTGTAGCTCCACACACCTCTGTTTTCTCATCATACAAGTGAATACCGAATGAATTGCCCTCTAAGGATCTTTACATTTTTCCAGTGATTCCCTATTTATGTTGATCAAACCAATTTTTGTATGTTAAGTAGCAGTAAGCCTCTTACTGAATGTATATTTGACTGCCAAAAATATCATCATGTAATCAAAAGTTCAGGCAAAATATCACGGAAAGAATGAGAGAAAGTGATAGAGGGATGAGAAAATAAGGAGAAAAGGGGAAAAAATGAACTAAATCATCTTTAGTTATGTTGCTATCATTCTGCAAGGAATAACTATACATCCTTTAGAAGAAACTACACGTGTGTACACACACACATATATACACAATGGGGTAGGGAGCTGCCTATTTTCTGCCAAAATCTTTCCTTTACCCTCCCCTACCCCAAAATGAGGAATTGAACTCTATGCAGTGCTCAGGATGGAAGAACAAAGTCTAAATTGAGACTGATTAAAATAATGCAGTTTATATACCTGACTATAGGTTTTACCCAAAGCCATTCAAAAATGAAGCTGATATAAAAGGATAGTCACCTACTACATAGTAATAGAGGCTGAATGAAACTGCATGCTCAAGACCTAAGCCCCATTTTGCCCCATCACAAACCTACAAGTCAAGGCAACTACGTGTCTTTCCAGGCTCCAGTGTGCCAAACAAGAATGCCACAGCCCTGACTTTTCAGCAGGCACTTTTAATGTACCTCTCTCTGAGTGATCAGTGATCCAAGCTACAAAAAGGTAGAGAAACAAGTTTTCAAAGTGATACAAGTAGAATTCTAAGTGCCCCAAAATACTAAGAAATTCATCTTTTTCAAGACAAGCATCAACACAAACCACAAATTTCTTGAAGCACCTGTTGGAATCATCAACCTTTCACATTTTTAAATTTTGCACAATTGAATTTACTGACTGAATGCACTTACTGATAGAAACCAGTACCTATTTATCCCGTGTCCTGCAAAGGCAGGACTTTACAGATTTGTCATCTTGTTGGTGTGGTTACTACACATTTAGAGTGATAGATAAAGCAGTTAAAGTGTTATATATAAGAGAAATTTCTGGAGAAAGAATCATGAGAACAAATCAGAAAAAGTTAAAAAAAAAAATCAGACTAAACCAAGAACACCCATTTTCAAGACACCCATTTTCAATGCCTCTAGTAGCGTGGATTGCAAGGCTGTCAAAACGTTCATTTTTGCTAACCTTAATCTGCGGTATGATGTGATGTTTTGGGACATGAGTAAATTAATACTTTCTGAATGGAGTCGTTTGCTCATGCATGGCTGACTAATCATTCTATAAAAGGTCAATTTTTATGCATTCATTCTAGCAAAGAGAGTTTCCCTGCTTTCAAACCCCAACTGAGAGCTTAGTATAATGTCTTTCCAAGAGGATCTCTGCAGAAAGAAGAATGTGGAGGACAGCTTGATCAATCCAAGAGATTAGAAAATATTAACAAGACTGACTTCTGCTGTGAGTGGGTCTCTGTGGAAAGTTCTGCACATGCTTTTACTCATTTATGTTTTAGTTTGTAAACTCAAAGAATGCACATAAATCCCACATGTAATCAGAGATGCAGATGTTTATTATGACCAGGATTAGTAAAGAACAACAGGAACCCCTTGGTACTGGAGGAATCTATGCTAAGTGCATCGTGTGTCAAATCTCACTTACTCCTCCTGCTCTCTGTCCCCAGGGAAGACATCCTGAACAGAACAGGTGCACGGGCTCCCCTGCTCCACTGACTTCTAGCGGGGACCAAGGTCAGTGGGGCACACCAGAGGAGAGGCAAGGGAGGGAGGAGAAATGAGGCCCAGATATGTGTCCCCCAGCTCCCTCCCATGGGATGCCTCTTGACAGCAGTGTCCCCCCCAGAGATCATAGCTCCCCTCTGGACAGCCCTCTTCACAGGATGCCCTTCGTCTAGGTTCCAGTAACGCCTTCCTCTTCTGCCCTTCAAGCCGAAGGCTGGTCACAGCATGGCTTCTAGCCCGGGTTACTGCCCCATCCTCTTTCTCCCCCTACACCAGCGGTCAGCAAACTATGGCCCGGGGGCCAGATCCCACCCAAAGCCTGTTTTTGTTTTACAGAAAGACACACCCATTCCTTTGGGTACTATCTGTGTCTGCTTTTACCCTAGAGCAGCAGAGTTGAGTAGCTGAAACAGAGTCCACAAGGCCTGCGAGACTGAAAATATTTACTATCTGGCCCTTTACAGAAGTGTGGCAACCCCTGCCCTACCCTCTTCCCATATCCACGAAAATAGTCCTCTTATTAATACTTACTAACCTTTCCTAATTTATCTTAAGTGTGCCATCTGTCTACTCCTGGGATCCTGAATGATACAGTCCTCAACTACTTCTACAAGGTACCTTTAGTTACTATAATTATTCCCATTACATAGCGGACAAGGAAATTTAAGATTCCTTTTTTTTTTTTTTTTTTGAGACAGAGTCTCACTCTGTTGCCCTGAGTAGAGTGCAGTGGAGTCAGCCTAGCTCACAGCAACCTCAAGCTCCTGGGCTCAAGCAATCCTCTTGCCTCAGCCTCCCGAGTAGCTGGGACGACAGGCATGCACCATGACTCCCAGCTAATTTTTCTATTTTTAGTAGAGACGGGGTCTTGCTCTTGCTCAAGCTGGTCTTGAACTCCCGAGCTTAAGTGATCCTCTTGCTTTGGCCTCCCAGAGTGCTACCAGGATTACAGGTGTGAGCCACTGTGCCCGGCCTAGGATTCCTTCAGGAGGAAATGTTTAGGTGAAAAGGAATGAGAGTGAGAATGAGTTATATGAAAAAAAAAAAAAAAAAAAATGTCTGCCCAAAAGGGGTTTACAGAGAGAGAGAAAGAGAGAGAGATGGGGCTGGAGGGGGGAGAACTGATTGATTTTATAGGTGAAATGCTAAAAATCTGTCAATACAGTAAGGATCCAGTGCGTATTTTTCTTCTTACTTAAAAGACAAATTAACAGTAGCCAAGAATCCAAGTTTGCTTTTAGAGACCAATGAGGAACCTGCCTCCCTTGCCATTTCCTGCTCTTTCAGCTTGGATATGAGAAACATTAATATTTCAGTTAATGAACTGGAAAGATGTTAGGACAGAATTCTTGCTCCATCCATGAGCTGTGAAAAAATTACACAGGAACTTGGTTTGCCAAAGGAAAATTACATGGTTAAACACAGTTCCTCTTAGCCAGCCCCTATTCCCTACATTTTGAAAAAACTCAGTAATATCTGAAGATAAAAATTTTCCAACATATACTAATTTTGGAAGGCCCCTGCTATGGTCTGAGTGGTGGTGTCCCTGCCAGATGCATATGCTGTGATCTAATGCCCAATGTGATAGAGTATTGAGAGGTGAGTCCTTCAGGAAATGATTAAGACATGAGGCAGCCTCCCTCATGAATGGGATTAGCGCCCTTATAAAAGAGACTTAAGGGATGTCGTTTGTCCCAAGTGAGGACACAGCAATGAGGCACCACCTCTGATGCAGACAGTCTTCAGCAGACACTGGATATGCCAGCACCTTGATCTTGGACTTTCCAGCCTCCAGAACTGTGAACAGTAAAGTTCTGTTGTTTATACATTACCCAGTCTAAGGTATTTTGTTATAGCAGCAAAAAAGGGTAAGACAGACCTACTCCATAGGGCCTAAGAGCAATAAACAAGCTACTGTCAGATAATAATAATAATAATCAATCTACACTACCAGTTATTTAGCACATTAGATGTACCAAAGCCTGTACATGCTTTATGTTCATTTTTTTCACTTACAGATTCCAACAAGCTTATTTTTAAGGTACTATGATTTCCATATTTCAGTGGAGAACATGGCGGTGAATAGGTGTTGAGAATTAGCCCAAATTTGTAAATGATAGAGCTTTTCTGAACGTGGTACACTGCAAGCTGCTCCCGCACAAGCGTGGGCCTCACTGCTACAGGAGAGAATAGCCTGCCACTGAGGACCTGACTACAAGGGTGCAACGCAGGGGTTATTTCATCATCACTGCGCCATTGTTCTTGAAACTCCTGGTGGTTTAAAGCTATTGATGTGGTCCCAACCCTGAATGGACAGGCGGACTGTTTGCTCCATGGGATCTATTCTAGTGGGTATGAAGTGTGTGTGTGTGTGTGTGTGTGTGTGTGTATACATGTATGGACACATTTACATCATAATATTTAGAGTAAGCTCCTTCAGGCCTCTATAGAAAATGTTATAAATTCCAAACACCACTGAAGAAGCAGTGATTCCAGATGACCTTACCCCATGACAGGCAGACCCTTCACATCCCTGAGCCTCCACCCATCATTTCTATGTAATTTGGCTCGTACTCTCGAGCCTTCATATTGTGTGAAGTGTTCCTGTGTGTGTTTGTTTATCCAGTTGAAAACTAAAAGGCCATGTTGGGATTGCATTGATCTTGACTGAGGGAGAATGTCAGTTTTCAGAGCTTTGTCTAGGACCTTGCAAAGAGCTTAAGGATGCCTAACAGAGGTCTGCCGGTGGTTCCAAGGAGTCCGTGAGGCCCTTGAAACTGCGCGCACACATGGGTGAGGCAGAGGGAATGACAGACTGTGAGAATGAGCATTTTTTGGCAGGAAGATCCAGAGCTCTCATCAGATCCTTCCGGGGTTCTGTCTCCCCCAAACCACAAAGAATCTCAGATGAGAGATAATGCCGTCCTCTTCCCTGTGGTGCAGCCAGCTCACGCAACCACACCGGCTCAGGCCGGGAGGCAAACACGTCAGCATTTTCCTCGCTCTTCCTCCTCCCAGGCTAGAACGTTTCCCATCGCTCTCCGTATCATGCCTTACTCACTGCTGACTCAGCGTGACCCCGTGATGTCAGCAGACGCTATTCCCTCCAGAGCGCAATCTGACACAAGAGGACAAGGCTGGACTGGACTCCATCCGAATGGTTTGGTTACTCAAGTCACAACAGGGCCTCTTCTGTGGCTGCGGCTGCTTCACCTGGGAGGCAATCTCTTGACGTCCAGCCTAAGACTCAGAATAGGACTTTATTTAAACTTGACTTCAGTCTGCCTACAAAAAGTGCATATGGACCTCCTGTACCTCTTTAGACATCTGTGGCTGGGTATTTCTCCCTAAATGACTATGTTTTGTTATTGCTTTATTGTTTTGTATCTTGCTTTATAATAATAAAATTTTCTAATTCTGAAGTACCATACAGCTGCCTTTACAGCATTCAGTCAACAACTGTGACATAACATACCAGAAAGAAGCAACGAGTAACAGGTTTTATTTCAGTAAAATGCCCTTTTTGGGGGATGGGGATAAACTTGGGGGTTTAAGGTTTACTCAAGCATAAATTCCAAGGTTCAAACATACTTTTATATACAGAACAACACACCTACACAAATATAAACACATAAGCAACACTTTCGGGATTCTTCATAGAATCGTGTGTGTATCTGGGGGGTGGGTCAGCTGAGTAGGTAAAAAGAACTAAGAGTCTGCTCAATATGTTTTCTAATTTTCCCCACATTTTTAAACAACCACACTAAATGCTCCCCATGCTATGACCATATACATCCAACTATCTTATGTTAGTCTTTGAATAAACGTGACTCTACTTTTAGAAGACACATCTACCAATAACCAGCCTTGGAATTTGTGAGGGTATGTCTGTGTGTGGGTGTGAAATGTTTTATCATCTACTTACATATATTTTATATAAAAATTATTTTCTGATTATAAAGAAATGTTTGCTTATTGTAGAAAATAAAATTTAAAAAATTATATGAATGTATATTATATTCAACTTTTTGGACTCCAAGTTCCAGGACTATAAGAAAGATGCAGAGGCGTATCATTACACTACTGTTTGCAGGTCCCAAAGTGCAAAATAATTTAAGGATTTATCAATAGAAGTGTCACTGAATAAACTGGATTCATGACCAGATGATGAAATAGCATGTATTTATTAAAACCAATGAGTTAGATCTGTATCCACTGGAGGAATGAGCATGATACACTGTTAAAGAAAACATGTCAGAAAATGAGTACAGTAGGATTGTGTCTGTGTAGAGACAAGGATCAAAAAAAGAAAAGAAAAACAGACATGTGTTTCTATTTTGTACAACTGTGGAGAAGGCTATGAAGGCTAGTTGCTGGGCTGCAAACAGCTCACCTCGGGGCTTGGGAGGAAGGAAAGAAGAGGAAGGCAGGTGGAGATTTGTCGTTTTCATTTTAAAATTTCTATTGTTTCAATGACTGTGGCAACTCCGCAGAACATTTTAATTTCAGGTGGTGCATTCAATGAAAGACTTTTTTTTAAAGAAAGAGAACTGTATGTTATAATAAAAAGATCTCAGATTCCACCCCTTCCAGCCTGCAAGTTAAGCTACTGCTGGCAACTTGCTGTGTGCAAATTCTCATTATTTCTTATACCTATACTAACAAAAATAACTTTCTTTGGTTGGTTGTTGTTATTATTATTATTTATCACATTAGAATCTCACACAGAAGATCAACTATTTTAGTTAAATGCCGGTATGGGACCCAAAGCTCCAGACATTCTCCTTCATGGAAACAAAAGTAACTTTTTAAAACAAGACTTATATTTTATATGTATATATAATTGGTTATATGTTTTTATAATGTTATTGTTTATATATAAACACACACAGTCTTGTAATATGCTTGTTCACTTAATGGGGCTTCAACAAGGTTCCACTGGCCTGGGACCTGGCTGGGCAGAATGGAACAGAAAGGGCAGCACACAGAGCCAGATGTGGACTTGGACTCTGTTCTTCTCAACTGCCAGCCGGGTGACCTCTAGTAAGGCACTTAACCAAGTGGCATTTCAGAGGTGTCACCTGTACAATGAGAATGAGGCTATTGCCATTGCAAGGGTGTAGGGAGCAGCACATTAGGATAACCCAGCTCACACCCTCAGCTCACTGCATACAGGAGGCTCCCAACAAATGGAAACAATCAATAATCATAATGTGATAATAATGTCATTGAATATTTGCTATGTGCTAAGAACTCTTCTAAGAGCTTCTAAAATCTTGAGATATATTAACTCATTTAATCAGTGCACCTAACTTATGAGATAGGAGCTATCATCTGCATTTTTCAGATGAGAAAATAAAAGTCCAAAAAAGTAACTTGCCAACACTACACAGCTAATAGTGGCAGAGCTGGGATTTGAACCCACGCAGCTAGCTGACCCTTACCCGCTACACATACTGCTGCTCAATAGTGTGATTGTGGCAAAATTTTATGGAAGTGAAGTTCATAAGCATTTCTATGGACCACGTAATAACCGATTAACCATACTAACTGAAACAGCCTCAGGCTGTTTGGGGACAGAGACCTTTCCAGTTGGGGACATATGGGTGAACTCCCCTGGGTACCCCACACTAGCCCACCTGTGATGTTCAGCACTCTCTCCCCATCTTTCCGTGTGTGGCCATCCAGTCACACTCTGCAAAGGAGATAGCAGCCAGGAGCTTCTCTTTGCCCCATGAGCACTTCCAGCACACAAAACAAAATTTACCATCAGAAAGGAGAAAGCTCCACAAGTAAAACAGGACAGGACAAGACGGCCTCCAGTCTGTGCTCACTTGAGACCACAGTCCTTCACTCGGTCACTGCAGGAGTCTGTGCCCCAGGTGACCAGCTCATGGCAGTGAATATCTCATTAACTTATGATGGAATGAATGGTCCCCACTGGACTCTGGTCAGGGGAATAATTAAACACACAGGTGACCCTAATGTCATGAAAAAATGACTTATTCCCAATCTCCAGAAACCAGAGACATTTAGCAATGTGTCTACCATCACTTTCAGTGCTCTCCTAAATAAAATCAAAATGACACAATGACACTTCGGTTTCCTTAAATAGGGTCTAAAAGACTTTAAGGTCTAGCTTTGTCTTGTAGGTGGTTTGTAACATTAAACCACCAACAATTAGCTATATGCTTTCACTTCCAAGGCCAGGGCAGTTCTTTTCTCTCTCTGACAAGGCCAGGACATTCCCTCTGTCTGGTGTGGTACATGAGGAGAGAAAAAAAAAGAAAGAAAAAAAAGCAGGCCATTTACAACCTGAGAGTTTTACCTCAACGCGCTTAATGAGCGGAATCTGGCATCCTTGTTACAGGAGCATCCTCTATGACTGCTACTGAACTTCAGGTGCCATGGGGATTAAGTTATTAATAGAAAGGTAGGGGAAAGATGAGGAATAGAGAAAAAGAACCATTTCCACCCAGGAAAACAGGATAATGACAGGCAGACCCTTGTCACTTTGGAGTTGAACTTGAGCACCAAAAATATGTTTTGCCCAATTAAAAGTGGCTACATTTCCAGCACAAGTTACCCACTTTTATTTTTTAATTTTTTTTCCTTATCTTGTGCTGTTAAAGGGGACAACTTTTATTTCTTAATTGGGTGGTGCTCCATTTAATGGTGTATGTGTGCACAAATATATATATATGAGTCATGGATAAGAAAACAAATGAAAGCTGATTTAGGAAGAAAAAAGAAACATTTATTACTAATAAAACCACCTAGATTTTTATATGTGTGTGTTTGTTTTGAAGTCATTTGTAACAAATATTTTGATTCGTCTTGTGTTATTTTGGTTTAGATTCTAGTGTTACTAATGGCATGTCATTAAACAACAGCATTCCATGGCATTCTCTCTAAAGTAAATACAAACACTACACTGCATTTTATCATTAATATGTTCATTCTTGTTCGGATATCAGCTAAGCAAAATGCTACATTAAACACAATAAAAATTACCGATATATGTTAACAAAAGCAGTTAGCAATGCAGAAAGCTTACCACTATCCTTTTAACTTGTGTAATTGAGATATCACTCACTAAAAAAGTCCATTTGAATGAATTCTACCATCCCACACCCCAAAAGGACTGAGAAACTGCACCGTTTTTATCTTCTCCTTTTCAAATTGTTAACGAACAGCATTTTTTTTCCCCTAAAATAAACTATTTAAATGTGAGTCCAGGCTGCCGCCAACTTGCAGAGATAACATTTCAGCTTTAGGTTGGCTGGCATATAAACACTCCAGCAGATGCTCCCCTAATTCTAAACAACTTTAGTTTCCTTTCTTGGCCTACATGCTTAAAAGAAAAACTAAGACAGTCGTTCTATATACTAGTTTCACCATTCTGAAGTTTAGGAATTTAAGTTTTAAATTTTTTGTCAGTAAATGTTATTAGAAAACAAACTGGTGATGTCTATTAGGAAATTTCTACTTGACCTCTTCATTTATATTAAGATTTACATTGCGTTCAGTTTAACATTCATTTCATGAGAACATTCATCTATTT
>CM052436.1:145591677-145634362 GCA_028533085.1 Varecia variegata | reverse complement strand
AGAGATCACTCTATATAATTTATCCCCCACCTAATTTTTTTTTAAATCAATACCTCACCATTTTTTTGGATACGGGCTACATTTATCTGGCCAGTGTATCCTCAAATCAACATGCCTGGAAAGATTCATTTGCTAGCAAAAGTGTTCTATCAAAAGAACAAAAGACTGTCTTTTTTGATTAGATTGTCAGCATCAATTTTGTTCCACCCTACAGTTTCTCCAAATATTCAAAAACAGAAAATATACATATTTAGCTCATTTTAAAAACAGACTTGCATTTTTCTTTTGGGGGGTGGGGGGTGGCTATTAAACCAAACATTGTTAGGCTTTAAGTGATCCTGAGAGCTCTCAAATGACCTGTTAGGACTAGCAGGAAAGCAGGAAGTGAGGAAAGATGGAAATGAAGAGAATCAAAAGAGCCACCAAGGCAGCAGAGAGTGCCACCCTCAGGAGAAGAGGGGTGGGGCTCAGCCTCTACGCAGTTCCAATGACCATCAAAATAGACAAAGACGGGGTAAAAGTCAGAGGTCTCCGTTGAGCAGTGTGGCACTCAGTGTGGAAGACTAACTCCATACCAGCTGCCCTCCACTGCCAGCCTCAAAGGAATCATTAATCCTCATTAGAAGAAATCATGCTGTGGCAGTTACCCACCCTGGAGTACTCGGAGTTCCCAGCCAAAGTGGCATAATTGCAAATCAGCGCTTGCAGCTGCTATTCTGCCCTTAAGACTTCCTATTTGCAATTCCCATTGACAATTGCTGATTGTCAACATTCTCTCTGCCTGTTCACAGCACCCTGATCTACAGACACTGTGCTTAGTTTTTGCTTCCAAAATGATGTCTGCCTACAACTTCGGTTTCCCCAGAGCTCTCTCATGTTACATACACTCCATAGTTTATAATCTAAGTCAGGCCTCCCAAACACATCTTCCAAATTAAACGAAAATGTATCTAGCACTTTTTGTCTCTTAGCAACAGATGAAAAGACAAAAAAAAATTTTACACAATAGATAAGGGTCATTGCTCTCAAAACCCCCATACTTAAAGGTTAAGTGTTTAGATATCATGTGTAACGATGACTTCATATGAAATATATTTTATCTGTATTGTTGTCAAAGGCTTGTTTTGTTTTGTTGTCCTTAGGAAATCACCAAAGATTTAATCTTTTGACCTAATCTTCACTCAAAAAATTTAATGGGGACAGCTGTCACTTCTGATTTATTATTGATTTTAAAATGCTTTGTGGATGATCTAATTAAATCTTTTTATGAAGGGATGACTTTGGGGGATAGATTTAAAACTTCTGTGGAGTCAGAACTCCCACAAAAGTACACAGTGTCGACATAAAGTAAACTCTGATTAAAATGGGCCGAGAATGGGAGAGATGCTCTGCCAAAGAGAAGGACCCAACACCCAGACTGCAGACTTTCAGCATGAGATAAATGCCTACGCATTTCCACACCTGGTGCCATATGCTATGAGCTTTTAGCAATGGGAAGGATGAGTAATTTTTAAAAGGAAATACACAAGCAGGAGTCAGCTTTGTGGTATTTAAAAGTCAAAAGAAACTTCTAACTCACCAAGTTTTTCAACTTCACTGTTTACTGGATTATGAAAAAAAAATTTATAAAATATTCACCTCGGAGAATTATAACATTACAGAAACATGAATTTACATACTTAAAGTCCTCCATAATCCCATCACACAAAATAACTATAATAACTATAAAATGTTTATTAGCTTAGAGTATTTCCTGTGCAAAGCCTAATATACATAAATGCCTTCAAAATAAACAAATCGCATCATACCATATGTTCCATTCTTCTTTTTCCCCATGGGGGATTTTCTGGTAAAACTGAAAAACCTGCTAGATAAATTCTAAAAGAGTGGTAACACTGCATATATTCTATTCATCACCTAACTTTTATGTCTATCTGACTGGTAGGAAGTAATATATGTTACAAAGATGTTCATTGAAAGGCTAGTTTTGATAGCAAAAGAATAATAAAATAATAGTATTAATAATAAATATACAAGTCTATAGATCAGTACAATGAGCTCTGTGTAGTCACTAGAAAGAAATTAATACATAATATTTTTTTAAGGCAACTATGGAGTAAAGAGGGAATATTTTGTTTTAATTGGTCACATTGTTAATTCTGGAAAGTATATCTCCCTGAAATAGTCCAAGGTTTTCTCAATAATCCTACAGCAGCACCACATTCTTGCTAAAATACATAACAAGAAGAAAACAGACCTCAGAAATATTTTGCTAACTTCTATATTTAGCTTTGGTATTAAGTTTTAATATTTCACACAAAAATGTTAATTTGAAATAACAACACTTCACATTCTGCTCAATAGCAAAAATCTTTCCCTTACATTATCTCCTTGATCCAGCCAGACAACATGGCAGGTAGTAAATACTCTTCCCATTTTAGAAGTGAAGAAATGGAGGCTCAACATTTAGGATACCAAGACCACAGAGTGAGTAGCTGGGTAGAGACTTAAACCTGGGTGTCCTGATGTAAGTCTCAGGGCTCTTTCTAACCTAACATGTCCCTTCCAATGCTAAGGAGACCAGCTGCACTTCAGAGAAACATAACATAATTCTGATAGGGTCTTCTGCTGTAGTAGGCTATTAGGGTAAAATGGGAGTGGTAAAAGTGGTTAGGGTGGATAAGTGGAGGGAAAAAAGATGCTATTTAATATAAAGGTGTTCACTTCATTTTACATTGGAAGACCAAAAGATACACTGTCTTATTGAGTTCATAGTTATGCCAGGGATAAAAGTGAGTCATCACTTCCAAATGACATTCCAAAAACATCATTTAAGTAACTTCATCTAGAGACAGCAAATGCACAGCCAAACTGTCACCCCTCTCCTTGTTTGTGCCCACAGAAAGCATCATTAGAGGATCACTGAGCTCACCTCCACTCAACCCAGTCATAGCCTCAGAATCCTTTGAGGACACCAAAAGCCAGGGCGATGTCACTGCAAACCAACAGAAATCGGTATATGGGATGAAACTCTAGTTTTTCCCTCTAGAAATGGATGATGCATCTCTGGGCCTGTTTAGCAATAAGGTTCCTGTATACAGTTATCCCAGATATGCATCATCTATTTTTGATTAATGTTAAAAATAAACACATGAGGCTGTACTAGTCTCATCCACAGTGACTGATCCCCAACGACTACATTCATCAAAGGAATATGAAGACTTTGGTCAGTGGCTATTATTCACTTAAGAAGCAAAACCTATTAGCGTTAATTGGAAATCTTATTGCCTTAGTTACCCAAATATTTTGTTTTGATGAAAGAGACTTGGTATAATTCAAGCTGTGTTAAGAAGATTCCTTGTTAGCTGCAAAAGTAAGCCATTTTTACTCCTATAATGAAAAGGAAAATATATAATTACAAAATCATTTGCTTTATAATGTATTTTTTAATCCAAAACCAAGTTAAAAATTAAATGGAAACATTTTAACTAATGTTCACCAATAAGTTTTAATTCACTGATAACATGGAAGCCAAGATCAGAAATTTAATTCAAAGGAAGAAAGTACGTGGATGGCTATTTCAAAAGGCACTCTTCTAGGAATTACAAATCTGTAAAGAGGAAGAATAAAATTAACCATGTGGAATGAAATTGGAGGTATTGTTGTAGGTAGGCATAGTTTTCAAAATGTATAGATGAATGGATGCAAAAATAGGTATGTGTTATTGTTGTGGTGTGAGCATATATGTGTTCATATTAATATGTACATATTTACATTTTCTAGCTCTGTTCACTGAGGGTGCCTAGAAGCAATGAAACCTCAATCAGCATGAATGAGCACCCTAGCACCCATATTTTGGTTTCTAAACACCATTCTCCACTAAATGGAGCTAGAGCTCCTTGGAAAAGTGCTGATTTTACAACAGGGGAGAGAGAAATAGATTAGCCTTGAACATCTTATTACACCAGGAAATGGGAAAGTGCTCAAAATAATGGAAACATGTCAAAAGGACAGAGGTTGAAAGCCTGAAAGAGTTCCATATGGCCAAAACTGGACCAACGTGACCACCAAATTATAAAAATCCATGAGTCCATATTGATATAATAGATAAAATGACAGACAGATAAATAGGCAGATTAAATAACGTGGAAAGGAACATTTCTTCTTATAGTAGGAAGTCAAATAATAAATGCAGAAGGAATGGTGTTAGAAAAATCACCATTTGTCAATCATCACAATAATAATAGATTCAATTGAAAAACCATCAATTGATGCTAGAACCAGTGTTTGAGGAACAGCAGGACATTCACACAGTCTCAAAGTATCTCCACACAAGATAATTATTAATTATAAAGAAGAAAATAGTAACTTTATGGTGGAGAAACAGATATGACTTTAACCAAGTGGTTCAAGTTAACATCACCAATAAAGGGACAAATTGACCTTACGTGAGTCCTGACATTGCACACTGAGAAGGACACACTATCTATCACTTCTGTGGTATTCTTGCCCAGAATGTATGACCTGGATCTATCCATGAGGAAACATTAGACAAATGCAAATTGAGGGACATTCTGCAAAATATCTGGTTTGTACTCTAAAAATATCAGTGGCATGGAAGACAGAAGCAGAGAGATTGTTGCAAAGTTAAGGAGACTAAAGAAATATGAAAACTGAATAAAACTCATGATACGGGAGTTTCTTTTGCTATAAAGGACATTATGGGGAGAGTTAGCAAAATCTGAATAAATTCTATAGATTATAGTGCTACACCAATGTTAATTTCCTGATTTAGATGACTGCACTGTAGTTATGTAAGAGAATGTCTTATCCCTAAAAAGTATACACTGATGTATTTAGAGATAAAGAGTAGAGAGGAAAAAGGATAAAGTAAGTGTCATAAACATTAACATTTGGGGAATCTGGGTGAACAGTGTACAGAAATTCATGTCTGTAAGCCTGAAATTACAACAAAGTAAAAATTTAAAAGAAAAAAAGGGGAGTATTCTATTCCTTTTTTAAAAAAACGCTCCATCAGGGTAATTCACATGCCATTCTACAATTTTAGCTGCTTTCAGAACATCACCTTCCCACCTAACAAGTGGTGAAATCTCGCTTTGCTTTAGCAAGTAGCCCAGCTCTGCGAGGGAAAGCATTGCTAATCCTTTCTAGTTGACCCTGTAACCAACCTTGTTAGCAATGACAGACCAACTAAACCAAAAACAAACAAAAAAAGGGAATGACTGGTTTACACAAAAGCCTCTTAGCTTCCACAGCTTCTGTGACCATATCCTCAGGGATTCAAATCATAACACTTGCAAGATAAACTTGTATTTAAGAAGACTGTACAAAATAATGGTTATTAGGAACAGAGGGCTCAAGTCTCCCACGTTCACTGCATCCAGAGAATCAAGATTGCCATCTCCAAGCAGAACAGCGCTTAACCCACACAATTGCTATGCAGATTCACTGGCCACCAAAGGCGAGCCTACAACAACATAAAAATGAGCTTAGTTCTCCAATCTATTTAGCTTGAAGACTGGCAAGAAATACAGATGTCGATAGCCCCTACGAGTCTTCGAGAAAGAATTTCAGTGGAGGTGCATCACAGGGGCGTTGACCTCACATGCAAGCCATACCAAAAAAAGTAGATCGAGAGAGAAATAATATATTGGATAACACATGCCTCAAAGTGAATTTGCTGCTTTCTTAGTAGGTCTCAGTTTCCCTGTGCTTTTCTCAGCATGAGCATTTTGCCAAATGAAGTATTCACAGAACAAGCCAAACACTCCATATGGCGTGTTTGAGTTACTTGGGGACAAAGTGACTCCACTCCTGTCTCACTGAGGAGGACAGTGAGGTGATCCAATGCTGTGGGCAGCCAGCTGGTTGGACTTAATGGAGAGATGCTATGTTCTCCACGTGGCACCTCCCTAAGGGATTTTTGAGGATAATATCAGCCTTATGTGATTTTTTTTCCTTTTGCTCTTTCCTAAATAACTTTCAGTAGAATTGGGTAGAATATCATTGGTCTAGAGTGGACTCTAGAGTCCACAGAGAAAGGGGTTATGTTTGTGAATGAAGAAATCTGCTTAAGTTGGATAACCCATGCTTTGGGCACTGGGAAGATTCTTCCAAAAGTCTCAAACTATTTGAAAGAACAAATGCATAGTTCCTTTAAGAAATCTGGTGGTATTAAGGTATGGGAATCTTGCATTCTCTTTAAAAGACAGCTCAAAAAGCAGGCTCAGAGGCAGAAAAACTAAAACCACTGGGTTATTTATGGTTTCAAATGAGTATGGAAAGATACTAGGGAGAAACTGAATTTAGTTTTCTATAAAGGAACTGAGTATATGCCATCAAAGGTAGGATCAAAAGTTGTAAAAAGGGCCTGGGAAAGCTCATAGGCAACAGGGATGCAAGGAAGACCCAAAAATCAGAAGTAAACACTTAATAAATCAGAAGTTGTTGTGTCTCAGTACCAGATATGAGGTCAGAAGGGTATGATGACAGTTTGTCCATCCAGACCCAACGCAGATGGGGACACAAGATTCCAGGGGGCAGCGTGGGCCTTGCAGCCACATGGGCTGGGAGGGCATTTAATCTAAGGGGGTCCAGGACTTCCAGCCACAGCTCCAGGATGGGCCAGCGCAGGCTTTCTCATCAGGCCTTGGGAGCACCCGGGCAGGCACCCCAGTTGCTGGCCATCACTTAGGCAGTCTAGCTGGAGGAAAGAAATGTTGACAACTCTGTCCCCAAGTAACTCAACACCTGTCTAAAGGTTCTGGAGTAAGACAAGTCTCTACCTCAGTCACTCTCCCTGGTGCCCCTGTCACTCTCCAGAAGGAGTTTTAGCAATCTGTGGGAGCGTTTTTCACTGTCATGAGAGTTGGTGTGTGTTCCAGTGATGGCAGAAGTCCTAAAACGCACTGAGTCCCCTGCAGTGAAGAATGATTCTGCTTCTGCCACCACTTTCATGTATCCCACCAGACATTCACGGAGGTAAAATAACAAACTTTTTATGATAACCTGAGTGGAGAACCTTGCTTGGTTTTACATATAAACACAAAGGGGTTTTTGTAGTTTAAATATCCACGGATTATACATCCATGTCCACAGCAGCGTTATTCACAACAGCCAAAAGGTGGACGCAACTCAAGTGCCCATCAGTAGATGAATGGATAAATAAAATGTGGTATATACAGACAATGGAATATTAGTCAGCCTTGAAAAGGAGAGAAATCATAATACATGTTACAACATGAATGAACCCTGAGGATGTTAGGCTAAGTGAAATAAGCCAGTCACAAAAGGGAAAACACTATGTGATTCCACATATGATATTTCATAGAGGCAGAAAGTAGAAGGATGATTTCCTGGAGCTGCGAGTGGGAGACGAAGTTAGTGTTTACTGGGTACAGCGTTTCTTTTAGGGAAAATGAAACGTTCTGGAGATGGATGGTGGTGTTGGTTATACATTATGAACAATCCTAATGCCACTGAGCTGTGGTTAAAATGGTAAATTTATTGTCATGTATATTTTACATGTACATTTACCATATATATACATACACAGAAGTTTCCAGGAATGCAACTGCTGTGTCAATCAAAGGAAGACTGTAGTTTATTGTGCAAGAACTTATCCATGACCCGTTCACTCCCATGGAAATTTTGCATCACAGACAGAAATACCAACTCATAGTGCCGGAGTCACCAGCACCAGCCTCCCGTGTCCAGCAGTATTCGTAGCTGGTGCACCACAGTGAGTCTACACCGAGGCACAAGCATCGGATGGCACCACAATGTCTTCTAAGGTC
Organism: Varecia variegata; assembly: GCA_028533085.1. NCBI lineage: Eukaryota > Metazoa > Chordata > Mammalia > Primates > Lemuridae > Varecia > Varecia variegata. Next base: position 145,626,545 of record CM052436.1, on the reverse strand, counting down.
ACTCTGCTGGAGCATGCACATGCTGATACACACATTTTATTATAAAGTATCTTCCTTTTGTTTTCTATTACATTACAGCCTATATATTTCTACAATTATATGTGTATGTGTGTATGTATTTATGTATAAGTTGTGAATTTCATTTTATGACAGTACTGGTGGCATTTCAAAGTATTTTATAAAAAACAGGGGTAGGAGGAGCAGGGCTGGCTCTAATGTGGCTGAGAACCACCACTGCTCTGGTCTCAGAGAACAGACACCAGTCGGAGCAGAGTAACTTTGCAGCAAAGACAAGATGCTCCGGATTTAGTAAAAGCACCATTTTGCAAGAATTAAGGTCTTTATGGTGAAGATCTAGTGGTAGTTTGCCCACTTCCCTGAAAAGGAAGACATCTGGTAAGAAACTAGAAAGCTGTTAACTCTTCTTAATGATGAAACACACATACACACGCACATACACACACACAAACACACACACACATATACTCTTAAAATAATCACATTCATGCCTCCTGGTCTGGTAATAAACTCAGCCATAGACGAGGTGAACCAGAGAACATACTTGCAGTCATGGGAATCACTGTATCATGTCAAAAGAGATTAGGATTTGACTGAGAAGGGCACGGTGTGTCAACTGCAATTACACATACATCGTTTCTCTATTGTGATCACCCTTATTTCCATCTCAACACTGGGACATGATTAATATTTTACACACTGTCCAAAACAGGAATGTGACTTACCAGAAACCGTACTGAACATTTCAAATACAGATGATCCTTTGCCAAGAGAAAAATCTTGCCCAGCTGTAGATTTCTCATTTGCAAAACATAAAAGCAATGAAATTCCATTACTTGGAGAAACTGGCTGTTCCTCCAAACCCTTGGCAACAGGAGCTCTACTTATCTTTTTGAACAATAGTCTCAGAAAATATATTCACTATCAAAAAAGACAGTAAGTAACACATTTGAGCTCTTAAGAAAGCACTCTTGCTCAAGCAAATTCCTGTCAGGGAAAATCCGCTACCCTGGCCTGGGAAGTACAAGATTGACCTTAAAGCATGCATAAAAAGAGCTCCAAGTTAAAGCACCTTTCAAAAAGTCAAAGGGGACATAACAATATTAACAATGTCATTAAAACAAAATCAAGCATCCTTTTAATATGAAAGTTAGCACACTGCTCCCACTCCCTCACAGGAGTGAGATTTACACCATAACTCGTTCAGTTTGTTTTCCCTATGAGAATTAACTGTGTATCTTCCTGACGATTACAAATTATCCTGAAGCATACTGCGTAGCTCGTCGCAGAATGCCTCCAGAGGAGACTGCAAACGAGAGACTTTGTTCTCAGTCTTGCTGATGCTCTTTTCCCCAGGAGAAGCCTGTGGCCACATTCCAGTGGGTGACGTGAACTTCACTTATGGCTTAGCTCATGGTCACAGCTCCCACTCAGTCCGAAGTTTTCAAATGGGCCGTGAAAATACTCAGGAAGTACAGACACTACGCAAATGTGTTTGGAACAACTAACACCCACTGGTATTGGTGCTGTTTTTCTGGTTTCTTATTTAATACACTATAGTACAGCTATGGCCCGGGGGTGAGTTTCTTGTGGGATCTGGCATGTCTTCTTGGATTCTCATATTTACTTTTTCCCTAATAGGAGAGTCAATCAATTTAGCCCAAGTATGTACCCATTAAAAGAGCAATCAAAAGGGTCAAAAACAGCAGCAGAAAAAAAAAAGTCACTTATATCAAACTTTGCAAGAAGAGCCCATACAAAGAAGCAACAAATAATTCTCTCCCTTTCAGCAACTCGGAGCATCCTAGAACACCGTCCAACCCTACTCCAAAGTTGCATGGTGGGGCTGAGAGATCTACTTCCCCCAGTGTAACTCTATCAACCTGCTATATGAAAGTTTGAAATGATGAGTGAAGAACTGAAAATGAAGGAGTGGGTAATGATAGGAGTGAATCCTAACATCAACCTTTGCCTGCACGTCCCTGGATAATCAAATTGTACAACTGACAACAGGCAAAAAGGACAAACATAAGAGAACATGGCATCTGTAGAAATAGTTGTGTGCTCTGAGCTCTGAGGACATCAGAGTGACTGAAAGCTGACACAATTGTACCCTGGTAACCAATACGAATAGTCACAATTTTTACAACAGGACTCGTTCATCTGGTTCTAACTAACATACAACTGTCCAGTGATTTTCACACAGAGCTGTAACTGATGCACACAAAACAGATGCAGGTCTGCACGAAAAGAGCCAAATCGTGAACATTCCACTCACAATCTGGCTTCTCTATATTTAACAAAAACTTAACACCACAGCAAAGAGCACTCAATCTGGTCCCACACAATTGGAGAAGTGTGACCCCTCCCCAACCACCTAAACACTGTAGGCCTCCCTCCCAGACCAAACATCTTGCCTTGAGCCAGAGGAAGATGAGATGGCATTCAGCCTATTAAAAGACACTAGCCAGTGTTCACATACCTCAATAATCCTGTCATGAATTTGCAGGCCTCCTTCTTTGGCTGCGGGCCCACTGTCAACTATTTTGGATACAAAGATTCCTTCACTGGACGATCCATCTTGGTTGTCCTTTGGGTTAAAAAAACACATGCATGAATGCTAGGCATTAAGTTGGGCATGAAAATAAAGCTCACACTCTTAAAACAGTAATTGACTCTTGCTATGTCAGAAGTGGCAATGGGGTGAAAGCTATTTGTTTCTCCTAATTTCTGCTTGCAACTAAAATAAACACAGACACATGGTAAAATATTTGAAACCATACCAAGAGATATAAAATGATAAGTTTCTGCCATCTCCAACCCACTGTCCTTCTTCCCTAGCTAGCATCTATTTGAGTTTATGCATCCTTAAACGTTTTAATGCATTGCCTTCTTAAACATGTATCTGTTCCTTTTTTATGCACATAAATGGGATTATGCTATCCTGACTTTTATGTCCTTGCCTCTCTCATTTAACTCTAAATATCACAGAGATCCTTTTTTACCAATCCAACATGTCTACCTTACTCCTTTTATTTTATTTATTTATTATTATTATTATTATTTTTTTTTAGAGATGAGGTCTTGCTATGTTGCCCAGGCTGGTCTCAAACTCCACCCCTCAAGGGATCCTCCTGCCTTGGGCTCCTGAGTAGCTGGGATTACAGGTATGAGCCACCACACCCGGCTACCTTACTTTTTTACATGACTTAGTAATATTCTAACATGTGAATAATTAATACTGTTTCTAGTCACTGCTATTAGAGACAATGTTGTGATAATGCCCTCCTTCTTGTATTTTGAAATATCTTTGGTGGTTTTATATAGTAAGGGCAAATCCCTAGCAATGGAACTGTTGGGTCAAAGTATATGTACATTTGATAGATAATGCCAAATGGTCCTACAGAGAGTTTATACTGATGGTTCATTAGACAGAGTGTTTTCCCATATCCTCACCTGCACAGAGTTATTCTTAAGCTTGTAAGTATATAATAATCTGATCATAAAAACAGGTATTTTGTTTTTGTTCTGACTTACATCAGAAAAGTCCACCACCACTGCCCCAGTACTAATAAATTCTGATCTCCAACCTTAAATCCATTTAAATCTTTGAACTAAATGTCAGAACTAAAACTTTCTGGGAAAGACGACAGCTCACTGCTCAAACTCCTTCCTTTCCTTAAAATCAAAAGGCACCGATAAGCTCATAAAAAACCCTCACAGCTTGCTCATGAACTCCTTTTCAAACAGCGCTGTGATGAATTCTCTCCAAGTGTGTGGATTAAATTTCAAGTGATTAACAGATGGATTTATAGATTAAATGGCACAAGCATGTGTTGTTTCCAAACAAAATCATTTGAAAAGTAAACTCAGGATGTTCCACAAAAACTCCAAAATCTGCAGTCATGGTAAATTCCTTGCCATAATGCCATTAGAACATCTATTTTTATAATAATCACTCTGCATATAAATACATAAAAATTCCATTTGTTAAGAAATAACTATGACAATAAAACACGTTCCTCTTGAAACAGAGAAGAAAAACCCTATATTTTAAAGAAGGAAAAGGGACGACTTTAAATGTGGTTCAATCTACCCCTTCAAATGCAATAGCAATAAGTAAGGCTGAAAAAATGCACATTCCTCAGCCCTTCTTTCCTTCCCTCTTCATACCCGCTCCAAACACACACACACACACACACACACACACACACACACACACACACTGAGTGAAATGTTATATAATTCATCAAAAGAAACCAAAATCACAGTCTAAAATGAGCATTAAGTGTTTTTCCCAACATTTATCCCCACATGACAAAGATGGGTCTCTAACTGCCATCTGGATTCCATCAACACTCTTCCAAGAGACGGGTCAGCGAGGCTGTGGGTGCTGTGTTAGATCAGCTATCCTCAGAAGGCATCCCTGCCTAGCATCACAGTGCTCTCCGCAGGCCTCCTGCACGCTAACCCTTTACCATCCAAATACCACGTGCCTCCTTCCTCTCCCACAGCAGCCTCACTGATGCACTAGTCTGAAAGCACCTCTGAAGCTCCCTACACACACACCAAGTATAAAGCTGTCCACCAGCTTGTCTACTAAGCACATACTAGGTACCAGGTGCACAGTGAGTGTTCTATGTGCATTCTTTAATTCTCACAATAACCGCAAGTGGTAAGTACTATCGTCATCCATTCCACAAATGAAAAACCTGAGACTGAGAGAAGTTAAGTAACTTACCCAAGGTCACACAGCTACAGAGTGGTATAGCTCAGTTTCAAAAGGCTGACTCTCTTGCACATGCTGTGTGTGCAACCCTGTCTCCCACTGAGAAAACTCTCAAAATACACATGAATTCAGAAGTCCAACATTTCAGGCTATGAAATATTCCACCAGATGAACTTGAAGAGTCCCAATGGACCACGGAAGATTTATGAACAAGCTTGAGTTCCCTAAGAGGTGATGTCAATATATCAAATGAAAAGAGATCTGTGTTTACTCTGATTTAACCACTTTGCATTTCTTGGCTGGAGAGGAAGACGGAGATAGGAGAGGGGATTTTGGCTTTGGTTTGTTTTGCAAAATACCACACTGTACATAAGTAATTATTCTTAAGGAGTGGTAGAAAGTTCAAGCAAAAATCAGAAAGGAACAGGCATCGCCAAACACCAGAATTTAGGTTACATTAAGACAGTTGGGGGTGGGTGGGTGGAGAGGGGACCAGGATATGAAAAACATATAAGGCACAAAATCAAAGAAAACCAGATAGCTAGATTTTTCTCTTAAAAGATATCTCTTTATTCTTTGGCTCCTCCCCTAACACAGTTTAAGTTAGAGCTATTTATCGAGGAACTAATACGACTTGGAATTTATTTTTGCTTTGCTGGCTTGAGCAAAACAGAAATGAACAGGATTCCTTCCATCCCAGGAGTCCCTGACAATGAAGTACACTTGCCAAACGCTTAAGTGAAAGGTTTGATACACCAGACTGGCTGCTGTTTCTGTAAGAATATGAGAACAAATGAATGAATGATGTGATTTTTCTAAGAGCATTACATACTGCATCACGTAATGAAGACTCTTATGTCAGAGGCTCCAGCTGGGCTATTTCACAACCCAACCAAGCATCTAACACAGGAATTCCTTGGGAAACACAGACATCATTTGCACTGTGTTCTTCCAGTAACTAACAATGTGTGTGCACTGTTGCTCATCTTGGCTTTTTAGTGTGTACTCAGTGACTTGCCAAATTTTCCAGGCAACAGTGCAGAATATATTTAGGTTTCACTATGCTATTTCTGCTAATCAGGACAAGTTTTTAAAAACACTACGGCAAACACATGCATGTGGAATTAAATTTTCCTCTGGGGGACATGCATGTAGTTCTTGCAAAAAGACCACATAAACTGGGAGTACTAATGCGAGCTACAAAATCACATATAACTTGTACTTAAATCACCTCTTTAAAGGGAGAAGAAATAAACTAAAGCATGCCCTTTGAGAAGTACAAGGAAGAACTGTATTCCAGGGAGCCTGGAGTGTCACTCACCCCTGGTGAGGTGCTGAAACTAAACACCATCTTCACTGGCTTTAACAGAGTAGGGTCCCCAACAATCACCTGGGAACCACTGACAGGCCTCTCCATTTTGAGCATTTTTCAAACACTGGGCTTTGGTATGGTTAGACCCCAGGCAAAGAATAGGTCTTTCTGGTTTGGGCTCTTTTGGCTACGAAATCTTCCGAAACATCTGTGAAGTGAGTCTCGGTTTATTAAAATTGTTTCTTAAAACTGGTAACAATGGGTTGGGGGCAGGAGGAAGAATAATTATTGAGAATAAACCAAGTTCAGCCAACTCTGTTATCTGTGCTAAATGGCAAAATATGTTCTTGAGGGTAAGTTGGAGAACATGGGTTCAAGTTCTGGTCCCATTGTTTTCTGGGGTCAATTGTCTCCTCATCTCTCCCAAAGCTGGAGAGAGGTGATCTCCAGCAGCAAGGACTAAATCTAACAGCACAGAATTGTGACATGCAGCCTGGGTGCTCAGTCAGCTGGTAAAAGGTAAAAATAAGAATATACTAACCTCACATGGGGGTCTACAGTCTCTTAAGAATTCCACTGAGATAATGGGAGAAACACAACTATGTGAGCCCATCCCTGGGGTCCACCAAGTGGGAATGATCCCTGCTCTCACCCACCTTCATATACATGATTTAATCTCATCATTTAAAATGTTCTTTCTTATAGGTGTGTTTTATAAGACAGATAATGTTCATCATTTTAACAACTACATATCACCTATAACTAAGTTGTCATTTTTTATAATACACCATTTTCTTTGTTTGTTTGTTTGTTTTTGAAACCATAGCTTTGGCCAAAAGCAAAGAGAATTTAATAATAAATCTCTGTGTCACTCGCTTCGATTGAAGCCATGTGTTGGCCATCCACTGCCATTGGTAATTCAAATCCCAGCCCCCAGGACTTACAAGGTCCCTTGGGACGGGCCCCTGTTTGCTTCCCCAGGCCTCTTCCTGAACACGTCCTGGACCATCCCCCAACTCTAGCCACACTCCACTCACTTGCAGTCCCCTAATTCACAACTCTGTCCCTGCTCCAGGGCTTGTAGGAGTTGCCAAGCCCCCTCCTTTCCAGCCTCAAGGTCCTACCACCTTCTAGCTCAGTGGTCTTCAAAGATGGATATATGTAACACAATGCACTGGAATGATGGAAGAACACATAAGAAATTTTGTTCATAGTCTATTTTACTCTCATTGTTTAAAGTGCTCCCCTTTGCATGTAACTTTTATAAGGTACATAATGTATTAGCTCAATAGTGTGCACACATATAAATAAAATATGGTCCTCCGATCTAGCAAACTACTACTCATCCTTCAGAACTCAGTTCTAATAGCCCCTTCCCAGGAAGCCTCCTCCTCAAGGTAAGCAAGTTAAAGGCATCTTTAGCTGGGGCCAGGCTCAGAGTACACCAGTGAGAGCAGGGCCATGCTCTCCCCACGCACCAGTGTCCCCATCTGGACATGAGCTCCATGAAGGCAGGGCAAGCACCATCCGTATCTGGGTGGCTGGCACCTTCTCTTTCTTTAGGATCCAGCTTACTGTCCCCTCCTGTCTTTCCTGACGAGCCTAGCTAATGATGCGTGAGGCTTCTTGCTATCTACCATATACCATCTCCCATTTCTTTCCTCCATAGTACTTCTCCCAATCTACGATTATTGTATTTACTTGTTTCTTGCCTGATGTCCCCACCGCATAAACTCAATGCTGACAGGGACCCAGTCTCCCTGCTCTCTAATGTATGTCCCAGGCCCTAGTAAACAGCCCATGTTCCATACTTATTTGTTGCACAAGCAAATTTGATTTTCTCTTCCTTTCCTTTGACTATTTTCATTTCCAGCTAATAAACGAGGAAATGGTCAGCAAAAGAAAAGAGCAAGGGATGACACATATTTAGATAATCCCCCTTGAAAGGGGGATCCTCAAACACATCCTTTGCTACTCCCCAGAGCCCTTTTTTCAGACCTTTTCCTCACACTTAAATTGGCAGATTTGAATTCGGCCTCTTCCTTCTAGAAGAGGGGCTGATGCGCATGGGGTGGCTAAGGAGCTGCAGGGGGAGGAGAAAGCACAGGGAGGCAAAAATCCACACGTGAGGGCCCCACCCCTGACCGACAGACAGCTGATGGAACAGAACTCAGGATTAGGCTTCTGGTCTAATCTGGACCAGGTCCCAGCTCAGTCTAGGAGGGTGGCCGGTCACCCACTTCCAACTGCACACATCTCACGCAACTTCATTGGCCCAACTGCTTCACAACCAGAAATGCACCCCAAATGCTCAACAGTTTGAACTAGCTGTTGTACTACTAGGGCAATGTTATTTCAGGAAACCACAATGAAATAAAAATCCCTGAGTGTGAAGATGTTAGATAACCAATGAACTAATTACAGCAAGCAGAATGAAGTGAGCAATGTTTCCTACTTCTCACCCCCTAAACCTTGACCTCCCTTCCAGCTACACCAGCAAAAAGAAAGGCACATTTTAGCAATTAACATACCACACTGGGCCGGCCACCAATAATATTGAATCCCAGGGAGCCAGAGTCCCGATGCAGGACAAGAGTCAGGCTTTTGGTTTCTTCACCCTGCAGAGTAACAAATGAGATCATATTTTTATTTACGAATAGCAAATGAATAGATGGTAGGAATTTCCTTTTCCATCTAAGTGGACTCAAGGAGTACTGAGCTAATCATTCCAAATCCTGTACCTCTAGGGAAGTTTAACCAAGGCAACTTTTAGAATCCAATCTGAAATTTTATCCTGTGTTTAGGAGGTTGCAAATATTTCTAGATACCGTCTAACCCTGGAATGACCACGTAAGAACATCTGGTCTGGAGATGCCCAGACATGCCTAATGAACATTTTCTATGAATGACTCCTTGGTCCGCAAATGCATTTCTTTTGACCAGTTCATCGTATGCAAGCTGTCTAGACAGCTACTTTCTGTTTGTTTCTCAACCGTTTTCAACAGCAGCATTCATGTCATGTCACGAAAGGTTCAAATAGCAATTCTTTTGGAAGTGTGAGCGTATGCATGGCCCATCAATGGTCATCTCTGTTTGGGAGACTTGGGGGAAAATAGTGCATTAAAAGTGAGATGCAAACGCAGAGGGAAAACAAAAAAATCCCAAATCTTACTGAAAAGGGGAGGGGGCATTTTCACAAAGTAATTACTGTCCAAGCCATACGAGATGCAGAGCTGTTTAACAGAAAACACTCTGTTTAAGGCTGGTCAATGTGAACCCCTTTAAATCAAACAAGCAGAAGTCACCCAGGCAGGTCACAGAGCACAATGTTCAACAGTCAAAAGGGATGGCAAAGCCAGGGCACCTCAACTAACACTCTCAAGTATCAGACAGATGGATAAAAATAGATTTAACCTTATGTGCAAACTGTCACTTACTATTCTTTGACATAACTATTGAACTCCCCATGTTTGAAATGTTTCCAAGTACATGAATGATATGCAAAACATCACACCAGGTATACTCACTATACACTTGCATTGCTTCACTTGTGTTTTCTGTTTAAATATGGTATTATTTAAATGTGTTTTTTAAAATATGAAGTATTTCATAATAAGTTGTGTTAAGAACACTGGCAGCTTCTCACGAAAGAGATTTTATTCTGATGTTTACTGCTTCCTGATCACACTTTTGTCTTCCACCTTTTCTGGGGAAATAAATGGCAAACGTTTGAAGGGCATGAATGCAAATATCTGACTCCACCACACTGGCAAAGCAAACCACTGTTTCCATCTGCAGTGCCCCCTGGGTTTTCTAGAGCATTGCTGCATTTACTGCGATAGTTAATGTGTGGCTCTGGTTCCACATTTCATCAGGAAAACTGTGCCCACGAGAGCCAAAAAGAAATAATTAAAGACTAATGGGCTTTACTGTGTAGGATTATCTCCATGTTCAAAGTTCTTAGTAACCACAGCTCTTTCTCATGACTAGTTCGTATAAAGATGAATTAAAAATATTTCCAAAAATGTAACGTAAGCCTAAACATCAATTACAAAGACCCTGTGAAGATGACAATTTATCATTAGGAAAAGTAATTCAGTTTCTGATGAAAGAACTGGGTTTCCTAAAAGAAGAATACAACATTTATTTCCTAAGGGTCACTAGGTCAATAAATAAAATATATAACTTTAATGTAAAAGAGAAAGTAGTCTCTCTCAAGATACTGTACCCAGGAGATCAAAAAACAGCAGAGATTCTCTAATGACAGACTATTTTATCGGTTTTTAAAAATTTTTCCAAGAAACAACACCAGCATCCAAAACATCTATCAATGCTATCAATTTTTATACAATTAATTTGAGTTACAAAAAGTTAGCAAGCAATTAACCTTCACTGTGCTAACGATAAAAATTCAGAATCAACCTAATAGTTTTAAGATGTAAACACGATGATTCTCAAACTGAACCAGTTTATATCTTTCTGCTTTGGACACCGAAAATCTTAGTAAATCCGTTTCTTGCTTTAGTATCTTAGAGGGGTGAAAGAGTTAGAAATACATGGGAATTAGGGCAAGTTATCTTACATATCTTACATGCCTGGCTTTCATAACTAATCGAATGATAGAAACTGCACAGTTACACAGTAATCCAAGGCAGATGGCTTTAGTTTGACAATCTCAAATGATGCACAAAGAAAACTGCACAATCACATGAATAAAAAGATTAGTTTTAAATCTACTGTGTGATAACCATTTATTCAAAGAAAGAAAGAAAGAAAATAATCTTATTACACTGCATTAACAATAACAATAGCTAACATTTTTTTGGCTGCTTACTAGGTGCCAGAAACTACATCGAGCATTTAAGTCCTTTATTTCATTTACTAATCCAACCAGTCTTATAAATCAGCACAAATACCATCCTCACCATACAGGTGGGAAGACCAAAGGAGAATGATTAAGAAGGTTGCCCCGTGGCAAAGAGCCAGTAAAAAGTTGAGCTGGGATGCAAGCTTATCTTCTCCAATGCTAGACCTTACTTACCCTTCTATACTCCTCCCTTTTAGTGTAGAATATAGAAAATAATTCCATGTAGACTAGCAAATCTTAGGTCTTGTCCAAGATGGTTCAATTGTTGAAGTTCCAAAAAGGAGCTCATTAAAGGAGGGCTTACCCAGGAAACCAATGTCAGAACCAAATTCCCAACTGTTTACTGAACTATTTATCTCCAAAAGAACCGATCCAAGATGCCCAAAGACATCTAAGTCCAGCCCTGGCCTCAGAGATCTCTCTCAAGGGAAAAGTAAGACAATGCCTGAAACACAACATTCTTCAGCCAAATAGCTTTCAAAGAATGTTTTCAGACAACCAAGCTGACCTATGATTCCTTGCCAGATGCAAATCGCTGGGGAGAAAGAAGGGTGTTCTTATTTTCTGCAAGTCTCCTGACCCAGTCTGCTGTCCAAGAGGGTTAGACATTGGCTTTGGGTTGCAGTGCCTACTTTAGGACTGATTTACAGTCATAAACCAACATGTGGAAGATTCAACGCAGGCTGCTGAGAGGGATAAAATAAAAGTTCACTCTGGGATGAATTACTTTCATTTCTCCAACTAATTACCAAAGGTCATTTTCTAGTCTCTCATACCCCAAGCTTGATTCTTGTTTTTCCTTTCCACTTCCCTCCCCCCAAACAACTTTAACTACTTTATTTTAATTTCTAATTTTTTAAGATAAATATCAATAGAAATTTTCAACATCAGTCTTCATGTAACACATTTTGCACATTAACATCAATCTATGCTTCACCATTTAACCTGATCCTGGGCTCAAAATGCTTTAGGACAGAGGGTGTTTAAATGATTCTCATTGAATTATATCCCACCAATTGGAGAGAGGTATGAATGGGATAAGGGTAAAGGCTCTCATCAGTGCAGCTTTCCTGACTGTTCACACTGGGTTAAATAGTAGCATCTTTCATTTACAGGAAAATTTAACCAATATTGGCCTGTAACTAATGCTTTACAGTTTTCTCAATGGCCTGATGTAGTAAAAAACAAAGGGAAAGAAGGGAAATGGCTTTACTTCATATAAACTAATTAGCCAAAACATCTGCCTTCCAAAGCAGGCACTGTATCCATGCTCTAAATCTGGAGAAACTGAGGCTCAGAAAAAATCATACACTTGCTTAAGATCACACAGTGGTAAAGTGGGAGGGTCAGGACCGGAATCCAGGTCCATGTGACCCCAATGCCCATGCTCTTAGTGCTGTGGGGGTAAATGTGTGCACCCTATCCTAAATCCCTCTGCCTCCAAAGACTGAGCTTGGCATGAAGGACTAGACAGATAATTCATTTTATGATTAAAGTTTTAAGTAAATCTTCTTTGGACTATGCAAAAAAAATTGCAAAGAATAAGAGTGTCTCTCATACCCCAAAAGTATCATAAGAATGTTACGCTCTTGACAGGTACAGTGTAATATATAAGGTCTTGGGCTTCAGAGTCAGAATCTAAGATCGGTTTCCTCATCCATATTATGGGGATAATAATAATTTCTTCTACGGGTTACTAGGATGCATGACTGAGATAGATAATACCACAAGGTGTCTCAGTACAGTGCCTGGCCAATAATAAGTGCTCAGAATACAAGTCACAGTGCTGACAGGGTCATCTGCACAGCTCAATCTTGAGGCCACGATACTCTTTTACCACATAAATTATTCTTTTACAAAATCCAAGCAATGGAGAATGCCCACTCCTAGTTTAACTTGGTCAGTCTAAAGCTAGTTTGGGAGAGCAGGGGCCTGAAGTTAACTAAATAAAGATCATGATATATTCCTTACTACATCTCTCTTTTTCCACGAGTGGAAAAAGAGTGGCACATTCTAGAGACCACTGGAGTAAGGACCAAGTGGACAGCTTTTATTCTGGAGGCCACGGGAGGGAGACACAAGCAAGTCAAGCGAGCAGCTCAGCCTGGACTTTCAGTGGAGCTCGGGTAAGACAGGCGGATGACACAGACCAAGCGGGCTGTGGACCATGGGAGGGGAAATCAGATGCACGACATGGCCTATAGGAGACACGCTGGCTCTCAACAGGACAGGAGAAACAGCAAGTCCAAGGAACTGTGGACTTGACAGGAACCATGCAGGCAGAAGAGAGCTGGGGAATTAGGGGGCACAGAGCACTCGGGGACTGCGAGACACTACAGACTGCTCCAAGTTCTACCCCATCAGTGGGGCTTCATGGTGTGGGAAGAAGAGGTGAAGAGTAGAGGAAAAACAACAACAAATGGAAGTGAGGTGGTGCCTCCTTGTCAGCTTTTCATAGAGCTGCCCCCTGTTTCTAAAACTCTTCCCAGATGGCAAGTGTCTCTTCCCATCAGTAGCCAGGACTCAGGAGACTGGGAAGCTCTCACCAACAGCCTGGGGAGAGAAGTAGAGAAGAACAACTCCCACCATATTCTGGAGTCCAGTGACATCACTGCTGCCTTTGGGCGGGGCAGGGAACTGTAACAGATCTTCAGCCACCCAGCCCCTACCCAGAACCCAATCCAAGAGGGTAGCTGAGCCCCTAATGCAATGTAGGATCTCCTCGGGAGAAGCTTAGGTCTTTAGGACTGAGAATGGGCACAGATATATCAACCTTGGAAAACGGTTAATATATCCCTAAGTGAGTGTCAAGACTTATAAACAACATGAACCATCCAAAGCACCAAAGCCAGTAAGTCACATGCAGAAATGGAAGCTCACTTTTCAAGAACACAGTTGATTTTGCTTAAAATAAGCCTTGCTATCATATCTGAACATATAATTACTGGATCAATGTTAAAATTACCACAATCATCATCTGTTCAGGTTTCAACTCGAGGTAAGAATTTTAAGTCTAACTGGGTACAAATTGGGGTGGGGAGGGGAGTCACAGTGAAAAATCAGAAACTGAATGTACTTTGAATGTCAAAAAGACATATTTTGGGGGCTGCTTTTTTTTTTTTGAGACAGAGTCTCACTCTGTTGCCCGGGCTAGAGTGCCATTGTGTCAGCCTCTCTCACAGCAACCTCAAACTCCTGGGTTCAAGCGATCCTTCTGCCTCAGCCTCTCCAGTGGCTAGGACTACAGGCATGTGCCACCATGCCCAGCTAATTTTTTTCTATATGTATTTTTAGCTGTCCAGATCATTTCTTTCTATTTTTAGTAGAGACGGGGTCTCGCTCTTGCTCAGGCTGGTCTTGAACTCCTGACCTCGAGCGATCCGCCTACCTCGGCCTCCCAGAGTGCTAGGATTACAGGCGTGAGCCACCGCGCCCGGCCTGCTTTTTTTTTTTTTTTTTTTAAGCATCCAAGAATGTGAACCATCTTCTATGGGCAAAGTCCCTTTTTTTCCCCAGCATTACTCTGTATCATTCTCCTCTAAACATTTCAGCCTCAGAAGTTTAGATGCGATCCATCTCCTAGTCAGTGTGGTGGTTGGTTTCCAGGGTCCATCCACGCCACTGTCAATGTGGACTCTTTTTAAAAACTCCTTTCTGCCCAAGGACCAGTGTTCCCCAATTATTGCTGCTGTGGGACGCACAGCCGAGAACTGGCTAGACTGGAAAGCTGCCCAGCAGGTTTTGAGAACTGTAACTGACAGACCGCTAGTGTGTGTGTCTGGGGTGGCACCACTTCTTAGTCTCCTCGAAGCTCACAGAGACTCACACAGCTGGGAAACAGCTCTGACTAGTGACTAGTGACACGAAAGTGCGGCATATTTGGCTGTCTCCAGGAAAAAATGCACAAGGGTAGGGGTTGGGGAGACCAGGAGGCAGAGCTGGCTGCCAGAAATTCTGTACTGAAGAACTGAGGATGTCTTCACTCCCCACACTCAGCTGCTTTTGTCCTCTTTGTAGTTCAAATTTTGTGATTTTTTAATGGTGAAGCAGTCTGGACCAACCCCTCCCTGTAATTCAAACCCCAGTTCTTAAGAAGGGATTCTCGGAGGAAGAACAGAAGAGAAGAAACAGTTCAAAAGCCTAAGAGTGAAGATAGACTTGGGGATGAGTCTTGAAATTAAGGTGAAATTGGATAAAGTATCAGTAGGATGTATCTGCCCCCGAAACAGGTGTAGAAGATGAAAAGAGACAAAGCAGTTGGGGAAAGAAAAGCCTTCAGGTTGGTAACGAATGTGTAAATTTACAAAACTCAAATCACCCTGTCTTAGAAGGTAGAAAGGAAGAAAAAGAGCATTTCCAGAGTCCTAATATCTTAGAAAAGTATATCTACATCCATAAGCCAAGCAAGATATTTTTGAAAATTATGTAAAGAGAAGTAAAGATTTTTCAGCACTTCCCTAGTCCAAAAATAAATTAGTTTGCTACTATATTTAAATAACCCAAGAAATCCCTAAATGGCCAATTTTCTATTTCTAATTTTTGTCCTTGACTCATCTGCTTTTCTGGTGAACAACCACAAGCAATGCTTCACCAAAAACCAAAAAGGACAGCAACAAAACTTATTTAAGGTGTTACAGCATCTTAACATTCCTACTGGATAGACCAAATGCTAGGTCTCTCCTCAGCTTTGTTAATCTGGGTGGGACAAATGGAAATACACTTACTAACTAACTCTGTAACCACCATGCCATTGACAAGACTCAACCTCCTCCTTGACATCTCAGCCCAGAATTGCTACCCAGAGGCAGTGACACTGACGTGACTGTCCCTATTCCACCACTGAAAACGGGGGGTAGAGATCCAGAGAACGGGTCACTCAGGGGCAACATTGGGTCACAATGAAACTGAATCTTTGCGTAAGTATCTCCTCCCTTCTTCTTTATAACAACCACTTCAAATTTCTCGTGGTTATTCAGAAATTTATTGGGAAAAGTGTTAAAACCCTACAGGTGTCAGGCACTTCACAGACGCTCAATAAATGCCTGATAAGACGTACATGCCCTTTATGTACCATCATCCCATTTTACAGATGAGGCAGTTAAGTCTTAGAGGAGGTTGGAAGAGCCTCCCAGAGTCCCTCAACGACAGGGCAAAGGGAGCACATGAACCCCAATATCGCCCATTCCAGGGTGTGGATACTAACTCACTCAACACACTCGTTCCATTCAGGACACCCAGGAGCCTGCCTATTGACCAAAGGCTTGCATCCAACACTGACCACAACCTGATCCAAATGCAGCAAAGACATGGGGCACCTGCAAACAGCTTTTAGCAAAATTCTAGGGGTGACCTCTCTGCCCAAGACTCATCTCTGCACACACAGTGCTGACTGCCAGGGACAAGGATCAAACTCTGCCCCTTCCTGGGGCTGGGGCTGCTGCAGGGCCTGCTCACACAAAGGTTACGCAGGTCTCTGCCCTCTAAGTTCCCTGTCAATATATGGATGGAATGGGTGAGAAAGATGGCCACTCGGGTCCATCTGTTAGTTATTTTCTTTATAAGAGTAATCACTATATTACACTGCTTCCCCTTTTTATTGGAACCAGCTCATTAGGACACCATTAGTCAAGGAGGAACAGAGGCTAAACCATGGCTAAAAAGCTTGGGTGAGCAAAGAGCAGTAAGACTTGTGTTGTGTCTTCAAAGGCACAAGTGGGTGACTGATTGATCCCATGGGTTACAGCTGGTCTCCTTTACCTCTGTATCCAATGGTGCCTACCACGGGGCCAGGCACTCAGGCTAGAAGAATGTGAGAAACCAAAAGAATATATTTGGAAGGATTTCACTTTGTTCCTACTGTTAACCACTCTTAAAATTACTAGGGTAAAAATTAAACAGATAGCCACTATTCGATCTAGGACACCCCTTCTTTATTTCCTTTTTATTTATTTTGCCTAAATCTCTTTCGTAGACAGGATCTGTTTTGTTTTATATGCCATGTGTGCTACACTGGACCTAGGCAACTGGGAATATGGCACAGGAGGAACACATTTCATGGGCCAGAAGCCAATAGGCAAACTAAAACGAGCCCAAGGCGGACGGAGGACACTGGACAAGTTATTTAACCTCCTGAGCTTCTGTTTTTTCATCTGTAATATGGAGGAAAAGGGTTGCGGGTAGGAGTATCTACCTCACAGGGTCTTTCTGAGGATGAAATAAAACAATGCATCTACACCTCCAGTCCATGCAGTGCTTGGCATATATAAAAACAGTTCCTGGGAAGCCTGTATGAGACTTCAGAGGGGTGCACTGCCTCAGGAAAAAAAAAATGCCTTTCTTATTTTGGTGACAGCTTAGAGTCAGGTAGCTCTGTGTTAAAATCTCAGCTCTACACTTAGAGTCTAACTTCTGGCCTTAATCTATCTGTTTTATAATTTTTTATAATCTGTTCCTCCTACCAAAAGAAAAAGAGGTCTACCTAGTGAAGAAGATGGAGCAGCTAATGTGCATACAGACATACAGCACCCTAAGTGGATGGTGCCCAGTGGGACTCAGTGAGTATCATTTCCTTTCCTTTTAAGCTCTCTGGTCTACAGTCCAACGCATAATTGCCTTATAAATAGATTCTTACTCATCCAATATTTTTACAGAGAGGCAAGCACCATTTCTGAACACAGGAAGAACCACTTACAGCTAAATCTCAACAGAATAGCCAGTTCAAATTGCCCAGTTATGCTCATTTAATCTAGTATAGCTGGGTAACGTATTTGTAAACCGAATCCTAATTTTCTTTATAAATCACCGAAATGAAATAGAAATGACAGCCCACAGTTCTTTTAGCTGAAGTAGGCTGTTTTGTTAGAGATGCTGTGGAATGGCTCTTTGCTGAAGCTTTTCAGAAACAAAATATACCAAACGGTGAACATGCTAATAGACACATTCCAAAGTGTTTAGACATCTGGAACACCTTTTGATACAAGTGTCTATTAGATTCACTTATCTCCAGTTCTGAAATGGACAAAATCGTTTCTGGGATTTGGGGCTTTATACAACTTGATCTGGGTGGATCTAGCAGAACAAAAATAACACCCTCCCCAAAATCTGGAAACAATTTTGTTAACTGGGGCATCACAAAAAAACTGATTCTTTTTTTAACAAGCCCACTCTTGGTTAACAACCTGGAAAGTTTTGATGGCTGACAAGACAGCCCTTCCGATCTTGAATTCATTCACCGAACAAATACATATTGAGAATTTACAGCGCACGTGGCAGGGGATTTAGTGCCGGCGACAGGCCCTGAACAGGACAGACTCTTCCAATTATGCAGTTACAACTGTGATAAATGCCATGAAGGAGGGGCACCAAAGTGAGAGTTTCAGGCACCAGATGTGGTCTGTGAGGTCAGAGAGGCCTGGCTTCCTGGAGGTAAGGATGCTTGGACTGAGATGGGAAGAAGAGAAGGGTCACCCAGTGATGAGCAAACCCTAAGTGCTGACAGAAAGGTCAGGAACAGGAGGGGAGAGTTGGAAAACTTGCAGGTTACTCAGTGAGTACTTGGAAAGATTGTTCCAGGTGGAGAAAGGAGCGAGTGCAAAGGCCCAGAGGCAGGAAGGAGCTCGGGGCATATACAGGAAACACTCAGAGACCAGTGAAGCTGGGGGAAGAGAGTGAAGGGGAGAAGAATCCGGGAAGGTGG
The DNA here is from genome assembly GCA_028533085.1 of Varecia variegata. Classification (NCBI taxonomy): domain Eukaryota; kingdom Metazoa; phylum Chordata; class Mammalia; order Primates; family Lemuridae; genus Varecia; species Varecia variegata. The sequence goes on along the minus strand of CM052436.1, from coordinate 145,607,923 downwards.
AGGCCGGCAGAATCCAAAGGATGCCAGACCTTACAGCCACCCAAGAGAAAAGAGAAGGAATAGAAGGGTTAAGAAGGGAGAGTGATAACAGATTTGCATTTCTAAGAGATCATTCCTAGTGCTAGGTAAAGAGGAAACTGAACAGGAGCAAGATGTGTAGAGGAAGTTGTAGTCCAGACAGGAAATGGTGGTGTCTGAGACAAAGGCCAATTTTGCCCCCCAGGGGACATTTGGCAATGTCTGGAGATATTTGTGATTGGGGGGTGCTACCAGCATCTAGCAGGGAGAAGCCAGGGATGTTGCTAAACATCCTCCAGTGCACAGGCAGCCCCCCCCCACCACTAACACAAACACAACCAAGAACTATCCAGTACAAAATGTTAACAGTGCTGAGGTTGAGAAACCCTGGTTTAGACCAAGGTGATCATGGGAATGAACTGGAGAGCACTGAATAGATCCAAGATGTACTAAGGAGGTAAAATCCATGGGCTTCAATGACACAGTGGACGTGGAGGGTCAAAGAGCTGGAAGTGACCAGTATGAATCTCAACTTTGTCAGTAATTCCAAGGAAAGCTATGCCTAGAATTTTTCCTTTCCCAGAAAGCAAAAAAGACATTTGCTCTGGAATGCTTTTGTTCTTAGAATCAGGTGGATAAGTCAGAGTGGGAAAACGAGGCTGGGAGCAAAACTCTTTCACTCACTCAAGTGTAGCATCACCAAGTCCTGTTGCATCCCAGATGCGGCCGGCCTCAGTGAGGTCAGAGATGCCTTTCTAGGCTATGGTAACCTGTCGTTTAACTTGCCAGGCAGTCTGGTTTTTAAACCACATCTTGGTCTTAAAACGTTTAGGAAGAGGTGTTTAGACAATGATCAGTAAAATCATAGCTGTGTGGAGAAGATCAATACATCTTTGGTCTATGTCTGTACTTGAGCCTAAACTCTTCATGTAGCTCAGTAGCTACTTAAAAGACCAGCATCACCTGGGAGCTCATTAGAAATGCAGATTCTCAGGCCCCGGGCCAGCCCTAATGGGTCAGAATCTCCAGCGGAGAGACTCTGGAATCTTGTGTTTTAACAAGCTCTCCCATGACTGCACTCATGCTAAGCTCTGAGAATCCCTGATACAGCTCACATTATAGAACAGAAGAAACAATGTCTATGCAAGCACAGCATTTACTAACCCTAAGTGCTCAGCAGGTGTCAAAAACCTGAAACCTAAGATAATTTAAGGAATGCCACATCACTTAGGGAACAAGTTCTGTGGAAGAGCTGGTATTAAAAATCTTCTGAGTATTTCTTATCTACTTCAACTTATAACAGAGAAGCCAACATTAGGACTTACAGAAAAAAAAATGAAAGAGTTGTACATGAGGTTTTCCAGGCAATATAAATCCTTCTGCCTTTGGGGAGAGAATAAACAGTACCCAGCAGGAGCAGAGAGTCGGCCCAATGAAATAAACAAGTTCTTAAACGGCTTCCAGTGGGAGGGGTTTTTATGGCTGATGAAGGAACAGCAAAAAGCTTTCAGCAAGGTCCACTGAGGGTTAACTTCGGGGCAAGAAGAACAAGCTTTCCTGAGGCCTCAGCTGAGGCCCTCTGGGGTGTGAGGCCAGAGGGGTGGGGAACCTGCAGCATTGGGGCCACGTGTGGCCTTTTGACTAAATCCAAATTGTGAAGCTTGGGTTCGGTTGAGAGGCTGCACTCGGGGATCCAGAGGGCCACATGTGGCCTTGAGGCCGTAGGTTCGTTCCCCATCCCAAGAAGTCCCAAGCAGGGTTCCAACTCCAGAACAAAACTTGCTCCATAAGCTCAAAATCAACATCTTGTCCCCAAGCTTAATATCTTTGCTTATCCTACCCGACAACCCAACAGAGTCTCAAAAACATCCACAGTTTTGATTCGAGTATCATATTTTTGATTCTGAGAAAGAGTTTACCCAAACACTCCAGAAAGAAAACAGAAAGGCAAGAAGAAATAATAAACTAGCCCAACAATGAATGATGTATAAACTCTGGGGGAGTGAATGGCTTATTTATAAACAAGCGTCACTTAAAACGATGCAGGAAGTCCAGATGACAGCATAAACAGCAGAAACTTGGGAACTCCTTCACCCCAAACCTGGCGCCTGTTTTGGTGACTTGCAGGCTCACACCAGTCTTTTGTGCGCCTGTGCGGTCCTGGGTGAGCCGGGGAGCTGTAAATATTTGCCCTTCGCCCAGAGCTAGCCAGCTGCTGAGGCTGCAGCCGACAGACAGGCTAGGGGCCAGGAAGGGGGGGCGGGCTGGAAAACTTGCAGGCCTGGTGTGCATGTATGGAAGGAGGGCTGGGAGAGGGCAGGGGGAGACAAAGCAGACACAGGCCCCTGGTGGCCTCTCAGGCAAATATTTTCCCCTCTCTGCCACACCATCTGGAGCAGCCAACCCGAGTGGCAGCAGCAGGGCCATGCCCCTCCCCAGGAAGGCAGAAGCACCCAGCTGTTGAAAATGAGGCTTTTTCAATCAGGGAATCTAGTGGTTCTCAATCTGGGTGACTTCCCCCCGCCAGAAGACACTTGACAATATCTGGAGACATTTTTTTATTGTCACGATTTGGGAGGCAGGACTATTGGCATCCAGTGGGTGAAGGCCAAGAATATGCTAAGCATCCTACGATGCACAGGACAGCCCCCATGGCAAAGAGTTATCAGGCTCAAAATGCCAATATGCCCCGAGATTGAGAACTTTGAGGTAGAACTTGAATCCAGCTCTGTCCCGAGGGCCACCGTTTGATTTTGGGCAAGTTATATAACCTCTCTGAATCTGTTTCCTCGTCTCGAAGGATAAAATAGATAATGCATGTAAAGTGCTTCCCACAGTTGCTGGCACATAATAAACACTCAATAAATGGTACTCATGGTTACGCTGAGAGGCAATGTGATAGTGGCAAGGAGTTGGGGCTGAAGAGATGGGCATACAAGGGTTCAAAACCCAGCTCTGCACCTAAAAGCTGTAGCCTATGCACAAGTCTGCTCCTCTACCAGCCACAGTTTCTTCATCTACAAAATGGGAAGCCTCACATTTACCTTATTTGATTAAAAAGGAAATGACTGGCAAGAGCTTAGCACAGGGCCTGGAGCAAAGAAAGCCCTCACTAGTGGTGGCTGCCACAACTGCACCAGCTACCAGGACCAGGGGATGGCTCAGAGGGAGATGTTAAAAATAGTTGTAGGTAATACTTGTCAAGCATTTACTGTCTGCCTGGCACAGGGCCAGGTCCCTTTCATGCATTTTCTCCCTGAAGGCTGACAACACCTTTCACGTCCAGGGAAACTGAATGAAGCACCTGGAGGTTAAGCCACAAGTTCACCTAGCTGGTTAGCAGAAAGCCCAGATTTGAAAACAGCTGTAACTCCAGAGGACTCTCACTTTAATATTACTTTATACTTGCTGGGGGCAGGGTGGTCCTTAATTCTTTCTGAAATCCCCCAATGAATAGCTCAGAGGGTGCCTGGCTGTGTTTCACTCTGTGTGTCACGTCTCTAGGGACCACAGTTTCCAACTTTAGAGAGGTTAAGCAGTTTGCTCAAGGTCAGCCAGCTAGTTGGCAGCAAAGTGCAAGTTTGAATCCAGCTTTTACTCCAGAGGCCTCTCTTCTGGCATCCTTCTTAATGTACTCTACACTGGCTGTGGGTTCCTTTTATTTTTTCTGGAATCCTTGAGGGTGCATGGACACAATTCGCCCAACGTGTCCATATTTCCTCCTGTGTGTCACGTCTACAGGTTTCCAACCTTAAGTGAGCATAAGCGACTTCCCCAAGATCACCCAGCTGATCTTAGCAGCAAAACCTTTGAACACAGTTCTAACTCTGGAGCTGCATTCTTCATTCTGACCCTACACTTGGTTGTGGATTCCTTTTCGTCTTTCCAGAACCCCTGAAGCTGCTGTAGCTACACTTCACCCCGCACATCTAGCCTATATGGACCATAGTCTCCAAGCTTAGACAGGTTCAGCGACCTGCACACAGCACTACAGCTGGCAAGTGGAAGAAGAGGGAAGCAGGGATGCTCCCGGGAAGCTCTTGATATCCCTGTACCCAAAGGAACGGGGCGGGGCCTGGGTCCCCAGGGGGCCCGGCAGGGGGTCGGGGCGGTCGGCGGGCGCCTACCTTGCCGCCGGGCGGCGCGGCCATGCAGCGGCTGAGCGAGTCAAGGCGCGCGCTGTACTCGGTGAACTTCTTCTGGTAGCGCAGCGCGGTCATCTGCAGCTCGAGCTGCGCGGCGGCCAGCTGAGCCACCAGCGACTTCTCCCGCTTGCCCGCGCGCAGCGCCTCCTTCTTGAGCGCCTTGTGCAAAGCGCCCAGGCGAGTCTGCAGCGCGCCGTTGTGCGCCCGCAGCGCCCGTGCGCAGCAGTGGCCACCCGCGCGCTGCTCGCCGTGCGTCAGGGGCAGCCCGCAGCCCTCCTGGCAGCGGCCCACTGGCCGCGCGTCGCACGCGTCGCGCATGTGCGCCTCCACGTCGCGCCTCAGCAACACCTGGCCGCAGCCCGCGTGGCGGCAGCGCGCGGGCGCGAAGTCGCAGCGCTCGAGGTGCTCGGGCAGCTGCTGCAGCTTGACCACCCGGCCGCAGCCGCGCGCCGCGTGCGCGCACTTGATGTCCAGCTTGAGGATGAGGCGCTTGAGCGGCAGGACGTGGTTGAGCTCCTTGGCCGACAGGCGACCGCGGCAGCGCGCCGGGCAGCTGCCCTCCTGCACCACCCAGGGCAGCACGCAGCCGGCGCAGAAGACGTGGCCGCACGGCGTGGTCAGCGGGTCCTCCAGGACCTTGTGGCAGAGCGCGCACTTCAGGTCCGGGTCCACGTCGCCGTCGAAGCGGTCCAGCTCGAAGCCCATGGTGGCGGCCGGGCCCCGGGGTCGCCGCCGGGCGGCCGGCCGCCCCCTCCCTCCCTGCGAGGCGGCCCAGACACGCCGGCTGCGCCGCCCGCTCGCTCGCTCGCTCTCCCCGGACTGAGCCTAATTGCTCCAGACTTCCTCGGAAAATGCCCGAGGAACAGGACTCCTCCGGCCGTATTTGCGGGAGCGCAAGCGCACACACATCTTGCCTCCCGCCAGCTCCTCTGCAAAAGGGAGGAGGCTGAGAGTCAGAAGAGCATGGGAAGACTCTGGGGCTCGCCAAACAGGACTGGCCAGCCCAGGACGTCAGCCAGAACCTTCTCGGGGGACCCTTCTTTGCTCTCTTACAGTTTTCCCTATAAAAACGCCTGCCGAGAAAAGCTCTTTAAGTTTGGAGCTGAGGCTGCTGCTTTCGCCCAGACGAGTTCTCCTGGAACCCGTTCCGAAATGGATTAAGATTTTTGACTGCGCTCTCTCTCTCCCTTCCTCTTACGGGTGATTGCAGAGGGTGAAAAATATTTTGGAGCCCTCTATCTCAGCACTTACGGTCTTTATTTATTTATTTGATTCCAGGAAAGTTACAGAGCCTGGGGACAGTCCTGCTGCAACTTCAGTTCCGACCAGAGGTTCTGCGAACCCCAGGGTTTGGCAGGCGGAGGTTTCCAAGACTGGAGGACGAATCTATGGGGGCGAATCTTCGGGGACAAGAGCTGCTATCCAGCTGTCCGGGTGGGAGATGCCGGCGAGCTGGATCGTCCACTTCACCTAACACCTCTGAAGTGTCTGCACTACAGAGTGGCATGCGTTGTTCCGAGCGCTTCTAAATCGGTCCCTTTAAAAATCATCCGTCCAATGTCGTGAGAGAGTATTAGTTCCATTTGAAAATTATCCGCCCCCCCCCGCCCCAATAACAAAAGAAGTAACGCTTGCCTTACAATGAGAACTGCAGAAGTTAGAACTTGGAGAAGTCCCTCATCGCCCCTTGAGAACTGCATTCCTTCAGTTTTGTTTTGTTTCTGTGTACACTTTGTTACATTTCCATTTTCCCATTGGGGAAACTCAGGCTGAGAGAAGGCAAAAAGTTGTCCTAGGGTCTTGTAGGTCAGTGTTTCTCAAATTTTAATGTGGTCGTGAATTCTGACCCGGTGGGTCAACGGCGGGGCCTTAGAATCTCCACGTGGAAAGCAATTCCAAGTGATACTGCTGCTGCTGGTCTGTGCTGGTCCTTGGATTTCCACTTGATTGGAAAACCCTAGCCATCCATGGATCAGGGCTTTTTTCTTCTACTCTGGGGTAGCTCTCCCAGCAGTACAGCAACCCTGACTGGGTGGTGTTCAGCAACACTCTTGAGTGCTGGAGGAATATTTTTGGAATTCCAACCTGGGTGGAAAGTTCATAGCATCATACATGCATTTTTTTTTTCTTTCTTTCTTTCTTTCTTTTTTTTTTTTTTTAGCCTCCCAAGGCTAGAGACATTCCTAAGAAACACGCAGTCAGCAAGCTATGGAATTCTCATTTGGAATCTGCTGCCAGTTTCTGAAGAGTGCAGAGGGAAAGTTGGAGCTCCGTGTTCAGTGAGACTCCGGGGCCTGGAGAGTGGGATTACAGCATCCATTTTGTCTAATTGCTTTACTTCTTTCTTTTATGTGGCTGCTAAAGCCCCATGACCTTCACTAGTTAACTGCTTCATCAGAGTGAAAGAATCGCCTTGATGTTCATAAGGATTACTTGTTTTGAACTGACCTTTAAAAAGTTGTCACTCACTAGATTTTTCAGTGCATGGCTGAGGTCACTGGACAGTGTTCTTTAATCAGTGTTGGTGGCATTTGTCGCCTATTTGTGGTAGAGACTTTCTTTTAATTGCTTTCATCAATTAATGCATTTCTTTGATAGGATTCTACATGGGGTGAAATATTATTGGCTTTTGTTCAGATAATCCTGTGCCAAGGAATCCTCCCTCCATCAGTGTATTTATTAAACTTCTCAGGGGTTCTCAGATAATGGGTAAGAAACAAATTCTTTCACCAAAGGTGTGTGGGCTTGTCAGTTTCACAGGATGGGCTAGTGTCAACAGGGTGATAATCTTCAAACCAAACTGGTTTTGAGAAACAGGGAAGCTCTGTCATACACCATAAACAGGAAATAAGTGCTTACATGGGGTGTACACTTCTCCTGAGAGCTGTTCCACCCCCTGGGGTGGTCCCCCAGATGGCAGACTGAGAGGTTGTTGATGAAATGCTACAGCTGAGGCCACAGAGAAGCTAGGGCTTACTGTGGATTGGCCTCTTTAGGCAAAAGGAAAGTCTGTCTGAGCCACTCCTCATTGGTTAATTTTAGTATCAAAATTCTTGGAGGTCAGCAAAAAAAAAAAAAAAAAACCTCCTAGAATGTCAGAGCTGGCAAGACCGCGCATATTATCCAGTCACTGAACTCAACAGACGAGAACTGAGAGCCAAAAATATTGAGAAAAAGAAGCGTTCAGGGCAGAGTTTCTCAACCTTGGCACCACTGACACTTTCAGCCAAGTAATTATCTGTTGTTGGGGGTTGTCCTCTGCATTATAGGATATTTAGCAGCATCTCTGGTCACTACCCACTAGAGGTAGCACCCCCACCAACCCCCAGCTGTGACAACCAGACATTGCAAATGCCAGATTGAGAACCACAGATTTGGGGCAACTCTGGTTCGTGACTAACGTCAGGCACTGCTAGCAGCCCACGTGTTCTGCAGGCTGTGGAACCACCTGGTGAACGTAGCACTGTGAGGGAGGGCTGTTAAATTGAAAAGTTGAGGCACCACATTAACAAACATGAATAACACTGTAGAAAGACGAATGACTGGCATGGCAGGCCTCCCGAGAGCAGGAGCTGATTTTTCTGACATGGATTAGATACCTACTCAACCATCTCAGAAGTGTCTGAGTGTTTATATATGGACGAATTCCTTGTGGACAGCTGGACTGGGCACTTTGCAAATGATTTTTTTACGGTTTCCACCGCCTTTGCCATCACCCTTTCCTCTTGTAGTTTGATTCTGCACTTTCTAACCAAAATGTGGTCCCAAGCCAGATAGAAATACTATTTCTATATTCACCACCATCCCAATTCTGATTTTAAACTGTTTTTACTGTCCTGTCCATCAGCATGTTTAATCAGAAGGTGATGACAGTATCTGTGATTTTCTGAGCTCGTATTAGGTGCCAAATCCTGTGCTCAGCACTTGACCTTCATTATCTCACAGCACATCAAGAGGTAGATGTGTTGTTTGCCCCATTTTACAGATGAAGAAACTGAGGTTTACAGAGGTTACATAAGTTATTGAACTGGCAGTCAGGGATGCAGGTAGGAGAATTCCAGAACCCTCATTCTTGACCACCATGAGCATGATGATTCTGCCTGCACAACCCCTATCTCAGGAGGCACTGCCTTACAAACAATGCAGACAACCCCTCCACACCTCCACGTTTGCTCCTCTCTTCCTTCCCTGTATCAATCCTCCGCTGCCCCCAGGGGCTCCTTAATTTGTGGCTTAAGTACTAAAGAAAACAAAAAAGTCAAGATATTTTTGAGATTTTTTGGGTGGCTTCCCCAGGCTTAAATTTGTACTCCACTAGCTGAAATAGCACCACCCAAGTGGACAAGAATCTGCTTTACTAACTAGACGTACCACCAGAGAGTACTGAAGTATAGCAGTCATCCACAAGCAAGTGCGAAACATTGTGGTCAGATTGCTTGCCTCTTGGCATGGCCAATGTCAGCCATGCTGGAGGCCCGGGACATTCATTTGGCCTTGGGTTGGAGGGTAGGGAGAAAACAAGATAATTTTTGATTCTGGATATTCCGCCTTTTAACAAGATCCGCAAGTGATTTGTGTGCACTCAAAGTTTGAGAAGTACTGCTCTAGAGACCATAAGGCAAGCTGATGTGCTAGAGAGAAATTAAAGAGGACTATTTCAAATAGGGCAGTCTGAGGAGGAAAAATGTGAGTTGTTTCTTAAAGGATGAGAATGAGCCAGCAATAACTGGGAGAAGAACATTCCAGGCAGAACAACAGAAAGTGCCGGGGTCCAAAGGGAGTCAAGCACTTGGTCTGCTTCAGTTGGAGCATGCCTAGAACTTGAAGCAGGGTGAGCAGGGCAGAGTAGAATCAAATAAGGGTAGAGAAGTTGCCAGGAGCCAAACAGATGGGGGCCTGCAAGCCATACACAGGAGACAGTTTGAATTGGTTGTAAGTGCTAGATGGCACTGGAGGATTCTGGGCAGGGGAGGGGCACAGCTTGATCAGTGTCCAGTTCCCATGCTGTGTCGTACACTCTGTCATAGACTAGAGCAATCATAACCACATTCTGTCCCACATGTTTAACACTTAGTAGAAACTTAATAAATGTTGAAAAAAATTACTGTTCCTTCTTCCTGCTCTGTGTAAGTTCCTGCTGCTAGCTTCCTAATCACCTGTTGGTGCTTCCAGAATGAGGTATGTGTATCACAGTATGGGTTAAATAGGCCTCTGTGGCCTAGTCGGAGTAAATGTCATCATTTAGGACATTGTTCCTATAACAAAATTGATTCTGAATTATGCACAACCAACTCCCATACGAAGAACTGGATCACTACCTGATTGTCAATTGGCAGCCTTTGTACAGAAAGTGTGTGTGTGTATACACACATATAAATGTTCATATAGGTACCTATATATTTATAAACATATACATATGTGTATATATATATATACACACACATACATAATGCAGGAGGGAAAAAAATCATTTGGCTAAATATAACAATATCAAAATAACCATGGAATAAACTATCTAGAAATTAATTTCTCTCTCAAGTAAAAAAAATATGATGCATAGTTAGAAGGCTGGTATAGTGGCTTCCGAGTCACAAGGACTCAGGATTCTTTGATCTTCCTGCCCCACCATCTGTAGGGCCTGGCCTCTATGCTCATTCCATGGAGCAGCATGGTTGCCGCAGAGCCAACCATTCCAGGCAGAAAAACGCCTGCCCCTGACTTAGCCCTCTTTAAGCAGATTTCCTTAAGCAATCTTAAAGAGAAACCCAACTACTTTCTCTTACATCTCAACACCAACAGAATTCATGAAATGCACTCTTTTAGGAGGGCACATAGCTTCCTGGAATATTAATAGGGCTCTACCATGAGATATTGCTTCACACCCAGTAGGATGACTAAAGTCAAAAAGATAGACAATAACAAGTGTTGACAAGGATGTGGAAAAACTGGAACCCTCATCTGTTGCTGTTGGGATTGTCAAATGGGACAGCCACTTTGGAAAATAGTTTGGCAGTTCCTCAGAATGTTAAATATTGAGTGACCACATGACCTAGCAATTCCTTTCATGAGTATATAACCATGAGAATTGAAAACATATGTTTAGCAAAAAACTTGTACACAAATGTTCATAGCAGCGTTATTCATAATAGCCAAAAAGTCGAACCCATCCAAATATCCATCCACTGATGAATGTATATAAACAAAATGTTGTGTATCCATGCAATAGAATATCATTCACCATAAAAACGAATGAAGTTCCAATTCATACAACATGGATTTACATTGAATGCATTATTCTACGTGAAAGGATCCAGACAAAAGGCCACGTATTGTATGATTCCATTTATATGAAATACATAGAGATAAAAATTAGATTAGTGCTTGCCAGAAGCTGGGCGGGAGGGTGAAATGAGGAATGACAGCTAATGACAGGGTTTTCATTTTCTGAGATGAGGAAAATGTTCTAAAATTAACTGTGCCAATGGTTACCTAACTCTGCAAATTACTAAAAACCACCAAATTGTATTCTATAAAAGGGTGGATTTTGTGGCATGTGAATTATATCTCAATGAAAAGGATAAATTTTATGGCATGTGAATTCTATCTCAATAAAGCTATTATAAAGACAAAAATATTAATAGGATTCTGTTAATAAGGAATAATGAATATTAGATACACAGGTAGCACTGTGCATATATGTCTACATGCATGCATAAGCCTTTTTTTCAAAATTGTACATATTAAACTAGGGGTTTTTTGGTTCATGCTAAAGGCTATATTTTTAATGATTATTGAATTATATTGCATTAGGACTCTTTTAGTCTGCAAGTTTCTGAAACCCAATTCAAAGTGAATCAGGCACTTAAACAAACAAAAAAATAGGCCACATCATTGAAAAGTCCAGGAAGTAAGTGGCTTCAGGTATGGCTGAATCCAGGTGCTTAACCCAAATGCCCATCAATTCATGAATGGATTAGTAAAATGTGGTATATGTATACCATGGAGTGTTACTCAGCTATAAGAAATAACAGTGATAGGGCATCTGTTTGGTTCTCCTGGAGAGAGTTGGAACCCATTCTATTAAGTGATATATCCCAAGAATGGAAAAATAAGCACCACATGTGCTCAACAGCAAATTGGTTTCCCTGATCATCACCTAAGTGCACATTTGGGAATAACACCAATTGGGTGTCGGGCAGATGTGGGGGGGGAGGGGATGGGTGTATACCTACATGATGAGTGCGATGCGCACTGTCTGGGGAATGGACATGCTTGAAGCTCAGACTTGGGGGGTTGGGGGGGATGGGCAATATATATAACCAGAACTTTTGTACCCCCATAATAAGCTGAAATAAAAAAAAATTTCCCCCCCCAAAAAAAGAAAAGAATTGGCTTTGCTTTCCTCTGGGTTAGCTTCCTTCTCAGACAGGCTCTCCCCACATGGCTACACAGACAGCTTCTGCAGTCCATGTTTGCATCTCACTTGCTTGTTAACCCCAGCACAGAAAGCACCATTTTCCTAATAGTTCCAATAAGCATATAAGACATGATTCCTGACCTTAGGTCATCTTCTCATTCCTGAACCAGGGAATGGGAACACTCTCACCCAGACCACAGGAAATGAAGGTAGGGGAGAAAGTGGTTCTCCAAAAAAATGCCAGAAAGGCAAAAAAATGTATGCCCAGTATAGTCTTATTACAAAAGTCATCATTAATGCTAACGTGGGAGGAAAGAATTACCTGTAAAATATATGACTACCATTATCTTGGAATGAATTTCAAAACCTCCTATCAGCCTCCTTAACCATTATCAGTTATATTCTGACTTGAAGCAATCATCTGTATAGGGGAAAAAATACACAAAACAAGGCAATGCAATGCTCTTTTTAATAAATGCATTCAAAGCTACATTTACACAACAATAGACCCTCTTCCTTCAGCTAAATCACATGAAGGTACAATCTCTGAAGTCAAGTTGAAAGTTTTGAAGTGTAAGTAGTATCTGTTATGTTGGTCAGTGCTGCATCCCAGGACCCAGGACTGGCTCCTAGTGGACTCTCAACAAACATGTTGATTGGCTATATAATTTACCCAAATATTTACTGGTCCTAACACATTTTTCAAGTTTCTAACACCTAAGGTGGAAAAATCAAGGAATGGGATCTAAGGAGTAAGACCTATGATTACATGAATTCTCCTATCAGAAGGGAGGTAACTCAGTCATCACAGATGCAAGGGAAGTTATAAAATCATAAAAAGAAACATACATTAAAAAAACAGAATATCAGGATTGATTTCATTAATAACTAATTTGGAAAATCTGCTTTCCCAATAGTTAAGTATCACTTTATGGCATGTTCTATAACATAAACAAGCTCTTTAAAGTCCTTGCAGCTCAAGCCTGTGATCCAGGAACTCATTAATTTTAATTTTTGTCCTGGCACCTTCTCCTGCACTCTCATTTACTCAATCTGTAAAATTATCATAATAATAATCCATGTTTACCTAGCATACGGTAATAATTGCTAATTAACTAATTTTTATATGTAGAAACCCCTGAAGACTTCGCACAGGTGTGAAGTATTATTATTTTAGGCTGGTGGTGAAGATCCAACTTTCTGTTTGCCAGTGAGAGAGGTCACCCTCTAATGTTACCTTCTCTTTGGGAATGAAATAATAAAAACTGCTTCCATGGTTTTTACCGTTATTGATTGATTTGCCAGGCAAAATCCTGCAGTATGATAGCACTTTCTCTTGACATCTAGGCCCTCAAATAATCAGAGCTGTGTTCAGTGTTGCATCAATGGAAGCCTCTTTAGAGCAAAATATAAACTGCTTTGACATGGGCATCAACAAACAGAGATCTGAGGACAGATGACGCAGCATTGCTGCTCTCAAAACTAGTGACTTCCAGAGTGTCTTCTGCCCATTACATATTAACACACAATTGCTTTCATTTAAATATCATTTGATTGTACTAAAAAAAGGCTTGCCATTTGTTTTGTTTTGCTTTGTTCCCATTTCTTTTTATCATTTTTGCAACAAAAGAATAACATCTATTCTTCTGGGAGGGCTTCAGGCAGAATATTTTTGAGATGTCAGCCAACCAAGAGAAATGTGACATCCCTGTTCTTTGAAATCTTGTCTTGAGAACTGTGGTTTTGGTACCCAGATCCAGCAGGCACTTGGCAATGAAAAAGCTAAAACAAAACATTAACGAAAATAGTCTTACAATGGTATGGTGTTTCTAGGATAATCATTTGTTATATTTTAACAAACAAAGGTCACTGCAACCTTTCATTCTATTTTCATTGCTGCACAGGAACAGACACGAAACGTTTCCTAAAGCTGGCTGTGAACTTCTTGTCTACGGGGGCAAAAAGTAATAATGGAAAAAACCTCTGCAATGGTAATATTTTTCTGTACAGGTAAAATGGAAAATGTGTCCAAATATTGGCATAGTCTCTGTAATTTTGGCAAACAGCACACTCCATCTTGACAGAACATAAAGAGCCTTAGAAGTGGAATCCAGAAAGATGAAAGAACCTGAAGGACAATGAGTCAGTTTGTCATTGGTGGGAATCTTTGCAGTAACTTATAATTTATCTGTGGGTTGTGTAAGCTTACAGATGAAGATAAAGCCGGAATCAGAGAGCTCATACTAGTTTTTTCTCTGTTCTAGAACTACAAAGTTTCTGATGGTTTCTTCAACTGTGGGAGATAAGGAAAAGTGTGTTTCTAACTTTTGTAATGTATGTTTTTTATTTTTCATTTTCTTCCAGAAAGGTGGTAACTGGCTAGTTCTGATGGGGATTACTCAGTTTATAAATGGAATGGGGGAGGCAGGAGGAAGGGGCTGGTGGCCTAAGAATTGCACACTGTTCCAGAGACTAGCAAAAACTTAGAAGTGCCTTTCAGAAAGAGCCAAAACAAGTTCCACATTTCACACTTTAATTGAGAATGGTGCATTTTCTTCTTCGTGTAGGAATCACCCAATGGATGGAACACTAACCTTGTTTTTTGGCATTTGATTAAAAATGTACTGAATTCAACAAATGATATATATAGTTTTACTGACTCTGAGTCATCGATTAAGACCAGTCTATTCATTAGGAAGAACTTCATCAAAGAAACAATAAGTATGATTGTGCTCTGCATCAGGGATTGGCAAACTCTTTCCAAAAAGAGCCAAATAGTAAATATTTTTGACTTTGCGGGCCATGTGGTCTCTGTCAAAACTACTCAGCTCTGATGTTGTAGCACAAAAGCAGCCATAGACAATATGTAAATGACTGGGTGTGGCTGTGTTCCAATAAAACTTTATTTTCAAAAGAGCTGGATTTGGCCCAAGTGCCTTATTTTGCCATCTCCTTCTGTATATGAATACACTGCTTTTTTGGCAAGAGAAAATCAGCTGAATCTGAGACTATTGAGGCCATAAAAATGAAATAGAGTACTATGAACTTTATAATAAATAGGTACTCAATAAATGACTGTTCAAAGTTGACAGCAGAGTATTACGGACTTGGGAGTCAGAAAAACCGACATTCTAATCCTGGTTCTACCACCTATTTTCTGTACAACCTTTGCAAGTCACTCATTTTGCTTCAGTTTCCTCATCTGTAAAAGGGAGATGTTATTAGTATCTGTTTCATAGAGTTGAGGCAGATTAAATGTTGTAAAATTTAAATTAGCAAAGACATGTAAAGTGCTTGGCCCAGTGCTGGGCACGTACTGAGTTGAATAACATTAAGACTGAATGCATGGCTGTAAGGAGGGTAAGCATTATGGTGGACTGGCATTGCTAATGTTTCCTGAAGTTATCATCCACAAACCGGGCCCTGGAATTCTCTTCCCTGGAGCCCTGGAATTCAAAGACACTATGCATATGTCGCTTAGCAAACGTCATAGACTGTACTTATACAAACTGCGGTGGTAGGTGGTACAGACTACTGCCTACGTAGGCTGTGTGGTACAGCCTGTTGCTCGTAGGCTACAAGCCTGTACAGCATGTTACTGTATTGAATACTGCAGGCAATTGTAACACTATGGTAAGAACTTGTGTGTCTATACATAGGTAACCATAGAAAAAGTACAGTAAAAATAGGGCACAAGAGATAAAAAATGGTACATCTGTATAGGGCACTGACCATCAGTGGAACTTGCAGGACTGGAAGTTGCTCTGGGTGAGTCAGTGAGTGAGTGGTGAGTGAATGTGAAGGCCTAGGACATTGCTGTGCACTACTGTAGACTTTATAAACACTGGACACTTAGGCTACACTACATTTATAAAAAAATTTTCTTTCTTCAATAATAAATTAATCTTAGCTTACTGTAACTTTTTGCTTTATAAACATTTTTTAAACTTTTTGACTCTTGTAATAATACTTAGTATAGCTGTACAAAAATATTTTCTTTTTTATATCCCTTATTATATGAGATTTTTTTCCATTTTCAAAATGTTTATCTTTTTATTTTTTAAAACTTTTTATTAAAAACTCAGACACAAACATGAGTATCAGTCTACGCCTACCCAGGGTCAGGATCATCAATATCACGGTCTTTCACCTTCACATCTTGTCCCACTGTGAAGTCTTCTGGGACGATAACATGCATGGAGTGGTCATCTCCTGTGCTAACAATACCTTCTCTTGGAATACATCCTGAAGGACCTGCCTGAGTCTGTTTTACAGTTAACCTTTTTTAATATAAGTAAAAGGAGTACACTGTAATATAACAACAAAAACTATAGTATAGTAAATACTAGGTGATAGGAACTTTTTAGCTCCATTATAATCTTATGGGACCACCATCATGTATGCAGTGTGTTGTTGACTGAAACATCGTTATTCAGTACGTGACTATATACCAGTAAGTGACTATATACGGGCTATAGATATGGAGGGATAAATGAAGTAATATCAAAAAACAGTTTGTTGGAAAACTTCACCAGAAAAGAATTAGAGAACAAAAGATAAAAAGAGGCCATATCAGAGCTACATGTGAATCATCTTTCTCTTGGAGTTATTTATTATTCTGTTTATTCACCGTGTAAGCACTATAACAATTTTTTTTTTTTTTTTT
>CM052436.1:145548289-145591577 GCA_028533085.1 Varecia variegata | reverse complement strand
TGGACGGCATTGTCTTTCAAGGTTAAATGTATCCACCATGCTAAACATAAAACCAAAGGACCTTTGCAGGAACCCTATAACAGAGATTGCCAGTTAAGATGCCTTCATTACCTGAAACTCATTTTTAACAAATGAGGGAAACATTAGTTCATCTTTTGTTTACAGGGACCCAAGGCAAAAAGTGGAGAGCTACTTATTTGAGAAAGTCGGAAGTTGATGTCTTATTCACCATGTCCCCAAGATGGAGCGTGGTCCCTGGCATACAGCAGGTGCTCAATCAATGCCTGCAGCATTGTTGACTGAAAGAAGAGAAGGTGCCATGACCTTCTCAGACTTTCAATGGCACAGACACACAGGTCTGGAGCATTCTGCTATTCAAAGCCCTTTCACAGCACTGCGGGGCATATTGGAGACAGTAACCGATTGCATCATATTATATGCTTGGCATAATTATACCATAGGCTTTTCTCTCCTTTGGTGCCTGTCAGTCTCAAAACACATGCCACATCCTCGCTTTGCTTATGGCAAGTGCTGGGGTTGCCTGCTCATTACATTCGGGACCTGTGAACTCTGTATCTACATCCTGCATCACTTACGCCCAGAGTTCCACTCTTGGGAGACCTGGGATGGCTTTTCTTCAGAGACGATGATGAACAGTGGGCATTCAAGTCCAGAAGGAGAAAGGGGGAAGCAGCCGACAAGGGCCAGCTGGGGCCGAATCAGATCCCCAGTGGACAATGGTGATCGATTCCCAGTTTTCCTTGAGTTTTTTAAAAATTATTTTTAATAAGGCTGTTTTTTTCCCCTCAACTTCTAAAAAGGGAGTTTAACCTATAGGACGTTGTAGAGTCTCCCTTCTAAATCTCTTTGCCATCCACTCACTTCATTCCTTTGCCACCATCCTCTCTCAAGCCACCATCTCTCTCCTGGATGACGGCTACATTTTCCAGAATAGTCTCCCCACCTCCCTGCATGATCCTTCAATTTATTCTGCACACAGCTGCCAGAGGGATCTTTTTAAAATGGAAAAATGGTCCAGAATCAGCCCTTGCTTAAAGCTGTTTAATAGCTTCCTATTTCTCTTAAGCGAAAACTTGCAATCCCACATTTCACTTCTGAGGCTGGGCATGATCTCACTCTGCCTGTCTTGCCAGCCTCAGTCTGTGCTCCTCTCCTCCCAGCTCTGCACCCCAGCAATTGCAGACACTGCCAATTGTTCCCCAATAGCCATTCTTCCTTGTGTTTAAAAAAAAAAAAAAAAAGCAAGCTGAGTTTTCCCTGGGCCTGTGATGCTCAGCCAGGAACTACACTTCCAGCCTTTCTGAATTCTGGCTAATAAGACTCAAGCAGAAGTGATGTATAAAACTTCCACATTGCTCCATATAAGGAAATAGGCCTACCTCCGACTCCCACTCGTCTCCTACCTGCTGGCTAGCATGTAGACCAAGCACATCTGATGAGCCAGGGGTCTACGCTATAGCCCACAGGCCAAACTCATCCCACCACCTGTTTATGTAAATAAAGTGTTATGGGAAGACAACAATGTCCATTCACTTGCATGTTGTCTGTGGCTACTTTCATGGTGCAATGTTAGAGTTGAGAGATTGCCACAGAGACCATACAAACTACAAAGCCAGGTATTTCCAATCTGGTCCTTTATGGAAAAGTTTGCCACCCCTTGTCCTAGGGGATGCAGAACAACAAGATAGAAGATAAAGCTGGCCCTATCAGCCAACTCAGCCCATTTGGGCTGTTAAACATCAAAAATAAACCTGTCTTGTTTAAGCCTCTGTATATGGGCTTCTGTTGAGAGTTCCTTAACCTTGGCATTATAGACATTTTGGGCCCAATAATTCTTTGTTTAGGGAGCTGTGCTGTGCATTGCAGAATGAAAAGCAGCATCCTTGGCATCTACCCACTAGATGTCAATAGCATCTATCCCCCTACTTGTGACAACTAAAAAATGTCTCCCGATATTGCCAAATGTCCCTTGGAGGGCAAAATCATCCCTGGTTGAGACCACTGCATTAGAGCAACTTAAACAGCCATGGTAGGCATCTCTCTCTCCATACACATGCCAGAATTTCTTCCCCACCACTCAAGACTCACACTTGCTGTCTCCCTTGCAGGGTACTCACAACCCTCCTCTCTTAGCTACCTCCTGCTTGACTTGCATGCACCACCTTCAACATCACCTCCTCAGGGAACCTCCACTGATCTTCCCACTAAGTAAGCACTCTGATAGTCGCCTATAATTTTCCTAGGTGGCAAAATTGTGATTATTGATATATTGTTCACCATTCATAGGCACACATGAGAGCACTCAGTGAATGTTTGTTGACTGGCTTACTCATGTAATGTTGCGATTTTTAGGGGAAACCAGGAGATTAGTAATGGCAGGGGAGACAAACATGGGTCTTGCCAGAGGTAGGGGTAGGGGGGAAGGGTTCCCATTGCTGATTAGAGAAGGAGGAAGAAGCGACCAGGGAGAAATGGGGTTTCCTTACATCCCAGTCCCATAAACCAAGGGACCTGCCTTCCGTGTGTAGCAGCCAGAACATCTGCTAAAGTTAATGCATTTCTGTGTTTCCGAGCAACATATGGATTTGTGCTTTGCCTTTGGTTTTGAAATTGTTTGCTTTTCAACCCTGCACTTTTCAGGCTAAGTTATATGTGATATGATTTATTAACCCTGTACTATCCTCTGCTAAGTAAAGTTAAAAATAATCCCCAGGATCACATTTTACACTCACGTGCAGATAAATGTGTGCGCCCTCCATTCTCCAGCCCCTCCCATCATCTGAGGGAAGAGAGGAAGCATTCAGACGGGTCTATGTGCTTCCTGTGCACAAGGCCATAAGCAGAGACGTGTGTGGTCTACTTAATTCCTTTATATTCTTACTCTCTTTTTCTCTCTAGTCAATCGGATTTTGTCTTCTCTCACAGTCCCTCTCATCAGCCTTCTGATCCTGCAAAGCTAAACCATCTTTCTCAAGATCCCGAGAATTCTGTAAGTGAATCCATACACTGTTTGGAATAAAGGGACCCTCCTCATCCTCTCTTTGTAGGACATACACTGTGTGTGTGTGTGTGTGTGTGTGTGCACATTTGTGTGTTAATGATTGCAAGAGATATTTTACTCACATACCAAGAACGTGTATTTTGGAGTCAGATCTGGTTTTAAGACTTATTTCTACCAGTTTTTAGGATGCTAGGATGACTGTAAGAAATGACATAATGTCTCTGAGCCTTAGTTTATTTATCTTTTAGATGGGACTAATAATGATTACTTCAAGTAGATGTTGTGTGGATTGAATAATGCAGTGCCTTGCACACAGTAGGCATTTTATGAATGTTAGTTATTTCCAGGATCCATTCACTCTGTCTTTCCTAGGATCCCTGCTGAGACAAGTTACAGACATTCTTGAGATCAGCAGCTGGGGGTTGGACAGACAGTGACTGTCCTCTGCTAACCAGACCATATGGGACTTCACAACTGTACCTTGACCCATTGGAGGTAGCCCCGGCAGGCATTTCAAGGGCTGGAATATCTTTCTCACTCTAAATCCAGGAACACGTGAGGTGAGCAGTACTCGTGTCCTGACACCAGCACCTCTGCAGGGCTTTCCTGTATGCGTGTGTGAAACCATGAGCCCGTGCGTGCGAGCTCGTGCTTGCCTCCCAGAAACCTTTTCCTCGTGACTTTTCTGTGAAAGGCTCTGTGCTAAGCTCTATCAATTTTCCAAAGAAGCTTCAGACAGTTTTTCCCTGCTTCCCAGCTGTGCCTCCCCTGCGCCGCCTGGCTAGAGTTGTCTGGAGTCTAGAATGGAGGTGTGCGGAGTGGCTGAAGGAAGCCGGGGCGTAAGGAGAGGCACGGACAGGTGGTGAAGCCACGTCAGAGTGCGGGTGGCGCTGGGAAGACAGCGGTAAGAGGAAAGTGTCAAAGAATCTCGAGCTATAAGTTATCAAGCTGAGCAGAAATAAACACCCAGGAATTTTGTCCATAGTTGGGTAATCATAATAATAATAGTTGTCATTTACTGTGTGCTTACTCTGTGCCAAAAACTTAGCAAAGAAGATTCAAATTACTTTATTTAATCCTCACAAAACCTCTAATGCCGTAGATACTGTTACTCCTGTGTGACAGATGAGGAAAATGAGGCCCACGCTTGCCCAAGACTTTGGGGCAGACCTGCAAGTGAACAAGCACAGTTTCAAACTCCCATATGTTTGATGCCAAACCCTGAACTCACTGTGGCATGCAGTGGGGTCCCCAGGGTCCCACACAGTGGGAAGGCTGAAGGTTTCTATGGTGGAGGATGCTAGCTGCCACCCCAAATCCATCCTCCCCATCTCTGGCATGGCAATGCCTCTGGGCAGCACTTGCAACGCTCTGCCTGGAGGTGTGCCGTGAAACTCACTCTCCCTCCAGGAGTGTGACTGGACGTGCTGAGGGCCACTTCAGGCCCCACATTTTTACGAGGCAGGCACGCCTTCGTCATATTCACTTTCCCCGTCCACTAGCTGGATTCACAAGACAAGAAACACTTAAAGGAGGGCTGGACTTGGTTACGAAGGGAAGCTGGGTCTCTGAATCACTGCATGGAGGAGAGTGAGGCTAATTAGTGACGCCCCCTCAGGACACTTCCCAGAGTAAGAAATGAACTTGTACTGTGATTACGCCATCGAAATTTTTAGCGCTTATTTTTTAGAGTAACTCCTAACTAACGCAACCTCTTTCTTTGCCTTAAGAAACAAAAATTGCCCCTTGTTGGTCTGACCAGCTAAACAGAAGTCCCCAGACAGCATGAGTAAATGGAAAATGAATGCCATGTCTCCATGAAATAAACTTCCCCATAATTTTGAGACAAAATTAATTCAAAAATGACATATTAGACATGGCTATTATTTCAAACAGTTTATGGTCATCCTTCCCTTCAAATAAAGCAAAACAGCTATTTAACAGGGGAAATGTAAAAGACAGCAGACAATGCCACTAATATTTCAGAGGCTGAAAAGTGTTCTGACTATTCAATTATTTCAGACTAATAACAGAAGAGAATGATGTGTTTATTATTATTATTTTTCTAAATCATTAACTTCTTTTCCCTTTGGCCTGGAATTATTTCTCCTTACTTCAGTCACACTTTATTCAGTTGAGTGTGTGGCTTTCTGGGCCAGCTTGACTTTTATGAATTTTCCAGGTGATTTGAAATCCAGAGTAACTAAGTGACATCTGCAAGATTACAAAGAGCTGTTGAGTCTGTATGTTCTTCTTCCTCTCTGGGCTTCCATTCTGAGCCCCCTTTCCCCCAGCCCATGAGCAAAAAAAAAAAAACCAAAAACAGAACTGAGGTCATTTTCTTGGGAAATAAAAACGTGTTTTAACCTTACAATTAACTTACTGACCATCCCTCAACCATTGCATTTTAAAAGTTTGGAAGTTCACATTTGATATGCTAAAACCAAAAGCATAAAGATAAAGAACTACCTTTACAAAAAAAAAAGAACTACCTTTACTGAAGTTGATGCCAGTTGTATATTCCTGGATATTTGGAAACAAATCCTCTCTGCCGTCTGCCCTTCACTTTGCGCTGGGGTGGGGAAACCGAAAGCTCATGGAATTAAGGTGCAGATGGGGCACCCAATTACAGCCCCCCATGGTTCCGGCTTTATGCTTTTGTATGAAAATACAGACAATAGCTACTGCATAAGCCTAATTACTCTGTGTGCTGCTCACAGACTGCAGTCTGAACCTGGGTTTGATTTAGTGTTTTTGAATGGAATATATAAAGTATAGCGAAGACTGTTCACCAAAATTACAGTTACCAAGCTGTCATGCCCACACAAAAATGTTGGGTCAGGCTTCATTTTTAAAAACTACAAATATTTCACCTAATTCAATGTCCTCTCCCATCCAACTTAGAAATGGGTCTGTGAGCTTTGTTTTAAACTTATTTCCCATCACACTCATATTCACAGACATACCCAGAAACAATGTTTTACCAGCTATCTGGGGTATCCCTTAACCCAGTTGACATGTAAAATTAGCCATCACACTAGGTTACTCAGAAACCTCACAAATGTTACATTTTCAAAACAGAACTCTTGATTTCTCCCCACAGACATATTCTTTCCTTGGTCACTTTCATGTCAGTAAGGGCCATTGCTGTCTATTCAATTGTTCAAGCCAGATTGGAGAGATGGCTTTGATTCCTCCCTGTCCTCTACCTCCCATGTGCAGGCCATCATGATGTCCTGTCTGTTCTACTTCTAAAATATATCTCAACTCTGCAGACTTCTCTCCATCTCTACTGCCTTCACCCTAGCTCAAGGAGGACCAACTCTCTCCAGGATTACTAGAACAGTCTACGTCTATTTCCTGGTTCTCTCACAGTCACTTTCCAATCCATTCTCTATACTAGAGTCACTAAACACTGTGATTTTCATTCGATGTAGACTTTACTCCTCACTGTGGTCTAAGGGATCTGTATGCTCTGACCCTTATCTGCATGTCTAATGTCATTTTGTACCAACTCCTTTACACATATCCAGTCTCACGAGCTTTTTCTTGGTTTTGAGGACATGTGCAAGCCAATCTAAGGTAAACTCCTGGTGCTGTTCCCTCTACTTAGATGCTTGTCCCTCTAATCCAGGTCTTCACATGATTCTCACCTTTTTGTCCTTCACTTTCCAGCTTAAAGAGGCCATCTCTGAGCACAGGTCATTCTTCTTCTCAACACCTCATTCATTTCCTTCACATACTTCCACATTTTGCAGCTACTTATTTATTGGTTTACTTATTTACTATTTGTCTTACCACTCAACCAAACTCCACGAGGGTACATGGTGAGCACCTGATAAATAGAATTGAAAGAAAAGGAGATCTGCGAATCCATGTGCAGATAAGGCATTTTCTACAGACAGAATAAATAACATGTGTTACATACATATGGGCTCTTTGTCAAATGTTTGCAGATGTTATCATGTGTACCAAAGCACAAGTTCATTGACAATGTTAATGAATTCATATTGGCTTTTTGTCATTAGGTATTTTCTGAATCAAGTGGTTTTTTTATATGAGATTTTCCCCAGTTCCACCTCCTGACCACTAGACTCTGGTAATTTGTAAAAGCCTAGTCCCTTTGTACCACCACCCTTCCTTTCAGTGGTCAAAGTGGGTCCTCAGTAGGGCCCTCAGGTTGAGATATTCTCACTTTGAAATTGTCAAAAATAAGGGAGATGTGTCCCCAGGAAATAAAATACTAGAGATTTGGTGAGAAAGTTTAATAGACAATAAACCTGAGTGGAGGCTATAGACTGTCTTAGCACTAACTCCAGTAATTACACTACTCTTCGTCGCCTTCAGCAGATTGTGTGTCTTATTCAAAGATGAGCAATAAGAAAAGAATCAACATGGAACATATGCATAAAAAGTGGAAAATAACAGTAATATGAGCAAGAAAATTATGTATGTTATATATTTGTATCTCTTTCTCATTCTCTCTCTATATGGATAACAAGAAGAAATTAACAAAATATAACAAAAGCAACCTGAAAGGAATTACATACAATATAACCTCATGAAAAAATTTTCAAATAAGAGGTACAAAGATTCAGAGAAGAAGCTATATGACAGAGATGAAAAATGATTTGGCAAATTTTGGGAAAGAAATGAAGAAGGACAAAAGCACAGTGAAATCCATGTTAGATGGAACAACAACAACAACAACAAAAAAAAATCACAACTCCAAACTGGTGATAGGCTTGAAGAAATCCTGCAAAATGAAATGAAAATAATAAAGACATAAAAACTACTGTAGAAAAGATGATATATATAGAAGATAGATGAGGGGGCTACAACATATGTATAACTTGGGTTACTGAAGAAGATTAGCAAAAAATGGAGTAGAATGCATTCAGAGATAAAATACAAACCTTGAAATACACACTTCAATTTGGAGACAAAAGGCCACACCACTTGCTTAAAAAAATACATTACAATGAACAAAAGCTATATCCTGGGAGAGATTAATGTTGTTTATTATTTTTTAAACAAGAAGAATGGAGCATTCAGGGCAGAAAATCAACGTACAAGTTGGGAAGATGTTTCCACTGGGATGCTTTCGCTGTAAGGAACAGAAATTCTGACGCAAATTGGCTGTGATCTTGACGCTCCAAGTGTGATCCGTCAGCAGCAGCATTGGCCACACCTGGGAGCTTGTTAGAAATGCAGAATCTCGGGCTCACTCCAGATCTCTTGAATCCGAACTTGAATTTTTACAAGATTCCCCAGTTATTCAGGTACACACTAAAGTTTGAAAAACACTGCCTTAAGTGATGGAGGATTTATTTTTAACAATTGTTCTCAACCTTGGCTACACATTAGAATCTCCTTAGTACCTTCAAGGAATTTTGCCAGAGAGAATGCATCCTGTGTTGATTAAATTAGAAACTGGGATTCAGGCTACAACATTTTACTTTTTAACATTCCAGGCAATTCTAATGTGAAGCCATAGTTGAGACCTTCTGCATTAGAAGTCCAGAAGTAGGTGGGATTTCAGGGTTGGTTGATTCCAAGTTCAATAGCATCATGATGGATCCAGTTCTTTCTATCCCTCTGCTTTGCTATATTCAGGATTGGCTTTTAATTCATAATTTATCTTCCTTCTTTCTTCCTACTTTCTATCCCTTCTTCCCCTTCCTTTCATTTTTCTTTATTTTTTCTGCCTTTCTGCTTCCTTGCCTTCCTTTTCTTTTTATAACACATAGAGAAATATTGAATGAAATTTGTCATCAGGTATGAAAATGGTTATTTCTGAACTTTTGAATAATTTTGGGTGCGTATAATTTAAAAATTGTATATAACTATATTAATTTTATATACTTCAAAGTTATTTTTTAAAAATGTATGTTGTATCCCCATCATTAAAAATGTTGAGAACCATTGGCTTAGTCTAACCCTCTCATCTTACAGGTGAGGAAACTGAGGCCCTAGAGTGCAGCATTAAGCACAACATTGAGAGGAGGGAAATTGGTGCAGAGTCCTTGTGCAACTTGGATCAATAATGCCCATCATGTGGCTATGTCTCCTGTATCTTGACTTACTGATTTCTGCACCAAATTCTTCTAAGCATTTTGAGTCCAGTGAGGAAAAGGAGGGGAACTAGAGCAGGATTTGGCCAAATGATTGGTGTGTTGGAGGGGCAACCAGAAACAAAAAGAGGGACTTTGGATGGATGGCATCTTCAGCTGGTAACAGTTACCAAAACAGAGACCTCATGATTGAGATTGCAAATGGCAGAGAAGAAGACACTTGTGTTCTAAACTATGCAAAGGTGTGCGTGAGGTGGCTGCCTCTCTGAAGAGGTGACATTGGAGTGGAGACTTGAATGAGGGGACGAAAGGAGATTTAAGGTACATTTCAGCCAAGTTACCAGAGGGCTCAGAACTCTTATCTGTTGATCTATTAGTGTGTAAATCTCCATGGAGGAAAGAAATGCAATCTGTTCTGTTACAGAATGAACACAATTGCACCTTATATTCACAGTTTACATAGCTAATTTTGTGTTCTTTTGATCATTTTATTATGTTTCAAATAATTGCAATTTTTTTCCTCTATGGAGTTGGGAACATGCAAACTCTGACCTATGAACTAATGTGACACTATATTTTTGGTAACTCAGAATATATTGTTATTATCTAGAGATATATTGCCCAAAATGGTGGCCAGTAGCCACATAGGGCTATTAAATACTTGAGATATGTTTAGTGTGAAATTAGATGTATTGTTAAATGTAAAATGCAAACTGCAGTTTGAACACTTAGTATAAAAGAAATAGTAAAATATTTCACCAATTTCTTTATATTGATTATATGTCAAAATCATAATATTTTAAATATATTAGGTGAGAGAAGATACATTATAAGATTAATTTTACCTATTTTTACTTTTAAAAATATGGTTGCTAGGAAATTTTATGTTGCATATGTGGCTTACATTATATTTCTATTGGACAGGGCTATTTTGAAACATCAAAGCTCAAGTCACATTCCAATAGCAATAGGCAAAAGGTGGTATTTCAGATGGTGTGAGAGCTACTGTTCACCCTTCAGAGCCTAATTTACTAACAGAATGATTGGAGTATAGACAGGGACAACAAGCTAACAATAATAATATTAATGCTCACTAGTGTAACTAGTACTAATACTGACTATTCCTACTACAACAACTCTAATGCTACATTTCTTGCTACTATCACTGCTACTACTAAAACCAAAAGTCTCATTTCCAGAGACTAAGCCATGCCCTTCTTTACAAACATTATTTCCAATCTTCAGGAGCAACCTACAAGTGTGCTATGGTCTAAATGTTTGTGTCCCTGTCCAAATTCCTATGTTGTAATTCTAACCCCCAAAGTGATAGTAATAGGAGATGAGGGCTTTGGGAGGTTATTAGGTGATAAAGGTGGAGCCCTCATGAATGGGATTAGTGCCCTTATAAAAGAGACCTCAGAAAACTAGCTAGCTCCTTCCAACATGTGACAATACAGGAGAAGGAGCCATCTAAAAACTGGAAAGGGAGCCCTCACCAGACACCAAATCTGCCAGTGCCTTGATCTTGGACTTCCCAGTCTCCAGAACTGTGAGAAGTAAATTCTGTTGTTCATAAGCCAACCAGTCAATGGTATTTTGTTATAGCAGGGACTAAGGCAATACATATTTGCTTTTCTCATCCTTAAGAGGAAGAAACAGAGGTTCAGAGAAACAAGTTGCTTGCTGCAGGTCACACTGGGACTAAATGGGGAAACAGGGAAATCAAATCCAGGCCTCCATTCTCTGCTGGCCCCACTCCCTGCCACCTCTCTGACATTTGGCGTTGGGCCACCCACAAGCCTCCCATTGTTGAAAGTGGTTTGTCAAGAGTCAGTCTGACAGGCCAGCGATGCTGAACATAAGCTAATAAACACGTTTCCTCTCTTAGTTAGCAGCAGATGTGGAGCCAAAGTAAATCAGTTCTAGAGGATCCTTAAAGAATAGGACAAATACTGAAGATTTCAGTCAGAGGGCCAGGTCAGTGGAATGGTAGATATTTTCTCTCAGCGCCTATAGCACCCTGAAACTCTACCACGAAAGTCATCATCTGCTCTGCTTACAGAGAAATTTGATTCTATAACCAACAATAAAACCAAATGTCTGAATTCTACCTTTCTAAGTGAAGGGTGAGCAGATGGTTCTCTTTCCTTGAGCACATTTTTTCTTCCAACTTTTTGCCTCAATAAGCTTGCTGCTCCTTCAATCCTAAAGTTAAATGTTAACTCCTCAGAGAGGCTTTTTCCAATCCCTTTGTCTGAAGAAGGACCCATCTGAGTTTCCCTTTCTCAGTTCCTTGTATATTTCATTCATAGCAGTTACTGCCAATGTAATTAGTTTCTTTTCTTTTGTTAATTATCCTGCTGAAATGTAAGCTCCATGAGCACTCACTGTCATATCTGTATCCTTTAGCCTGAAATATAGTAGGTGCTCAGCAAATATTGTGGCATGAGTAAATGATTCTAACCTATTTCCTTCCCTTTGTCTTAAAAGAAGTGACTATTTTTGTGTGAAAAATATCCTATTACAATTTAATTATAAATAATGGTTATAGATACATCAACAATAATTTGGTGACTGTTCACCCCAATGCTACTACCAGGAACACCCAGCTCTGTTACTTCCTATAAGTGTGAACTTGGGCAAGTTGTTTACCTTCTCTGAGCCTCAGTTTTCTCACCTGTATAATGGAAGTAGTGTCAGTGGCAATTATATAGATAATGCTCTAGAAGCCCTTGGTAAACACTTTAGAGCTATGCAAAGTAATGGGTTCTAATTTCAATATACTGTATATCAGAAGGCAAAACTTTAAGATGTTTGTTGTAACCCTGTGGCTTAAGTTGGTGCCTAGAAACAGAACCTTAGATGAGGATTTGTGTGAAAGTGATTTATTAGGAAGTGTTTCCAGGAAAAACCAGTGGAGGAGTAGGGGTGCAAAACCAGACAGAGAAGGTCAGACGAGGATGCCATTATTATGCACCCAGGTACTTGTACTTCAGCTCTTCTGCAGGTAGGCAAAGCTCGCTCAAGTAGCCCAAGGTCACTTGGTGACAAAGAGCTACAGGTGCTGGCTGTTGGGTCTGATGGTATCCTAAGAACTAGAGTGCACAAGAATGGTAAAGGGATTAAGGGGAGCGGAAACATAAAGCACACACCAAGAAATTCCTGTCTCAATAATAGACTCTTGTACTTGGCAGTAGAGTTCACTATTATGAATTAAGATTGGATTTGAGTACACTACTACCTTGTGTTTATGCAACATTTCTCTTTTCTCTTTGAAGTGCTTCTATATATAACTCATGCATAAGGATAGCTGAGAACAGGCTTGGTTGGGTCACGTGCGAACCATAAAAAAGTAAATTTTCAAGGGCAGTAGGTTAAATAAAGGAAAGAGGTTCACTGGTTTTACAACCACGAGTGGTTTCTATTTTTCAATAAGTCAAACCCCTTAGAAGACATGGCTGAATGGGCAAAAAGCCCTCTCGGGGAAATTCATGCTTTTACAGTTTGATTTTCTTTGAGGTAAAGGGGAAAATCCAAGCCATGGTTCAAAACTATCCATTTCATCATGACCCTGAGAAAAATGTGCAGTATTTTTGTGATGGAGAGGACATTTTTATAAAACATGCTCTAAAAGTATTATTTACTTTTGGATTTTAAATATTGCTTCTTGCAATCAACTTTATCTGGCTGAAAACGTACAGATTTCTTTGCAACAATGGTATGGTTTGTCCCTTTCTCTTTCCATCCACCAGGGTGCTCCAGCTTTAGTGATTGTCAACAGCTGACCCTCAGGGACGCCACAGGCCAGGAGGGACCTGTCATTGTATTAGGCTTTGACTTGTCCTGGCTAGACAAGCTCGTTTCTCTTCCTGCTCTCTCTGTGGAAGCTTCGTGGCTCAGTGAAAAGAGCCCTGGTTTTGGACGCAGACACAATTCAGCCGTGTGACCTAGACCAAGGGTGGGCAAACTATGACCTGTGGACACATCCTACCTGCCTCTAGTTTTTGCACAGCCTATGAGTAAAAGTAGATTTTACATATTTCAATAGTTGGAAAGAAGCCAAAAGAGGAATTATAATCTGTGTCATGTGAAAACTACATGAAATTTAAATTTCGGTGTCAAAGTAAGGTTTTATTGGAGCACAGCCACACCCATTGGTTGATGTTTTGTCTATGGCTACTTTTGTACCATAATAGTAGAGTTGCGTAGGTGTGACAGAAACCAAAGGCTCACAAAGCCAAAAATATATATTATTTAGCCTTTTACAGGTAAAGCTTGTTGACATCAGACCCAGGGCAACTCATTTCTCTGAGCCTCACTTTCCTCATCTGTAAAATGGGATAATTATGGTACCTTCCTCACAGGCAGACAGCTTAGTGAGGCAACATATCATAATACATGGGCGAGAGCACAGACTCCAAGGCCAGACAAATCCTGGCTCTGCCACTTACTAAATGGGTAACTTTGGACACATGACAATTTCTCAGTGCCTCAGTTTCTGCTTCTGCAAAATGGGCATAATGAGAGTCTCTACCTCATAATTTTGAGTTTATTATATGTGACTCATTTGAAATAGTACCTGGCATGTATTAAGTGCTGTGTAAGTGTTAGCTATTGCTGGTTTCGTTGGCTTATGGTGAGGACACACATTCATGTTTATTAAATAGAAAAAAGGTAATATGATGGTCTTTGTTCATAATGCCCTGTAGCTGCTCATCTCATAGTAAAGTCCCTTGCCGTGGTGTAGAAAGAACAAGGACTCTGAAGCTAAGCTGCTCGAGTATAAATCCTGGCTCCCTCCCTCACTATCCCTGTGACCTTGAGCCTGTTACTTAATCTCTCTGGGCCTCAGTTTCCTCATCTGTAAAATGTGCGTGATATGTATGTAATAATAAAAATCACCTCCTTGAGTTGTTTTGAGGATTACATGAATCTGAGTATATGTAAAGGACTTGGCACAGCACCTAGCACAGAGTAAGTAAATGTTACCTTCTGTTATATAGTTCTGAGTGCCGATAAAACAAATGCCTAAATATGGAAAAAAAGAGTAGCCAATAACCATCTAAAAATCACTTCTCATACCACTAGTGGTGCGTGTACCACGATTTAGGAAGCACTGACCCAGGGGAAGGTGCTGTGCGGACAGCTGGATGGCAGAAGTGTTTGGAGGGTGAGGGGCATGGCAAGCGTGTTCACAGGCATCTGGCTTGTCTCTGCCCTGTCAATGGTCAGGATCTATCCCAAAATACCTGAGGGTGGCAGAAACCCCATCTGTGAGCATCCGTTACCTGCCTCCAGACTTTGGCCAGATAGTATATCCCAACTGGTCCAAGTTATGACCCCCTGGTCCCTGATCCTGTCCTTCCTGGTTATTTGATGCTGACTGCAAGCCACTTCTGCCCCCATTTTTCAGCTACTCTCAATGTTGTTTTGACCTCTAGTTTGGGGAAGCCTCAGACATATTGCTGGCCCCAGACCCAGCCTGCTGGCCAGAGGGAGTGATCTTCTGACATTTTGGCTGCATGACATCCGAAAATTCTACTTTGAGGGATCCCAAGACAAGAGCAAAGCAAGGCCCGAAGGCTAAGAGGGTGAATGCCTCTGCCCTCTCCCGTTCCCTTCAGGTGCTAAGTCTCGGTGGGTGACACAGAGACACAGTATCAGATAGAGACCATCTGCTGCAGCACTGAGAGCCCAGAGCTGTGGAGGGAGCCAGCAGTGGCAATGGCTTCATTGGTAGTGACAATGGCCCTGGTGAGAACACCCTACATAGATCATTCCTGTGGCTAACCTTGACTATGAACAATTTTTCCTGGTTTCTGTCTGAGCTATGTCTCTGCTTTGTCTTGATTCTATGAGCTATCAGATATCCTTCCAATAAATTTCTTCCCTGAATAAGCTAACCAGAGATATTTCCATTGTTTCTAACCAAGAACTTTGACTAGCATACCAGGATTGGGGAACTGGACCATAATTGGGGATATACTCAATGTATACCCAATTCTGGCCTGGTGGCGTTCCCATAACTGAATCGGAATCTATACTGGGAGCTACAATGACTTACATTTCTACTCTAGTGGTCTTATTTTTTGAGTATCATTAAATTGCCACGTTCAAAGCTTTGTGCTGTTTGCCACGCTTTTCTTGCATTCCTCATTCCTTTCTAACCATACAACATTCATCTGGTTTACAATATTTTAAAATGTTGGAAGCTTGGAATTAAACCAGCAAAAGGGGGAAAAAGTTTCATCAAAATGTAAGTAAATCTCCTTCAGATGAAGCCAAGTGACAATAACTGGGAAAGAAGCCTGTCCTATTTTCTTTATTGAATTTTCAGTGATTTGGTCATATTGTATCATCTATTCCATGAGTGGTTTTTAACTTCATTGCTGCCTTGGATTTTTTAAATTGCCTGTAGAAGGCACATCTCTTTTGGGCTGCTGGGGAGGATATTTGGAGAAGAAATGAGGATGCACTCTTGTCTCATGAAATACCAAAACGACATGAAGAAATGTAAGACATGTAAATCAGCTTCCTCAGACAAGGTCGTCTTTACTATCCACATAATTCCAAAAGACAGGAGCAAGTGCATTCCAGTGTCATCTAGGAACTTAGGCAGATTTCTTTCTTTCCAGTGGTTTTTCTTGTTGGCTTTAGCATCTAATTTATGTCCCTTTTCAACAGAGATAATCTCTTTCTTAAACATTTATTGTGAACCCATCTTCTTTCAGGCACATAAAGACATGAGGAGAAAATATCTTTTCTTTGCACCTTTGTTTTTCCAGATTGGGAGCTAACCAAGAACAAATCCATAGTCTGTGTCTTAGACATCTTTGCATGACTAGAGCCTATCCCTGTGCCTGGTACACAGCAGGTATTAAACCAACATTTGTTGAAAAAATGGATAATTCCACTCTCAGGGAACTCATGGCATAGTGGCGTAGGCAAATATGCATACGAACAAATGCTGCATGAGGGAATAGGTGTTATTAACAAAGACAGAATATCAGGTGGGGTGGGTACCCAAGGGAGGGAGGATACCAGTCTATTTAGGGAGGCCAGGGCCAATACCTGATAATTTTTTTATGTCCCCCATGTAACAATATCTCCCTGCCACTTTCAAATCCCCCTGTTTAAGTATTTTTATGGAAAAGGGGGGGTTGCTCACTGCGCTGGGTCAGTTTCCACTATAGTCTCTCTTTCTGTGTTCTCTCTGTGCAGCCTCTGGTCTTGCCTTTTGGCATTGCCATCCTCTCTCACCACCTCTGTCCTGGACTGGACCACTTTTCCTTCCTTTCCCCAAAGCACTTCCGGCAGAAATACTGTGGGGAGTAGCAGACTTTTACTGAATTTTTGGGTAATCACAGACCATAGCCAGAGATGATTCCAGATTCAGGGTTTGACATCCCCTGTTCCTACAATCTTATTGATCACTACTCACCCCAGAAAATCTTCTCGACTGTGTCCCCCCATACCAAACTGCTCACAAATCCTAGTTTATGTTTTCATGCCTAGCAGATAAGCTTTTCTCCTCCTACTTCTAACTCATGTCTAGACTTGCCTTTGTATATTGAAAAATTCCTCGTCCTGGTCTGCTATACCAAGGACCATCAACATTGGGTGTCCGGCCTTGGACAACACAGAACTGGAGGGTGCTTCACACTTGGAGATCACACATTTAAGCTGGAATCTCTCCTCCACCGGCCAGAACAAAGAGGGCTGGGGTGGGGGTGGAGAAGTGTCTTTCCTGTTACACATCTTAACATAGTGTCAGACGTGAACAGGGGCTCAGCGGTATTTAAACACAGCACAAATGGAATGCGATGGAGACCTAAAGAGTGGATGATTCCTGAGGGAGGTTCCCGAGGGAGTCAAGCAGAGATCAACACAGGCTCACAGGTTGGTCTTGGCAAAGAAAAGGGGCTATTGTTTCTCAGAAACAAGCAAACGAAGACAGGGACAGTGAAGATAAAAAATTAAATTGAATCATGCTGTTCGTTTTCCCCTTGATTTCTTCTGGGCGGAGATAAGCTTGGGGAGCATCTGCTACTTTGAGATTTGTCCCCAGGGGAGTGGGACACGTGGCATGTCTAGAGAGGGAATTGGAAACTCGGGAAAAATGATCAAACTAGTAAGAAATAAAGAGTTTGGACCTTTAAACTCCCTGGACATGTGGAATCAGCTTTAAATGTGCCTTACAGAACTCTAGGTGCTTCTTTTATCAAATTTATAGGAGTTATTTCTCTTTCCAAAAAAGCAAAACGTCAGCAAGCCTGGCTCTTATTTCTTCCCTTCGGTTTGTCTGGGGCTGTCTCTGTCATCTCTGCCAGTTCCGAGGGTGGCTGACACGACGAGTGAAGCACAGTCGGACCCCAGCCACTGCTTTTTATAGTCCGTGACCTCACCAGACTATACAGATGCATAGAATTTTCCAGCTGTACACTGAGAAAAGAAAAGAGAAAGAAGTAACAAATCCTACTCTGTTGTTTTCCCAGGATGTTCTGATGTTGAAAAGGGATTGTCTTATGCTTAAGTAATAAACAGTGTGTTGTGGGACAGATGCACCAACATTTGCTCTCCCTAATTTGCCCAAGTTTGAAACAAGTAAAATACAATTTGTGTGTTTTTATTTCCTTTTACAGGTAAGCACTGTAAGAGATAATGGGTGATTTATCAATTCTGTAAAACTCGCATTTGGCAGAATTTCATGATTGGAAGGACCCTTTCAGATCACTAAGTTCCACTCCTTACTGGCATTCGAATCCCTTTACAAAGCCCCCACCAACCGTTATCTGGCTTAGCTGTGTCAAGACCCTGTGTGGATAACTTTGGAGGTACTTCATTTCCTCCTTTGCCAGATTTGACTGTTGGAAAGTCCTTATTTACATAGCATCTGAGTCCATCTACTATTGGTCCTAATTGAACCCTATAAAGCCATATAGCAAATGGAATCTTCACTCACCCAGTTGCTCAGGCCAGAAATCTGCGAGTCATTCTTTATTTTCCTCTGCCTCTTACATTCCCTTTCCAATCACTTTGTAAACACTTTCAGATCTACCCTCAAATTTTACACCAAGCTTCATCATTTTTCATCTCCATGCCTCCTACCCTAGTATGAGCCACTGTTACTCTCTAGCCTGGACTACTGCAAGAATTTTCTAACCAGGGTCCATGCTGTCATGTTTGCCTGCCTCTATCTCTTATCTGTATGGCACCCAAAGGGGGTGTTCTTTCAAAATACAGTCACGTGTTACTTAACAATGGGAATACATTCTAAGAAATGTGTCCTTAGGCGATTCCATCCTTGTGCAAA
This sequence comes from Varecia variegata, assembly GCA_028533085.1. NCBI lineage: Eukaryota > Metazoa > Chordata > Mammalia > Primates > Lemuridae > Varecia > Varecia variegata. Next base: position 145,573,168 of record CM052436.1, on the reverse strand, counting down.
TATCGTAGAGCATATCGACACAAACCTAGATGGTATTGTCTTACACATCTAGGCTATGTGTAGCCTATCGCACCTAGACTACAAACCTGTACAGCATATTACTGTGCTGAATACTGTAGGCAATTATAACACAACAGTAAGCATTTGTATATCTAAACATAGAAAAGATACAGCAAAAATATGCTATAAAAGATAAAAAAGTACACCTGTATAGGGGACCATGAATGGAGCCTACAGGACTGGAAGTTGCTCTGGGTGAGTCAGTGAGTGAGTGGTGAGTAAATGTGAGGGCCTAGGACGTTGCTGTGCACTACTGTAGACTTTATACACACTGGACACTTAGGCTACACTACATTTATAAAACACTTTGTTCTTTCTTCAATAATAAATTAACCTTAGCTTATTGTAGCTTTTTTACTTTATAAAACTTTTTTTAAGTTTTTGAGTCTTTTGTAATAACATTTAGCTCAAAACACATATTGTACAGCTGTAAAGAATATTTTCTATCTTTATATCCTTATTCTGTAAGCTTTTGTTCTATTTAAAATGTTTTTTCAATTTTTACACTTTTTTTGTTAAACACTAAGACACAAACACACACATTAGTCTCGGGCTACACAGGGTCAAGATCATCAATATCACTGTCTTCCACCTTCACATCTTTCCCCATTGGAAGGTCTTAAGGGGCAATAACACGCAGGAGCTGTCACCTCTGATGACAATGTCTTCTTCTGGAAGGACCTGCCTGAGGCTGTTTTTCAGTTAACTTTTTTTTTTCTTTTAAGGTTTCTCTCCAATGTGATCAGTTAAGTTTTTTTAAAAAATATTTAAGTAGAAGGGGTACATTCTAGAATAATGATAAAAGTATAGTATAATAAAGACATAAGCCAGTAACATCGCCATTTATTACCATTTTCAGGTATGTAATTGTATATGCTGGACTTTTATATGACTGGCAGCGGTAGCAGCGTGGTAGGTTTGTTTACACCAGGATCGCAACAAACATGTGAGTAATGAAATGTGCTACAATGTTAGGATGGTTATGACATCAAAGGGAGATAGGAATTTTTTGGCTCCATTATAATCTGCAGAGCTGCTGTCATATATATTGTCCATCATTGTCTGAAACATCATCATGCAGCATATGACTGTGTTCTATCATGTTACTCCCTTGGTCAAAACTTGCCAGTGGCTTTTCAATCCACTCATATTATAGCTGTACAGGAGATATAATGTGATTTGATCCTGGCACTCTGTGTAACCTGTTCTCCTGCCTCTGTCCCTTTCACTCACTGCTCTCTAACCATTCCTGAACATTCCTTGAGAAAATAACAGGGTTCTGGAGTCAGCCCACAAGGTTCAAATCCAGTTTCCACCACTAATGACTTGTTTACCTTGATACAAGTCATTTGATATTCTTGAGTAATAAGAAATAGTAACTGGTTAACTTAAACAAGAAAAACATGAATTTATTAGCAATATATGGACTGGCTAAGACACATGGTTTAAAAAAAGTCAGGTCCTGGAAGACAGAAACCAGAAGAACTTGGGGACCAAAGCAGTAGAGCCATCCCTTCAGAGCACTCCTAGTGGAGTGTTAACAGCTCCATTATTTTATGTCCTTGTAATACTCCACTCATGATTCAAATTCCTAAAACAGGGCTGGGCACAGTGGCTCACGCCTGTAATCCTAGCACTCTGGGAGGCCAACGCAGGCGGATCGCTTGAGCTCAGGAGTTCAAGACCAGTCCGAGCAAGAGTGATACCCTGTCTTTACTAAAAAAATAAACAAATTAGCTGGGCCTATAGTCCCATCTACTCGGGAGGCTGAGGGAGGAGGATTGCTTGAGCCCAGGAGTTCAAGGCTTCAGTGAGTTATGACAAAGCCATTGCACTCTACCCAGGGTGACAGAGTGAGACTCTGTCTCAAAAAAACAAAGCAAACAAACAAAATTCAAATTCCTGAAACAGGTAATATTACGAGCGTGGTTTGATTCATATTTTCACCCTCTGGCTTGGAGTTTGACTGATATTCAACTAAGACTGTACATAATAGTGGAGAGGTAGTTACCTCCTCCCCCAAGATGGGATGGACACTGGGCAGGCCAATGGGCAGATGCCCACTGCGCTCTCTAACCTTCCGTTTTCTCACTTGAGACTGGGGGATGATAGTAGTGACTGCCTCACTTGGTTGTCTTCCGGCTTAAACAGGATACTGTGCACAAAAGGTTTGGCATAAGGCCTGCACACAGTGGGCATAGTAGGCCTGCAGCAAGTAGGGGACACTGAATGGAATTCAATAGTCTAGGTGTTAGAGTGGGATGCCACCTTCCTCATTTCTGACTCTAGTAACAGAGCCTAAGATGACATGTACATTTTACCAGCCACAGTAGCTATTGACTCTAATTGAGCTTCTTGTAAACCAAGACTCCTGAGTTGTTTCCATGGGTGCTTCTGCCAGCTCTTGAATCTCCCTCCTCATGCTAACACAGCTGATTGGCCCTTACACTCACTCCATGACTTAATCTTGTTAGATAGGACCCATTCTTGTCCTCCGTAGCCTGAAATCTCAATCCTGTCTTCTAACAAAAGCTTTTAGTTTTGTGTCACCTGCACATTTATGATTACCAAATTAACCAGGATTACAAAAGAAAGTGCTTGTGTTTCTTACACACTGTTGGTGGGACTGCAAACTAGTACAACCTCTGTGGAAAGTAGTATGCACATACCTCAAAGAAATAAAAGTAGAACTACCATATGATCCAGCAATCCCACTACTGGATATTTGCCCAAAGGAAAAAATGAACTTTTATAAAAAAGACACCTGCACCCAAATGGTTAGCAGCACAATTCACAATTGCAAAGATGTGGAAACAACCCAAGTGCCCATCAATACATGAGTGGGTTAATAAAATGTGGTATATGTATACCATCGAGTACTACTCAGCCATAAAAAACATGGTGAACTAATACTCTTGTATTAACCTGGATAGAACTGGAGACCATTCTTCTAAGTGAAGTATCACATGAATGGAAAAACAAACACCACATGTACTCACCATTAAATTGGAACGAGTTAAACAACACTTATGTGTACATATGGAAATAAAACACATCTGGAATCAAGCAGGAGGGAGAGGCGGAGGGGATGAGTAAATTCACACCTAATGGATACAATGCACACTATCTGGGGGATGGGCACACTTTGACTCAAACTGTACAAAAACAATTCACGTAACCAAAATGTATCTCCATAATACTCTGAAATAAACCAAACCAAACCAAAACAAAATAAAATAGAACTGTCTTTTCCATAACAATATGTTTTAAAGATCCAACTGTGGTGCTATGTGTATATCTAGTCAATTGCTTCTAAACAATGCATGACACTCCACTGAATCCCATTTTATCCACCCCATTTTATCCTTCCCCTCCCCCAGTGGTGGACACCTCTTGTCTCATGGTCTCTGCAGCCACAAACAAGATCAAGATGGGAATGCCCTGTACAAGCTGCTATTGGGCCCCTTGTAAGCATTTCTTTGGGATATATGATAGGAGGCAAATTGCTGGGTCATAGAATATGTATATCCTTAATCTGATCAAGTCAGGTATAGTGATCCCTAAAACGGCTACAGGACCCCTCCCTGACAACATTCAGATCACCTGACTTTCTCCTTTCTGCTAGTCTAGTAGTGTGAAGTGATATCTTACTATGGTTCTAATGCACATTTTTCCCATGACAAATAAGCCTGAGCATCTCTTCAGATGCTTTCTAGCCTTTTGTTTTTCCTTTTCTATAAATTGCCTGCTCACATATTCTTTACCAATGTTGATGTGCAGGAATTCCTTATTTTTTAGTTCATTGTCAGTTTTAATTATTGCAAATATCTTCTTCCACTGTCTTCTGCCCCTCCCCCCCACTTTTTTATGAGACAAAGTCTCGCTCTGTCACCCCACCTAGAGTGCAGTGGTGTCATCATAACTCACTGCAGCCTCAAACTCCTGAGTTCAAGTGATTCTCCTACCTCAACCTCCCAAATAGCTGGGACTACAGGCCTGTGTCAACACATTTAGATGATTTTTCTATTTTTTGTAGAGACAGGACCTTCTCTTACTCAGGCTGGTCTTGAACTCCTGGCCTCAAGCGATCCTCCTGCCTCAGCCTCCCAGAGTGCTAGGATTACAGGCATGGCCCACCACACCACACCTGGCCCTGGAGTCCTTAATGTAATCTAAATAATTTGTGCTTTTGATTAAAAAAATTTTTTTTTAGAGACGAAATCTTGCTATGTAGCCCAGGCTGGAGCCACATGGCTATGCACAGGCACCATCATAGTGCACTGCAGCCCTGAACTCCTGGCCTCGAGGGACCCTCCCACCTCAGCCTCCTGAGTAGCTGGGTAGCTAGGTTTGCAGGTGCACATGACCATGCCAAGCTGATTTAAATTTTATTTAAGGAGTACTTAACCACTCCTGGGTCATAAATATATCCTCGTATACAGTAGTCCTCCCTTACCTGTGGATTCACCTTCCCTGGTTTCAGTTACCTCGCCAGATACCAAACCTGCTGGCACCTTGGTCTTGAACTTCCTAGCCTCCAGAACTGTGAGAAATACATTTTATTATTTATAAATTACCCAGTTTGTGATATTTTGTCACAGCAACAAAAACAGACTAGGATACCATTAGGAGTTACTCCCCCACTCTCTCCAGCCCCTGGCAACCACTAATCTACTTTCTGTCTCTAGGGATTTGCCTATTCTAGACATTTGGAATAAATGGAATAATGCAATAAAAAAAAGTACATGTGAAGTCCTTTGCAAATGTGAAGCACAGCTCAAATGAAAGGCATCATTTTAGTCCTTATTCAAGAGATTATAGATGTAAACTATTTAGTGCAGTATCTGTTTTCCTGGCATATACCAAATCCCCCCCCCCATTTTTTTAATAGTTTCAGTTTATTAGGTGAGATAATCCTGTGTAGCTTCCCAATATGGGCAAATTTAAGTAAAAGTATGTGGGGTTTTCTCATTAGCATCAGTCTTCTTGATAGTTTCAAGGAATTGAGGTTTGAAACAGACAGCAATCTAGTTCTTAAGCCATCTGGGCACATGTTCTCCATCTTGTAAGTCTGACCTTGGCTAGCTTCAAAAGCAACAACCAGGGCTATTTCAGAGCAAATGTAATTTACATTATCTGATTGTCAACAATGCAATGTCTGTACTCTACATAGTCATGGTTGTGGAGATAGCTGCAATAAAGACTTTATATGGACAGCTCTGGTTAGGGATTTAGGGTAATGTTATTTACATAACTTTGGCTTTTTCTGCAGCATGCAGAACACCGACATTCTGTGAAGAATACATCGATGATACATGCCTGCTGGGTGCATGACCTTCACCATTTTACAAATCTACCTACATGCCAAACAAAACTCCTTAGCACTACTGTTCTTCGGGCCAGAATTAGATTCACTTTACTATATTAAAGCAACATAAAAATGTCTTAGCATACCAAAATGTTATACATCCACATGCTTTAAGTCATGGATAGTACACCTAGGTGCCTAAGGTGCTGTCTTATACTGGCAGTATAATTTTATATTTTTATTTCCTATGACACTATAAATGTTCATGTCTTTACCATTAATCTTTCATATTGACATTTCATGTGTTTTTCTATTTGAGGATAGTAAATGCCTTTCTTGTTCTGTTCACAAAAGAACATTCTCAGGAATTACCAAACTCATTGGATTGTACTTTCTTGGCTTTCCAAATCCAGGCATCTTTGAAGCATGCAACGAGGCCTTTGAGAAACAATTAAAAGCCATTGTCCCCCAAACCAGCCTTTGCTCCTCAAAGGAAAATGATTCTATCCATAGTTGAGCTTTAATGGAATAAGGCAGAGTGAACACTGGATGCTTAGGGCAAATGCTGACCATCAGCAGACACTTTTCTCCCCTCTTTGAGAATTCCTCATTCCTGAGATCTGATCAAGCTACATTTCTGCTATTGTTAAACAATCTCTGCGCCCTTTGAGGGCGCTCTGGTTTCCATCCTCCTCCAGATAAGACATGTTCAGTTGCGACAGGAAGCATTTTCAGGATAGAGCATGTACGCTAGAGTGCAGACCTGGGAGGGTCGTAAGTTTTGCTGAGCTGTGGCAAAGAGTATGCAAAACAAAGGCCTTTGAAAAGAGATTTTCTCCTGCAGAGAGACAGGATGATTTCACCTTCATACCCCCTCCTCAGGCATGGAAAGGGTTCCATGTCTAGTCAGAGTTTTTATGTTCTGCATGCTAATTGCAAAATATAAACCCAATAATGTTGTTTCTCTCCCATCTATTTATTATTTGTACTTGGATGAATTATGACATCACAAGGCATGCTCATGGTATTGGTATAAAATTCTTTATTTGGGTAATAGTTTTATTTTTCTTCCATACTACTTTTTAAACATCCTGGGGCCAGATTCCATTATTTCATCTTCTTCTGACTTCACAAGGCAGATGATTAATACAGTAAACTGACTTCCTCCCTTCTTTTCATTTTTTGCTGGTAAGAGGTGATCAAAACCTGTATATGTTTCTCTAGAAGATAAGATCCAAGTGAACCTAAAGAGTGATATATATGTGAAATGGTATAATGAATTAAAGTAGAATGCAATTTCAATAAAGTGACATCATGACTTGTTATTTGGAAAGTAAATATAGGCTGTAATTTAATGACAAGGTATAAATCAGGTGGAGGAAAATATAGGCTGAGGGCTTACATAGTAAAACTTTGTCATCTTTAGTAGTAGGAGGCAGGATCTTGAAATGTATTTAAGCTCAGCATAACTTATGAAATTTGATGCTGATGATGTAGACTTTTGAATGGCCCTTAGGTCAGAGATGGCTCTTATCTCAATGCCTGCTTTGTATCATCCTCTTTAGTTCACTCTTCCATGCAGCTGGTGATCTTCAGAGCCTTAGGCTGCATTCTGGAATGTCACATGTGTTATAACAAATGACCTTCCATGCATGGAGGCAGAGGCAGGGTGCACATCCTGGCATTAAGGACTCTGGTTTGCATATTTTGTTTCATGTCATGTGTGAGAAAATGATCTCCTATAGGTTTCATTGTATGAGATTAGTTAACCTTGTTCACTGTGTGTGTGGTTGAATTGCACAGCTCACTGGCACTGAAAACATGCTATTGTGCTTTGCCATGCTAAGGTCTATTCCGGCATTTAGTTAAGGTGGAAAAAGGACCAGGGAACTCAAATGCCTCCAGAAAGGACCAGATGAGGGGGAAGATTCCTCAAGAAAACAAATGGAGGAAGAAGGAGAATACCTGGAGCAGCAACTTTCAAATGACTTCACTTAAGATTCACCAAAGACTTGCTAAAACACACACTCACATGCATGTACACACACACACACATAGCATCCCAAAACCCAACCGTGGAGAATCTGATTCTCCAGGTCTTAGGCAAGGCCCTCTGTACTGTTAACAAGCTTCCAGGTGATTTGGAGGCAGGTGCTCCACTGATCATCCATTCAAAAACACTGACTTGCAAGTGCTACAATGGAAAGAATGCAGATGTGGAAGCCCAGCTGGCATGGGTTTGGCTGTAGCATTGATCATTGGTCGGATTTCTTTACTTCGTTAGGCTTTATTTTGCTCACCTATAAAGTCACTATAATGGTAGCCCCTGAAGTGTGTATTGGTGTAAGACAAGCACCTAGTACACTGCTGAATATGTGATAGGAGCTCAATACATCACAATTATTATGATTATTTCTATTTTTAAAAATCATGATCAAAGAATGGCCAAAGTGATTTAAATACTAGGCAATAGGATTCCAGGGCCAAGTCAAGAAAAGGGCTTTAGGTAACTGATGGATAGACTGCTATCAACTACTTGTGTTGGCCACTCCACGCTTCTGTACTTGTAGCTTCCTTGTTTTTATTCTGCGGAATTTTGCTCTTTTCTTATTTAAAGGTATATTTCATGAGAACTTGTTTTATTGCCATAAATTATATTTCCTTGTGGATATTCCAATAGAGTATGGGGTGGAATATTCCTACTTTTCTTTATTTTCCCATGCTCATGTAAGGCAACATCATTGGGGCTGCTCTACTTACTATTCCAAAGGGTAGTTGAAGACAGTGAGCATGGTAAAGGGAAAATGCCAGGAAGATATATTCTGAAACCGTACTACTCTACAGTGATGGGAACACATGACACACACATAGCTCCATTTTCCAAAGCAGGATTTGGTGCTCTAATGTGCTGGTTGCAAAAAGAATAGACTACATCAGAGCGTTGCTGATGGTGGTGCTGGAGGCAGGGCTGGTATCATGGTTGTGGTGTGAGCTGTGCAGTTGCACAGGGCCCTGTGCTTAGAAAGGTCCCTTGCTTATTTTAATACACTCATGTCACCATCTTGAAATTTCTAATAATTTTTGAAAAAGAGGACCCACATTTTCATTATGCACGAAGCCCCACAAGTTTTCAAGCTGGTCCTGGGTGTAGATGAGGGTGGGCATTAGGAGAGTCATGGTAGGTCATGGCTAGAGAAACCATCAGAAGGTTTTAATTGGAGATGTGCTTGGACTGATACTCTGAAGAGGTATTTTTATTTATTTAATTTTTTCCTGCAAGGTGAAAATAGGTCATGAATCCATGGAAGGAAAGGTGAAAGCAAAAAGACCAGTAATAAAGGAAGTCATTTTAATATTTAGGTGAGGGATGATAGTAGATTGGGGTAGATTATCAAAATGGAACACTCCAGGCCCCCCAAAAAGGAACAGAGTTGAGATGCATTTTTGGAGGCCAAACCAACAACACTAAAGTTTAATAATAATAAAAAAAAATTATTGATGTCATGAACTTCTCTCATATGCAAGATGGCTTCTTGTCACACCAGAGGAAGGATCAAGGAACCATGCTGGTGGGAGCAGTAAGTTGTGTTGAGATTTTCAGCACTGACGCTGGCAGCTTTTGGGCCTGGAGTCTAATGACCAAGTCCAAGGAGAGATCTGCTGAGCAGGTTTCAGGCTGACCAAGGTCACCCAGCAATGAACCTTGTAGATGGGGTCAGGGGAAGAGCCTAACTGGCAGCTGTGGCCCAAAGCCACCAATGACAGCAATTATTGATGGCTGTCCTTTGTCCTGCCTTGGTGGCAGTCAGCTGATGATGAATACAAGCAGAATGGAGAGGCTAACATCAGACTGGGTCTTTGAGCACACGCTTGTCAAAGAGAAAACAGCAGAAGAAAATCATCCAAACACCAGTTAAATGGTTCTTTTTAGAGCTCCAATGTTGTCTAGATTAGAAAGGGCAGCAGCATTTTAATATTTAGAATGGCTTCTTGTTTATTAATTACATTTTATTTTATTTGGCCTTTGGAAAATATTACAAGATGAATTTTCATGGTTGTTCCTGATGATTAAGTTCCATAATTAATTTTAAACTTAACATGACCTACTGCTATTTCTTTAATCTATCTAATGAGACTCCTTGGAATTTACATTAGCCAATTAATCAACACGACTGTGGGGAAGATACCAGGGCAGCATGTTCTTCTAGCCACAAAGTCAAATTTAGAAACCTCAGAAATCGCAGCTTATTTTGTCCCCACCTACTTTGACTGTAATCATGCTTATAAAGTACATTGACGTGTCATTATTTTTCTTTAATTTCTTGAGATTATTCTGGTTACGCAGCTGAGGTTGCCACATGGCCTTGAGATAATGAGCTTTTTTTTTCTTGTAGTGGCCCCATGACAGGCTTTTGTAATTGTTCCTTTAAAATGGAAAAAGAAAGCTAGGTTGGCCATTCTTAAATGAAAAATGGTTCTCCAAATCTGTGCTGACACTTTGGGTTAAGAAGTCTATGATCCTGTATTGAAACGAAAATGAAACCCTAAAAATGCTCTCTGCCTACTCATCCATTTTCCTTTAAAAACAACTGAAATACAACTTTAAGGTTTTCAAATCACTTCTGCCTTCCTTTGTTGTGTTGTGTCTTTGCTAAGGCAGTATCACTGATGACATGAGTATATAGAAAAAGGAGGACCATAGATTCCTTCAAAAACAAGATAAGAAAATCAAATGAAACTGTCTCTCATCAGAATTAAACCTCTTAATCTGTTTTCACGTGTAAAGCAAAACTGGGCCTCGGAAAGGCATTGACCAGCAGGCAAGTATATTTGTTTGTTTTAATTTGTGTATTCAATTCGTCTTAGAATCCACTTTAAAAATACATAAATATTTTCTTTGGAAATGCACATACTTCCTGCATTTATGAAGGGAAAAATAAATGAAAGCTCTGCTTGTTTTGCATGACCAGATGTGGACTGGATACAACGTGGGATGGAGCAAAAAAAGAATTGGACTGGCTGGGGGCTCCACTGTACCACTAGCCATGACCTTGTGTGAGTAACACACGCTCTCATCCTAGCCTCAGTGTCATCTGTAAATATCAACCAAAGAGTGTTGTGAATGCCAAAGTTTCTTCTAGTTCTACCAAGAGCCACTTCCTTTTTTTCTTTCATTTCTTACATTTTTAATAATTTAATGAGTTATTTTTGTACTAATTTGAAACTTGGTTGAGTACTTTTCCCATATCATTTCATGTTCCCCCCCATTAAAAAAATATTTCTTTCACCCTTTGGTGAACCTCCAAGGCAAAGCCAAATGTCTATATAGAGGAATTTACTTAGAGGTTTATTGATTTTCTTCACATTGGTCCACTGTCCTTTTGTATTTGAGTTGTTTATAAGCATACAAACTTGTACTTAAGTGTTTACAGGCACAGATTATGTAAACAATTATTGTGGAGTCAAGAAAACATACAATCACAAAATTAGTTGCTTGTAGATATATTTAAAAATATTTGACTTTCTCTTGGAAAAAGAAAAGGGGTGAAGAAATGTGAACATAGCCTACAGCCTCTATGTATATTACATAAACTTGAAACTAATCTAATTCATTCAACCATCCACCCATCTTTCTCCCAAGCAGAAAACACTGATGTATGTAGTATAATGGCAACATCTGTTGATCTTGAAAATGATTTGAACTTCAGTACTATAACTCTTAGTGTTGCCATATAATTTTGCTTTTTGACTAAGTAATGCTACTCTCCTCTGCCAAGCCAGCACACATACTCCAAACATTAAGATACAATTATGAAAGGCCAAATGAACTGCATATTTTACAGAGTTATCACAGGACTCCAGAACGATTTCCTCAAGTTTCTTGTAGATTATTCTAACATCATCCTAATGTATCCTTGTGGAGCTGCTAACATTTTCCTGACTTCCTAAGTTTAATTTTCCCTTAGGAAAAAGGCAAAGCAAGCTTCACAGAAATTGATGACTGAAAAGCATTTACCAAAGTACAGTTTTTCTTTCTTCTGAATAGCCAGTGTTCCACTGGAAATGTGATTTGCAAACAGACTTTGAAATATATTACTGGAAGATATAATTAACACTTTTACAGACACAAAAGGACAAATATTGTATGATTTCACTTACATGAGGTACCTAGAGAAGTCAAAGTCAAAAAGACAGATATTAGGATGGTAGCTGCCTTGGGTTAGGGAAGGAGGAAATGGGGAGTTTGTGTTTAATTTGTACAGAGTTTTAGTTTGGGAAGATGAAAAATTTCTGGAGATGGATGGTGGTGATGGTTGCACAAAAATGTGCATGTACTTAATGCGACAGAACTGTACTCTAAAAAATGGTTAAGATGATAAATTTTATATTATGCATAATTTGTCATACCTAAACAAAAACAAAAAAAAAAACTTTCTAAATATTCTGGAACTCTGACTCCCCTTTATTTTTCAGCTATATATAGGATATCTCTACAGTGTAACTCCAGGATGCTGATTTAATTGGTTGGTCAGATTGTAAAATAATTAATATTCCAGATGTTCAAGTTGAAGTTTGGTGGGATTCCTTAGCAAAAAATAGGAATTACATTTAGATTTTGAGTATCTTAATATTTTCTTAAAAACTGAGAAAATCTAAGTAAAACATTATATTTTGACATAAAGGTGTCATATCTCTAGGGTAGCATTGTCCCATAGAAACACAATGACAGTCACATATGCAATTTTAAACTTTCTAGTAGCCACATTTTAAAAAGTATTTGTACCTCGTAATATTTTGAAATTAAAAAAAAAAAAAAACCTAACACCCCTCCCCGCCACCCCTTGCCTAAAAGAAAAGAGTATTTGAGTTGATTCAGGAAAGGCATTTTCTGAGTGGGGACATTTTCAAAAAGAGTGATATTTCTGTATAAATCAGGCCATTTCCCACCTGTGTTATATAATTTCTTCCCCAAACAGTTTAAGAGTTTTTTTTTTTTTTAATGGAGGAAGGAATGTTTAGAATTGCAAAATCCCAGTAGATAAAAGGTTATTGAAGATAAGAAAACTGTGGACTAATGATATAAAAATATTTTATACCACTGAAGGCAGCTAAAATTACTCTTCTTACTGATTAAAAAAAGGAATAGGTGAAATTAATTTTAATGATACATTTCACTTAATCATGTTGATAATGTATCCCAATATTATCATATCAACATACAATTAATATAAGAATCATTAATTAGATATATTAGATCTTTTCATATTTTAGATTTTCTCACACTAATTTAATTAAATATTTTAGATTTTTTTCAACTTTCTTTGAAATTTGGTGTGTATTTTACAGTTATTAATAAAAGCATATCTCATAGGGCAGAGGGGAAGCTCAATGGTGGGGCAACGAGCTGAGTGTATACATTTCAATTTGTGTACTCTATTTGCATTGGAAATTCTTGATCTATATTTAGATTTCATAAAATTTACAGCTGAAAAATAGATTTCACATACCCAAGTTGTTCCAAACATACCTGAAAGTTTTTCAACAACTGCCTTTAATATGAAAAAATATTTCCTTTAATATTTGCATCCATATTGACAAAACTCATTCATTTCTTTTAGCAGAATTGATTTGACTTTGAAATAAAAGCACATTAGTTTCAGATCTGTGTGTCCAAATTAAATAAATTCACCACTCTTGTGTTGATTCAGGGTTATTAACATCAAAACCAAATGGGTATAACATAAATTGAAAAGCAACTCTAAATTTTTCCAATATCAACAAAGTATTCCTCAAATTTTTCTTACAGTCTTTACAGCAATTTATATAAGGCTAGCAATTATAATATATATTTTATTAATTGATTCAAGTTAGAGAATGTGTAAAATTATGATTATTAATTTGTATTATGAGAAGTTTACATTTTAACATAAATTCTCATACTTGTGTAGCTGGGTCACAAGCCTTTTTGAAGCTTCAAATTTAGCTTGTTTATATGTAGTGTGATATTGGTGAAAAACATAAGTCATCCTATTTTTTGTTTTTGATTATTGAATATTTGGCAGGTATTCATTTTGTTTCAAGAAAATCTTGGATTAGAGTTAAATCTTTGTAAAGCTCTTCCAGGACTCAACCAATGAGTATTGGCAAAATACATAAGATCACTAAAATGATCATTTTTTTTTATTCTCATTAACAAGTCCACAAACTGGCAGTGATTCCTAGCATTTGCACATTATTGAATGATTTTTAACAATTGCCCCCACAACTCTTTTCATAGAATCTGCTATAAGAAAATGGAGCACAAATATTTTCAATAATGAATCTTATAGTAGAGCAAAGCAAGAAAGATATCATCCATCTATTGCTTTAAAGTTGCATTAACTTTGAATTTTTGACCTAACATACCTGGAATACTATCCATCATGATAAAAACTAATTTTTTATATCTAACTGACATTTTTGTCTGACGGATATAAAAAGTTGAAAAGTATCGATACAAGTTTGATATTTTTTGTTTGACATTTTTTAGTAAATTTTGAAGTCCTTTAAGATAAAATATACCCAGAGTACTAACTGGTCAGTCTATCTTGTATTGTACAACTCATCTAAAGCTAAAATAGTTACAATTTTTTTGTATTTTGAATTATTTGATCTTTGATGTCTTTAGAAAAGTCTTGCATTCTATGGTCAATTGTTTCCTGGCTTAGTTGAAGATTTTTTTCTTTTTTTAATTTTTGTGTGTGTGTTTTCCCTTTATTTTCTAGCACAATTTTCATAATGGGTTTTAATTTCTTTACCATCCCTCTAAGAAATTGCTTTTTGTGTTGTTTTGTACAAATTCAAGGTGTTTATAGTTGGCCAAAATTACAAGCCATATCCTGTTAAAAAACATTTTATATTTGTTTGTTGGACATTCAATTTGGATTTTAGGTGACTAATTTCATTGATCCCTTTTTGACCTTTGAGAGGAAACTTATTGCCAATATTATTGAACAATATTTTATAATGGACTTCATGGCAGAATGAACATATAAGCAATAGACTCAACCATTCTTAACTCTGAATCATGGACAGCGGCTGCTGAGGGCTCACAATGAGTAGAGTCTAAAAGCTAAATTCACGCTTCATGATAAAGATTCCTGGTTTAATCATCCTTGACTGTCTTAGGCATGGAGTAGGAATGGTAGCTAATATATCATATACCTATTTTAGAATAATCACCCATCTGAGATTGAGAAGACTAACTGCTTACTATATGTGACCTTGGGTAGATTACTTATATTCTCTGTGTCTAAAACTATGGACTATAACCATTAAATAAGGAACTAAAATAGCCTTATGACTCAGCTATAATTACTGTCTTTCTCCTAGTCTCTGTCTTTCTCTATTTGCTGCAAATTCCTTTATCCACTAAATGCCTTTTTCTGCTTTTTCAAATGTTCTGCTGCTTTATAACATGGCTTCTATTTGCTGTGGCACCAATTCTAACTTGTAGCATCTTTGTAGCACCCTTTCAGCTCTTTCTACCAATTCCCACTGGCTGAAGCTCTCCATGTTTCCAAGGTGGAATTCCTAAGAGCAATGATATGACTGGCCAGCTCAGTTTTTTCATATTTAGCATGTCACTGGCCAGCCTATTGGGTCAGATATCCAACCCTGAGCCAATCAGGTGCAGAAGCAAGATCACATGGCAGAAACATGGTCACATGGCCTGTTGCAGCTCTACATAGGATGGCTCCCCTTAGAAAGAGATGTGGGCAGGAAGAAAGGAATTGGTTGATATCTGAAATACCAGAGATTGGCATAGAAAATCACTCTAGCTCCTACTCTGACATCTGTCAATCCAATCATTTGAAAGAAGATCTTTTTGAGGAAGCAGAGTGATTTGTGAAGAGGAATTCTTTATCCTGATATAAGGGAAGCAGAAAATAAGGACTACAATATTATCAGTGTCCCCCACAATAATTAGTTCTGAATTTGATCTCTTCCTTCTGCCATTTTTCATCCGTAACACCACTGAACACACCACCTTCACCTTGTCTCTTCCTGTACAGACTCCCTTTCTGGCAATAATCTTCTAGCTGGCCTCCCTGCAGCCAACTCTCCCTCTTCTAATTTGGTCCATGCACAGGGAGAGTATATTATTTTACTTAAATGTGATGCTTGATCCATATTTCCACCTCCTAGAACTG
Organism: Varecia variegata; assembly: GCA_028533085.1. Taxonomy (NCBI): domain Eukaryota; kingdom Metazoa; phylum Chordata; class Mammalia; order Primates; family Lemuridae; genus Varecia; species Varecia variegata. The sequence continues at coordinate 145,557,607 of CM052436.1, read as the reverse complement.
AGTTATGACTTCTAATTAATTCCATGTGACAAGTAAATATTGAACATACTGTGCAAGATGCTTGGAGAATAAAAACATGAACAAGATATCTATCCTGCCCTTCAGAAATGTACAGTCTAAAAGGAGTTTATGACTTACAACCAACAATCGGTAATATAAAGGAGAGCATAGTGTCATAAGAGAGGTATAGATTTTTAAAGCATTCAAAAGAAGGATAAAGGCAGTGTTGTTCTACTAAATATTTAACACCTGGCTCTGGCATGTGGGGTGGAAGTGATTTGTAGTGATTACTGATCTCCATAATGTAAATATTCCACTAATGGCTAATTTCAAGTTACCAATATGAAATCACTGAACACAGAGCTGGGAAGAGACAAGTAGTAGCCCACCATTGTAAAGTATTTCTACCATACATACAGATAGGCTACACCTAAATAATCTCGAAAACATAGATAGTAGTAAAATACAGTAAAATAATTAGGATGTATATTATCACTTTTGTTTTTAATATAAGTCATTGAATTCTAATTTTATATAATTTGATTTTTAATGATGCTGTGTGGAACAACTAGGCTTAGAAAATTCCTGAAAATTTAACAATTGTTACTCTCCAGCAGGTACAAGCCGACTCCAGCACACCGCCAGATGAAGGCTATGAAAATTTGAATTTTAACTTTTGTACCCCCATAATAAGCTGAAATAAAAAAAAAATAAAAATAAATAAATCGGGAGAGGAATAGATCTCAAGGGGAGGCCCTTGAGCTCTGAGTTGAGCCATGAAGCATATGTAGGATTTAGCCTCTGGGTATTGGGGTGGAGTGGGGAAGCATATTTTGAGAGAAAATCGGGAAGCTTGGGGCCTGAATGGAAATAATCAGTAAATTGTTTCTTTAAATGTAAATCAGTCACGGGCTACTGACCTGACACAGCACTAGCTCGCATCGGACCCACCCATTTGGAACCAATGACAATGATGACAACAGTAATAACAAGGACAGCTAATATTTGTTGGATGATTGCTTGGTGCCAGGTACTGTTCTAACCAAGGGGCCTTTGTCATCCCTTGCAGACCTTCCTGGTTCCTTGTTTGCTGTGTTGCTGAGCAGCCACTGCCGTCTCTGGGTGAGGCCACTCCTCTCTGGCTTGCCACAGAGCCTACCACTCACCACTGTCTTTCCCACACCACAGAGCAAGCTGCCATTTGTCACTGAGCTTGCAAAAGCACTTTACGCAGAGTGAAGAACTATTTCTCTGTATCCATGACTCAGAAGTGTGAAAACAAAGTGCAGATGACCGTATCTTTCAAGCAAGATGGGAAAGAGTATTTTCTTTGTAGAAGTAAAGAACACTTCTATGTGTTTAATGTGGAAATACCTGGCCAGTTCCATTAATTTATATTCTGTTGGCCCCTGTAGGCATTTGAGTTTGGGGTCCTAATTCTGTAGACAAGACAGTCCAATCAGCAAATGAAAAGATAAAAAGCAGTAAGTTCTGTCATCAAAGACTTGCTATACATAGAAAGTCTGCAGATTTAAAATGTATCTGACGATTTTTTTTTTTACACTCGGCTAACTTGATGCTTATCAAAATAGCCGTAAGACAGGCTCCCCGTACATGAGCTCTGAGCAGTTAGGATTAAGAGAAGAGAAAAAGACCTAGTTTTGCTCCCTTTCTATCAGTTTCTCATATACCTTGTCTCTTTGAAAGCAATCCTGTTTCTCACAATTTCAGGTTAAGAAATTGTAGGAATATCTCACTGTATTGTCACTCAGATTCCAAGCATGATGAAAAACTGAAAAAAAGTGAAAACAAAACTAAGATGAATGATATTCCAAATTCTGCAAGACTAGTAATTCTATTTTTATTTGGAGATCCATTTACTTGGTAAAATTCACCTGTTCTCAACTTGGAATAAAAGTTTGCTAAATGAGAAGCAATTACTATGGCTCCCGTTTGAAATTTACTTTTAAGAATAGAGGAAATAGACAGTTGGAAGGGAAGCAAGAGCACACGTGAGGGTTGCTTAATTCTTACAAGGATTACATATCACGCTCCTCAGAGGAGCCACTGTTAATTGAGAAACTGTAGGTAGAGACACTCCAGGGAAACACACAAATCCTTAATCACAGTGATAAAATGCCTGTGTGTGCTGATGTGTGGGGGAGGGGGATTAGCCAAATGATGGTTTATTTTCTTACAATTTGTAGTTTGGTTTGCTTCTATAAAACACTTAAAAGGCAAATATTCTTTCCTTTCTCTAATGAGACATACTGATTACATCAACACTATTTTTACGTGAAAGATGAGCCCAGTTGTTTGTTGAGGGTAACAAGAGGTATATGGCTTTAGAATAACCACCCCCACCCACCCCTGCCAATAAACAAGTTCAGTGAACTCAATTTTCCCTAATTTATAGGCAGCCTGTTTAAATTATTGTTACTTGGCCAGGATCATTTCACAGGGGTTTAATTGTGCTTGTAAATCGTGTTTCTTTCAAATCCATCTCTTTATTCACTTTATTTCCTTCCCCCATGTCTCATTTTGCATATGCTCCAAAGCATATCAATAATTTATGCCACAAAGCCTTGTTTTCTCTTTTGTAACTGGGCACATGTTCTGCATTATGTGGTGATGTCAAAGGAAATGTGTACATTGAGAAAAGGTCTTGAATTTTTCATGAAAGTTGGTTAGGGCCAAATGGCATTTTGCAGATCTTTGGGAGAAGAACAAACCTATTTTTTCGCAAAGGGTTTTAGAACCAAATAAAAGCAACAATAATGCCAGAGCTAACAAAGGTAAGATTGGTTGAGCATGTTTTTTTAAAAATCATTAACACATTTAAGCATTTATACACCCTATCTAATCCTCACAACCATATTGCAAAGAAGGTCTCATTATCTCCATTTTACAGATTAGGAGACTGAGGCTCAGTCATAAGAAGTCACTTGCTCAACATTACACAGTTAAGAAGTGACAAGAAAGGCCTTGAACTCATACCTTTCGAAATTCAAAACCCGAGTGGTCTTCTCATAAAATCACCTAAGTAACTTTCTCATATTTGGGCCACATCAATTCAAACAAATCAGTTTTATTTTTGTTCTAGGTCTAGAACTGGAGCCCCCAACTCTTCTTTATTTTTAAATTAAAAAAAAACACTTTTTTGTCTTGTCTGTCCTCCTTTATTTTGGATGGCTTTCAACTGACCACCAAATTAAGTGAATAAAACCTGAGGATCTGATGGAATTTGCAGGAGAGAAAGGAAGGGAAGTAGAGAAAGGACACTTTGTGAGATATTGCTGAGCTGATATTAAGTTGATGCAGAATACTCATTCATTATTTATTGAACTCCAACTAAATGCTAGTTCAGGGGTTAGCAGACTGTGGCCCATGGACTAAATATGTTGCACCTCGTGTCTTTGTAAATAAAGTTTTATTGGAACACAGCCGTGCCCATTCATTACATATGGTTTATGGTTGCTTTTGCCCTACAACAGCAACACTGAGCAGTTTTGACAGACACTGTATAGTCTGCAAAGATGAAAATATTTACTATCTGGCCCTTTATAGAAGATGTTTGTTGACCCTGTGTTAGATAATGACCAGAACAGACACAACTTTTACCCTTATGAAGTTTATAATCTCGTGAGACAGACATTAATCAAATAATCACCATATTATTAAAAACTGATAAAAAGTAAAAGCAAAGTATAGTAGAGTGGGCAATGGATTTTACTGTGCTCATCACTTGCCACTGGTTCTTGAAATTTAATCAGTTGGGCCTTATTCTTTTACATTCAAAAGTACTTCTTGCTTGGGATGAGAAAAATTTCATTCATTCATTTATTTACCCAGTCAAATTCAACAAATATATACTGAGTACCTACCATGCGTTGCAACTATATTAGGATACAAAAGTGAACAAAAGTTGGTGGTTGGTCTCCCATTTGTTGACTCTTTGGCCTTTTTTCTCAATTAGTTGAGAACCCAAGAAATGAAGAGCTCTAATTATTGGGCCTCATTGAACTCCCAACAGAGTCCATTGTAAGGTCTTCTTTCTTACCCTTATATTCTCTGAAATGGTCTTGTGTTCTAACACTATATCCCTCCTTTTTGATTAAAACTAGTTTGAGTGGGTTTCTGTTATCCAGAACTCCCCAAAACTTAGAGTTTTGAGACTAAATCAGCTAAGGGAGCATTTGGCTTTCCAGACTTTACTGTGGGAGGAAGCAATGGAACAAGATGTTGAGAATGACATGTGGCCAACCATGTCTGTCCCAGTTCTGTCCTTGGCTTCCTCATCTTCCTTCCCTCGAGGTCCTTCTTTTTGACCTCTTCTTTGAGGACTTTAACTACCACTACACCCCCAGTGGATTCTGGCTATAGTTGTATCTCAATTCCTCATTTCCAGTCGCCTGCTGCTCAAGTATACTTGAATGTCCCATTGGCACCTCAAATCTAACAGGTCCCTAATAGAACACATCAACTTCTTCCACTCCTCTCCACATACTCCTCATCTTGACTATACCCTTGGAGATAAACATGGATAATAGAGACAGCTGAAACTACAAGTACATGTCACACCCGAGTGGGGAAACAGCTGCAGGGTTGGGTGGAGACCACACTGTTAGGAATATCCAGGTGAATTCTGTCTCCCTGTCCTTAGTCTCAGTTTATAATCTTGAAGACATGCCTTTCCCATCCCTCCTAACTCTAATCTCTGTCTCTCCTCAACTTTGACTTGGTTCTCTGATTCTCAGAACAGAATTCCTGAAATTTATTTTATATTTTCTGGTTTTATGTCATCCTTGACCTTGAACTCTGTACCTATCCCTAGCCTGATAAGACCACCACACAATGAACACTATTGTTTTATATAAATTACCTAGTATAGTCCTTAAAACAATCTTGTGAGAAAAGTATTACTATTATTATAATCTATTTTCCAGGTGAGGAGACTGGACACCAACAGGTTTAAGTAACACACATATCTGTGGTTGGAGCAAACCAGGTTTGCTTGGCTCCAAAATACTACCCCCAATTTCTTTTTTGTATAATTGGAAAATGATTTCTGTTCCCTTCTTTCCTAATTGTATTACTTTGGGGATCCTGCTCTTGTAACTTACTTTAATACCTATATCTGAGTCAGCAAACTTTTTCTGTAAAGGGCCAGGTAGTAAATACTTCTGGTTTTTCAGGACATATGTTCTCTGCCACAACTGTTTAGCTCTGCCATTATAGTGTGAAACTGACCATAAACAATACATAAGTGATGGGTACAGCTATGTTCCAATAACATTTTATTTATGGATGCTGAAATTTGAGTTGCATATAATTTTCACATGTCACTAATTATTCTTATTCTTTTGTTTTGTTTTTTCCAACCATTAAAAAAAAAATGTAAAACCATTCTCAGCTCACAAACTACGCAAAAATAGGCAGGGGGCCAAAGTTTGCCAACTCCTGTTCTATACCACATTATTTGACTTTGGGTTTATCATTCTGAAAGACTGAGCCATTTGCTACCATTAATAGTGTGTGTGCTATATGTCAATGTTCTAAGCATTGTTATGTATATGTCACACATTGTTACATACATATGAGGGAGGTAATGGTACCATTTCCATTTTACAGATGAAGAAAATGAGCACAGAGGGATGAATTACTTGCCAAGATTGTACTCAATTAGGAAATGGTACAGTCTAGATTAGAACCCAGGCTGTCTCACCCCAGGTCTGGCATCTTAAGGTCTGGCCTCTCTGGTTCCTATGAGATAATGTACATTAAAGTGTTTTGAAAACTATGAAGGGTTATGTAAATATAAGTTAATAACTATCATAATTATTCATGTTACATCTTCATCCAGGTTTCTGAAGGGATTGGATTGCAATCAAATTGATGTTAATCAAAATAAAAACACTGAGGCATGCCGTGGGATGGTATCTATTTTTTCTGTCCATCTTAGCATTAAACATTTTCAAGCATTGGATTTCCATCTCAAATAAGCAATAGAGGAGCCTTCTTCTTATACGCAGTTTTGCTATTTGCTTCCATCTCTCCCGAACTTGGCATTATGCCCCAGTCCTGATTAAAACCAAAATGAAGCTGCAGATAAGAAAGAAGTTGCATATCAATAAGGCTTGTGATTAAGTTTTTGTCAATTTTTTTTCACTCTTTCATTTCTTTCAGGTTCTTAAATTAGATAGCAGGAGAGACATGACTTAATTATTGAGAATACTTTGGAGCCAAATGGAAAATTATACTACTACTTACTCAGATGCCAGGGTAATTAGAGCCCAATTATTTCTCTCATTTGGCACTAATGAATGAAGATCAATTAAAAAAATAATGTAACTGTGAATTTCTTTTATTGAGCAGAGAACTCTAAGCAGCTGAAATCATCTACTCTTTCACTAATGGAAAATACTATGTGAAGGTAACCCAGAATGTGATTGTCTCCATGTAATTTTAGAGCAGTTTGCTTTTTTAAAAATCACGCAGATGGCCAAAGCTTTGTGTTACAATCATTTCCTGGGTATAGCACGCTGCTCTCTCTTCCATAAGGAGAGTCAAAACATGGCTCAAGAAATTCCTGCTTCCCTAGTGATAACATCGGGTTTGCTGGCAGGACTTTATTTTTGCTTCTGGGCTGGTCCTGCTTGGGCTAAGATGGAATGTCTGATTTGCTTGGCTATTTCACTTTTCTCCTGATTGGTAGGTATATTCATTTCATCCAATGGATTCTGAAAACAACATTTATTTTACTGCAAAAATCTGATTGCAAGAGATGTCTTCTTGATTAACATTTTGGATTCAGTTTATGTGGACAGGGACCTACCTGTTCAAAGATACCCTGGAGTTCAGAGTTTGCCTGTTAAACATCTGGTTCAACAGCAACCACTGAAAAACAAGCCTGCGCTATTTTATTTTATTTTATCTAGCATATATTTTTTTTTGAGGGGGGTGATGGAAGAATTGTAATTCTTTAGGTTTGTTTATAGTCTGAATAATCATTCCCATGTAGTCTTAGAACTGAGCTGTTTATAACAATGGAGTTCTGCTTATATGAAGGTCACTAGTCAAGCCCCTTACCTGACTCCAGCACACACACTTTCACAGGCTCTCTAATGAACTTTGCAATTCATGAGGCACATTTACCTCTATTATTTCATTACACCTTCAAACAACTTCAGGGAATAAATAAGGTGGGTTTTATCCCCTATTTAAAAATGAAAAAAAGAAAAAATGCTCCAAAGCTCAAAGGGCATCAAAGTTCCTTAATGAGAGCTATCAGGTCCCACCGTGGTCTCCATAAATGGTGCTCCTCAGACTTGTGCAGTGTGCGACCTGCACAGTCAGAGACAGTCCCCTTACTTTGACTCCTAATTCAGCTTAAAAGAAAATAATAAAGGAAAAGCAAAAGCAAGTTCTGAAATGCATGAGTCATAATGAAGGCAAACCTTAAAACAGTTGTTCTCTTAGCATTTCCCCAAATGGAAAAGAATTGGATATGTCCAAAGTCTGAATCAGCTTTGGTCATCAGGGCTTGGCTACACGGCCGAGCAAGTGAGAAGTTGGAAGAACAAAATCCAAAATCCCTTTGTCCTGGTGCGCGTGTCTCCCAATTTGGATTGTGCAGTTACACGAATGCAGGAGGCCTAGGGATGTGGATTCTGAGCTCAATGACTAGGGTTTGGCTGTTGACTGTCTGGTCCCCCCTGGGTGCAAAGGACTTCTTGGTTAAGCTCTTTTGTGAATTGTCAGGGCCTGCCACAAATTGAGAAGGAGGAAGAAGGAGGGCTGTTTAGCCTGGGCCTTCCAGCAGCCAGGTGCCTCAAATTATTATCGCCAAATGAGTCCATCCACATGGTCCTAGAGATGCAGTAATGGGTTTAGAAGAAGGTGACATGTTTCTTGTGTCTTATAACTGCATCTCCCTACCTATAATGTACACTGTGAATTACCACTTTCTTTTTAATAATCTTATCACCTTAGAAATAGTACTGTTATATCCTTAGAAATAGTATGTGTTATATGTATAACTTGAAGTGGACACGTTTAAAATATTCTGCAATTTTTTCACCCTCTTTTGGCATGTCTCCATTAAAAATTGAATGAAACATAGTAAAGGCTTTAAAAAATGGGGAACACCCTGTTTTTGTTATTGCTACTGTTTGTTTGTTTTTTACAATTCTGGTAAACTTGTTCAGCATGTTGAAGACACAGGGGAGACAAGAAGGAGAAGAGAGTAACTGTGAGGTCAGAATGCTTGGGTTCAATTCCAATGCTTCCACATCCCAGGCCTTGGACAAGGCCCTTCTTTTTACATCTCAGTTGCCTCATCGCCAAAATGGGGACAATTATAATTAGCTTCCTCATAGCATTGTTCTGAGAATTCCTGAGATCTTGCAGGCAGAGGGCTTGGCATAATAACCTGCCCCGCAGTGATGCTCAGCATATGTGAGCTCAATTATTCCTCTCTTTAAGATGAACACACCTATCCATGGGGAAATTCCAGGTGAGTGATGTGTTTTCCCAAAGGCCTGGGGAGAAAGGAGTTAAAATGGGAGCTCTGTGGCTGAAGCTGGCACTTGGTTGTTAATTAATTGAGCAAATGTTTATTGAGTCCTGCTATGCAGAAACCCATACAAGGCGTGAGTGATACAAAGGTGAATAAACAACTGTCCTGCCCTCATGGAACTTGCATTCTAGTGGGGGAAACATAAACAGACCTTAAAAATAAATATATAACATGTGCCATGAAGAATGGTAAATCAAGGTAAGTGTCGGAGTAGAGAATGGTTAGATCTGTGGGTAGCAGGTTGGGGTTTGGGAGCTGTTGTCAAAGAATGGACAGGAACCTCTGCTCTGATGGGGTGACATTTGAACAGAGCTCTGAAGAAAGAGAGGTAGTTAGCCATATGAATAAATGGGGAACTGATTTTCAGGAAGAGGGAAGAGTAAGTGCAAAGGCCCTGAGGCGGGAATGAACTTCCAGAATAAGAACTCTGCAAGTCTAGCGCAGAGGATGTATGTGGGGTGTAGGCCCTGGTAGGTCAGAGAAAGAAGCAGGCAGGGCACATGTGTCTATGTAGACCAAAGTAAGGACTTTGGGTTTTATTCTGGGTGTCTGGTAGAAAGCAAATAAAGGTTAGAAGCAAGAGAGAAATCATCTGCTCTGCCTTTGTCAAAGGCCACTTTGCTTTGTGGGCAGAGGATTGATTCCAAGAGGCAAGAGAGGAGGCAGGGAGGATAGTTTGGAGGCTATGGCAGCTGTCTGTAAGAAATTATGGTGCTTTGGACTAGAGTAGCTGCAATGAA
>CM052436.1:145526792-145547789 GCA_028533085.1 Varecia variegata | reverse complement strand
CCATAACAAATTACCTCAAACTCAGTGGCTCACAAACACAAATGTATTCTCTTATAGCGCTGGAGGCCAGGAATCTGTGAGTCCTACTAGGCTGCAGTGAAGATGCTGGCAGGGCTTTGTTCCTTCAGAAGGTTCTACGGGAAAAATCCATGTCCATTTCTTCTGCACTCTTTAGTCTTCAAAGCCAGCAGGTATTATTTTTAAATCTCTCCCCCCTCTGCTGTTTCTGTCACATCTTCCTCACTGACTTTGACGCTCCTGCTACCCTTTTGTAAGAACCCTTGTAATTAGATTAGACCTCACTCCCCTCATAATCCAAATATTCTCTCCTATCCTCATTCCTAATCACATCAGCCAGGTTCTCTCTCTTTCTTTCTTTCTTTCTTTTTGTGCCACATAGGTTATGTATTTACAGGCTCTGGGGATGAGGACATGGACATCTTGGGCGGGGGTGCATTATTATGCCTACAATCTCACCTAAGAGGTCTAGGTTTTTGAGGAACCTACTAAGAAAAACTGTGGCCTGCATTGCTCAACACCTTGGTAAATTGGAGAGAAGCAGAGAGGGGAAACAAGAATATAGTCAGTCTATCAGTTAATAATAAATATGGCTGTGATACCAGTCAGGGCACCAACAGGAAACAGATGACACACTCAAAGGGGCTAATAGAGTAACCATTTTCAAAGGTGTTTTCCAGGGATAGGGGGACCACAAAAAATAGTCTCAGCCTCTCAGTCTTCCTTCCATTCTGTCTCCCACTAGGACTACACATAGGCTGAATCCAACCATAAAGCCAGAAGACAGGAGAGCCTGTGCATGTCAACTGGTAGTTCTCAAACCTGAGCATGTGTCAGGAACACCTGGAGGGCCTGCCAAGACACAGCCTGTTGGGGCTTATCCCCAAAGTCTCTGATTCCGTAGGTCTGTGTGCAGACTGATGATAGTTTACATTTCTCTCAAATTCCCAGGTGGTTCTGATGCTGTGCTCTGGGGTTACACTTTGAGAACCACTGCAGTAGACCAAATAGGTCAGCCTCCCGGGGCACAGAACAGGGCGCAGATGGATGAAGAATGCATTTGGAGGGGCAAGCAGAATATATCTGGTACAATAGGCAATACAACACAACCAATTCTGGACTAAGAAGTGATCACTGTAAGTGTGATGGGAGTCCTAGCACAGTTGAAAGCTAAGCAAGCTGGAGGGGTTGAGGAAGATTTCATGGAGGAGGTAGAATTTCATCAGCGGGATTGTAAAGATTTCAAAAGAAGGGGAGGAAGGGGGAGGGCATTCGGGGAATAGGAAGTGCGGGGACTAGGGTACATTGGCAGGGTCCCTTTTAGGAGATTTAATTGTCTAAAGGATAGCAATCTTGCTCAGTGAGAAAGTCAATTTTTAGGAGCTTTTGGAAAAACAGTTAATTGTGTAAGACCAGGGCAGAAAGATAATGTAGCAATATCTGGGATTGATGAGGGTGGCAAAAGGGAGCCAGTGCATGTTCTTGAGTAAGAGAATATTATCAAAGACCAGGATGACTCAAAGGAAAAAGAGGACTGACTTGGTGATCCAGCTAAGAAGGCTGTTAAAATAGTTGATTATAGTACAAAAAAAAAAAAAAAAAGTCCCTATTCAATTTGGGGACAAGATACCAGGGTCTATAATTCAGGCTTTTTTATAAACTAGCTGGGTGAGATAGATCTAACCATTGAACCACTCTGAAGGGAGTGAACTGATTGCCTGGATAGAAAAGAGCAAATAGGAGAGAGATTTCAAAAGCTACCCACATCCACACCTGGACAACAGCAATGTCTGAAAACCAGGGCGTACACTTTGTCAGTCCTTGGTAAGAATAAACTAATCCTTGCTGGTGCTGACTTGTTACTGACCATGCAAGGATTATGGTTCATGCTTTGGGTAGATGAAATACATCACTAAATTGAAAAAAAGAAAAAGAAAAAAGTATTACACCAATGAAGTTAATTTGCTTTAAATGTTTTTTTTTTAAATTTATTTTTGGTTTTAAAAGAATTGTTGCTATAAGTGAGAACACTAAGCCTTGGAGTCTTTGAGGACATGCCTAAGTGTATAGTAGCTCTTGATGAAGAAATTCACTCTCTTCAAAGTAATAAACATGGAACTGACATGAGCCATCTGTCATTAGATGATGTTGAAGTTTTTGTATATGTGCTAAGCATGGTGTCTACATTGCTCAAAAGGGAAACAAAGGCGGATCATTGTTTGGAAACAATTTTTGTTTCTATTCAAATACTTTTTTTTTTTTCCAGATTTATTTGCTTCTCTCTATTGTATACTTTTTCTTCCTTGGAATGTTTTGAATACACAGAAAAGTTTAAGACAATCCAGTTACATAAAGCAAATCAAGTTTCTGATGTATTTCAGAATCACAAAGAAAAAGGAGAAAGAAAAAAAGAAAAGCATTGAAATGGTATTCTTTTCCCTGAGAAGACTGACGGCACAGATCAGAAGAGTGTGTCAGATTTACCTTCAATGAAATACTCACTAATAATAATAACTTGTACCAGTATAATGTCTACTATGTGCCAAGTGGATATTTCCTGTGTGTTTTGTCTTTTAATCTACACAAAAACTGTGTGAAGGAGTTGCTCTTATTTTGAGAACACAGATAAAAAGTAGAATTAGTCACCAGCGGCTGGGAGCAGGGAGTCGGGGCCATGAGGAGAGGTCAGTTAATGGGTACAAACATACACTTAGATAGAAATCATAAGTTTTAGTGTTCGGTAGCACAGTAGGGTGTCTATAGTTAACAATAATTTATTACATATTTCAAAATAGCTAGAAGATTTGAAACATTCCCAACACAAAGAAATGATGTACATTTGAGGTGATGGCCATTCTAAATACCCTGATTCCATCATTATACATTGCATGCATATATTAAAATATCACACGTACCCCATAAATACGTACAATTCAATAAAAATTTAAAAACTAAATAAAATGTATTCTTTAAGCAAAAAAAAAAAAAAAAAACAAAACGGTAACTGAAGCTTAGCAACTTTAAGTGTTTGCCCGAGGTCACATAGCTAATGGGTGTCAGTGCTGGTTTCAAGTTCACGTCTGACTTATTTTAAAAGCCCAGGCTTTTTATCATTACATTATTTTCTTACAACCTCTGCTCTCTCCACCCTCTACCTCCCACCCCCACTTTCTCTTTTTTTTTTCTGTTTGTTAAAATTTTTGGACTGACAGTTTATCTCCAACGCTTCTATTTTTTCCTTCTGTATAAGCTATCTACCGCTGCATAACAAATTACCCCCTAAGTTTAGGGGATTAAAACAACAAACATTTATTATCTTGTACTTCCTGTGGGTCAGGAATTCAGGGTGGTTCTTTGCTGGGTGGTTCTGAGCCAGGGTCTCTCATGTCAGCTGGGGCTGGTGCTATCTGAAAGCTTGACAGGCTGGAGGGCTTGCTTTCAACACCGCTTGCTCCAGGAGGGCTCAGTTCCTCACGGCTGTTGGCAGGAGACCTCCATTCTGCCACGTGAGCTTCTCCATAGGGTTCTTGAGTGTCCTCATGACATGGAAGCTGACTGCCCTCAGACTGAGTGATTTAAGAGAGAGAAAGATGGAAGCCAGCGTGTCTTTTATGACCCAGCCTTGGACGTTACGCCATGTTATTCCTGCAACGTCCTGATGGTCACACAGACCAACCCTATTCAGCCTGGGAGGGAGCTACACGAGGGTATACAGACCAGGCGAGACTCCTGGGAGCCTGGCTATAAACACCTACACTTTCTTCCATTCTTAGTTCTTAACAATGTAATTTTTCTCTCTCTTTTTTGCCTGAGTTTTTAGAGACTTCCTCTCAACAAATTTTATAAGTTCCCTCTTAATGATTCTATTTCTAAGTTTCTTTGCTGGATTTAACAACCCCTTGTCATCTCCCACTTCTTGTCTTGGTTGTTCACTCGGATCTAATGCTCAGCACGGTCCAGAGCACACGAAGGCCGCCTGAATGGACACGAATTAAATGCGTGAACACTTGACTTTGTTTCAGCTTCCTCTCCCCCTGCTCTCCTCTGTTTCCTCGTCGTCATCAGGGCTCAGTCACAAGCTGGTCATATTTAGGCCAGCTGATGTGTTTTATTTGGCTCCCACAGAGTTTTAACATTATGAGCCAACATTCAAAAGTTAGGAGGTTTCACACAAAAATATGAGTTCCTGCTTTTCTTGAAAACTTAGAAGATCTGGCATGGAAATAGTTGCTGGAGGGAAGGAGAGAGGTCCTCTTTCGAGATGGCAGGGGCCCTGGGCTTCCTCATGGTCCCTGGCATTCTGCATGTCTCTCCCTGACATCGAGGCTTCTTCAGCTTGCCATTCATTACTGTGCTTTTAATATTATTTTTCTTAGAGTGTAAAACTCTCCCTAAAACTCATGTCTCTATCAGAGTTGGAAAAATGAAAGATAAACCAGGTGTTCATGTGATTTTTTTTTTTTACACCCACCTGGCTGAAGTAGGCAATAGAGTTAGTGATCTGTGTTCTGTGTTCCCAAGCTGAAGAAAATGACCCTATCATGTAATTTGCCCAGGGGGCCTCTTGTATTCTTATCTTTGATCTCTTTTCTTTCTTATCTCTCCAGGTTTGCAATGGAGAGTGAGGTCAGTGCTCCACTGCAGGAGAGACTAACTTTTCTGTTTCTATGCGGTGGGCAGAAACCACTCTATAATGCTTAGTCTTCTGGTAAAAATACACTTCACTCATGCACACACTTCGATCAGTTTGTTTTGTTCTAGAAATCCATTTGGCTAAGGCTTCAGTTCCACTGTTGGAAACTGTTCTAGAATTTCTATTCACCTCCCTATTTAAGACACCCTCGCATGTCTAGGTCAGAGCTCAAGTTTCTGTATGTGTGTGCAGATCAAAGGCAGAAGGGGAAGATGGGAGAACAGTATTCAGTGGGCAAAGCTGTGGGGAACTGCAGGATGTTAATCTCCCCAAAGGCAAAGTCAATTCCAGGCTGAAGGGAAAAACCAATTTATCTCCACGGAGGTTAGTGGCGGATGAACAAGGGAGACAAACTTGTTACAGCTGTGCGAGTTGTTTGTTGGCAGGTCAACAGGAAAGTGAATGGAAACTCAGAAGCTCTCTGAGTTTAGTTATTTGATATATTAGTTAAGAATTGCTTTTTGCTCTTCCTAAGAGAAATCCACCTATACTAGCTCAAACCAATTAGCAATTTACTTGCCCTCATGTAGAAGAATATTGGTGACAGTAGTGCAGGGCTGGTGTGGAGACCCCATAGGATCACTGTGGAGCCTGCTTCCCACTGTCCTTTTGCTCTGCTGGCCTCAATGCATGACCTCCATCCTCAGGGTCTGAGATGGCTGTTGGAGTTCTAACCCTCAGCTTGCTGGGCAGGAGGGAAGAGAAGCCCAAGGGCAAACCTGCCCAAGGTTTCTGACCATGTATCATTGGTCATCCCTGTGTGTAAGGGAGGGTGGAAAGGTAGTTTTTTCAGCTGGACACATGGCTCAGACTTCTGGTACTAGAGACCAAAGGATGAATAAATACAATAAACTCTGCCAAATCTATTTAAGGGAAGATAAAAAAAAAAGTAATGATCATTTATTGACCATTTACTATGTGCTGACACTGTACTATAAATCATCTCATTAAATAGTCAAAACAAACATATGAAATAAGAAGGAAGCAGTATGTCATTCCTATGTTACAGCTAAGGAAACTGAGGCCCAGAGAGGTTAAGTAACTTGCAGAGGTTATATATTTAGTAAGTAGGCCAGCATTTCCAAACAGCTGTTGACTCATCCTTGGAAATTTACAGGAAATGAGCTATCCTTTCTTGATTAGCTCCTTGAGTTTCTCATTTCTCTTACTGTGGTAGAATTCCTGAAGACCAACATGAACTCCTACTGTGAACTTTCTGATCTTTACTGTTAACCTTTAAAGCCACAATCAAACAGCAGTTAACAGCCTTTGAGAAATGTAGGCAGGTGATAAACTATCTTTAGATTTTCTCCGTTCCTAGACATTTAACTTAACATTTATTGAGGCCCTACAATGTGCAAGGGGTTTTCCTTGAAGCTATATTCTTATTTACATACTTTGCTCATGCAAATCACTATTCTTTGATGAGAATCTAGTCAAACCAAGTATAAATTTTGTCTTAAAAACTTACTTTGTGAATTGCCTACTGTAAAAATAAAGGCATAGTTTTGTTGTTTTAATATGCCAGTTCATTTAATATTTATAAAATTGAACTCAGCGATTTATGAGTGAGATTTTCAAAGAAAACATATTACTCATGAAGCTCATGATGGGAATTTGGAGGTCCAGTCAGACTCAGCATGGTGTCATGGGCTTTGTGTTCTATGGGGAACAAAAGAGGGGATTTTCTTAAACCCAGGAATAAAACAAGTTGCACCTAGGAGATTGAACTGTGGATCAAATGTTCGAAGCCTGGATCACATGATAAGTCATTGTTATCATGACCATACTCCTAGTGCTGAGTTAAAAAGATGTGTTATTGCTAACTCATCTAGGTCATTCTCTCTTCCAGAAAGAGAATTCAAAGCTTGCTGCGTTAGCATGTCTTTTGTGGAGTGTGAATGGCAGTGAGCAGACCGTACAGTTGGCCCTTTTTACCTGTGGCATTAGCATCTATGGATTCTACCAACCAGTGGATCTAACACATTCTGGAAAAAATACTGCATCTGTACTGAACATGTACCGATGTTTTTCCTTGTCCTTATTCCCTAAACAATACAGTATAACAACTGTTTCCATAGCACTTACATCATATTAAGTATTATAAGTAACTTAGAGATAATTTACAGTATGTGGGAGGATGTGCGTAGGTTATATGTAAACGCAACACCACTTTATATCAGGGACTTGAGCATCCACAGATTTTGGTATCTGAGGTAGGTTCTCGAATCAAACCCCCACAGATGCTGAGGGACAACTATTGGGATTGAAGCTTTCCAAAGGCAGTGATTATTGTATATCTGCTGTCCCGAGCACATGGTTGGCACTGTACTGTTTATTTAATGAGCGAATGAAGGAGTATCAGGTTTCCTAGTTCCCTTTAAATCTGAGGATCTAATTAGGAACATGCCTTTGGCTTCCAGAAGAAGCCACTCTGCTTGTCCTTTGATATCTGGCCTCTGTGTACTCTGGTTTACTGAAACGGTCTCTTGAAAAATACTCCTTGCTTCTTACTCACCAACCCCTCTCACCTCCTCTCAGTCCTTTTCCTACCTGGTCTGACAACAGCAGTGGTCAAGGTGGGCTTGATCTTGTAGCAGTCTCCTCTCTTAGTTCCTGTGATGCTACACAGGATGGATTCTCTTTCTCCCTCTTTATCTCTGTCATTCTTTGGCTTTTCTTCCACTGTCATATGAAAGTCACTAATGTTCAGCTGTCCAGTGAGGTCTCCTCATATCTTTCTAAATCCTCTCGTTTGAGGATCTTATCTATACAGTCGTATTCAAATATTCTCTGCAGTTTACTTCTAACCTGAGTTCTCCACCTTGTAATCTTCTCTGTTCTCACCTCACAGTCCCATTATGTGGCAGCCTGGAAGACTCCTGCACACATGTCTAGAGTAAGTGGTTACCTCATCTCCAACACACACACACACACACACACACATACACACTAACACACACACACACACACATACACACAAGCGCTCCTCACTAAAGCTTTGCCAGTTCTGGACGCTGCACCACAACATGTCAAGGAACAATCTTCAAGGTGGCTTTGACCTACCCACTCCTTCATTCCTCAAAGCCAACCAATCAAGTGCTGTTGACACTTCTCTTTGTGATGCCTTTCAAAAGCAATTTCTTTCATTCCATTTAAAACATTTTATTTAAAAAATAGTTTTAGTCTTACAGAAAAGTTGAAAAATTGTATAGATGATTCCCATACCTTCATCATCCAGTTTCCCTTAATACTAACATCTTATAGGACCATCGTGCAATTATTCAAGCTGGGACGTTAACATAAGAATAATACCATTAACTAAACTACAGGCTTTAGTCAAAGTTCACAGTTTCCCCAGGAATGTCTTTTTTTTTTTTTTTTTTTTCCAGTTACTGGATCCCACAGGGTGTTTAGTTGTCTTAGCTCCTTAGTCTCCTCCAATCTGTGACAATGGTGATGTTCATCTTACTCACTTGGATAACATGATGTGCTCTGGGTTTCTCCACCCTAAAGTTAATATTTTTCTTTTTGTAATTAATAAGTATTTTAGGGGAGATACTTCAAGACTATGCAGGTATGCCATTTTTCATCAATTTTTTGCCCATTGATATTAGCATTCATCATCAGGTCTCACCTATCATAATTATTCCAGCCATATTCTAATGGTGATTTCCTGTTTCCCTCACTCCCTCAACATTTATCAATTCCTTCCATTCCGTTTGAATTTGAGAATATTACTGTAATATTCACCAATAGTTTTTTGAGTATTTACTCAGTGCCAGGTATTGGATGAAGCACTTAAATATTCACAGTGTCATAGTTATGCCCATTTTACAAATTAGCAACAGGAGACCCAGAGAGACCACATAACTTGACCATGGCCAACGAGATAGAGTCAGAATCCCACCCATGTTTGTCTGTTATGCTAAAACCTGTTCTCTTATCCCTACATAATGCTGCTTCACTTTGGTTCAAACACTTATTTCATTATAAGATCTGTGAGAGAGCTTCCTGCCACCAGAATCTCACTTGCCAATGAATCCTAGCATCCAATTCATTTCCCTAAGTTCTAACGTTCTGTCAAGTTATTCTTCTCGAAATGCTTCTCATTAAGGACAGGATAAAGCCTGAAATTCTTGAGCCCAAACTGACCATCCCTTCCTTCCCTATTTCAATTCTCCACTCCAATCCTATTTTCTTACAATGGCCTATTAATTCATTGTGCTTTCTTTTTCTCTGCTTGCTTTGTATTTCATTTAGTTTGGAATGGTCTTTTTCTTTCTGTGCTTGTTGGGTCTACCTATTTCTTAAAGCTCATGTCTTTTGTGAAGTGGAAATCTTATTGGCTCCACCTTCAACACATGTTCAGAATCCGGCTCAATCCCACTTCCAGGTTGAATACCAAGCTACTGCCAACTTGCTCCTGGATTAACACAGTTGCCTCTTCAACTTCTGATTGATTTCATGCCTACTCCTGTCTTTTCCCCCCTGTAGCCTGTCCTCTACCCAGTGGCCAGAGTGACTCTTTAAAACTGTACATCAGAAGAGATAACTCCTCTGCCAGACCCATTTCACTAAGGTTATAACTCAAAGTGCATACAAAGGCTTGAAAGACCCACTGGATCTGTCCCACTTCCCACTGCCCCACTGTCACTTCTCCCACTTCATTTTTCTCCTACAACGTTTGTTCACTCCACTCGAGCTGCACTGACCTCTGTGCTGTTGCTAGAATATTTCAGGCACACTGCGGCTACTGAGTCTTTACCCCAGCTGGTCGGTCCCTCTGTCTGGAATGCTCTTCCCCCAGGTGTCCACGCAGTTCATTTTCTCAGCTCCTTCAAGCATTTACTCAAACATCACCTTCTCAATGAGGCCCACTCTAATTTTGAAGTCTTCCTTACCGTACTCTAATTTTTCTGTTTCCAGAGTATCCATCGCCTTCTAATAAACTCTATAGTTATTTTTACATCTGTGGTTTATTGGCTTCCTGGAATATCAACATCAGGAGGGCAGGGATCTTTGTCTGTTTTGCTCACTGATGTATTCCAAGCACCTAGGACAGAGCCTCATACATAGAAGGTCTTCAGGAAATTACTGTTGAATGATTAGAGTGTCTCATTCAAAATGACCTCTTGTTCCTATGTCATCCTGTGATATATGTAATATGTGAACCATTCTTTGGGCCCATATCATGTATGCACTGCCTCACTTCATTTCTTGTGCCTATGACCTGTCTCCCCAACTAGATTTTAAGTTTAGAATGTTGACATCTGTGGTTTTGTCTTGCTAACGATCCAGTCTACCTTCTTTGGCACAGCACTAAATTTTCCTTTATGGAAGCTATCGTTTCTTCATCTCTTTATCCATGTGGTCTGGTTGCACTAACATTATTCCCTACCCCAGGGATGGATGTGTGGCCCAGACCTGTCTGAATAGAATATGGCTTTATCCTAGCAATAAGGATTGGTTTGGGGATGTTTATTGACTCAAGCAAGGTACCAATGGGGAAAATGTGTGCTTTTTAAAATTGATATTGCTAGAAGATTCTGGTGTTTCTCTTTGCCACTACTTTTTGAGCCCCTGTCTGAAATTAAAGTTTTAACAGAGGAAATCAGAGTCCAGAGGTGAACAGTGGAAGATTTGTGACACTACTAAAGCACCTAGATCAAGTTGTTGCTGAAGTCCAGCTCTAGGGTTTCTAGTTACCTGGGCCAAAATGTCCCTTTAAACCAAACCAAACCAAACCAAAAAACTAAAGCCAATTTTACTAAAGTCAGTAGTACAGTGCCTTATACTATTTATTCTTAAACTTGTCTCATGAAGGACTTAAAGAGGCTTACAAAGGTATACATGTAAGATCAAAAGAGTTTAAAAATAGTTGAGGAAAACAAGACAAAGGAGCAAAAAAAAAAAAAAAAAAAAAAAAATTCGGTTAGTTCACAAAGCATCTGCTTGGAAGTCCTGCACATTGTTAGTGGCAGGCCACACAAGTTAGCTCTGATCTCTCAAGAGCCAAGGTAAAGGAAAGGTACAATGAAATTGGTTACAAGAGTCACAGTATACATAAAAGATATGCGATTGTGAAATTCCAGAGTAGAGAGACTGGCCTTATTTATCACTTGTTTCTGGAACTCCACAGGTTTACTGAAAAGATTAAGGAAATGAATGCAAACAAGTTGTACACAGACACCCAATTACTACTGCTGTGGAGGCCACCAGGAATTACCTGCAATGGTTTATCTAACACTTGGTTTCACAGAGTCATTCAGAATCACAAAACTCACTCACCCAGATCCCTCTTAGGGTTGTGAACATTATAAACAAACAAATATTTGTGAATATTTTTCACCTGAAGTGAAAAAAAAAAAAAAAACCCTTCTAATTTTCTTTCAGTTTAGGAGTATGTTTTGTTTTGTGCAACAAGTATGTTGTTTATAAAGTAGATTGTGTTTCCATCACAAACTCTTCTTTATATCTTGACATTTATGTGCTCCTTGAGGTTAGTAGATATCCTCATTTATTTTTCTGTTTTGTTCAAAACTTTGAAGTTGTAGGTGATTAGCGATGATACACTGAGTGATAACTTCCCATTGCTTTGAGTTGTTTGCCCTCTTGGGCTTCAGTGCTTTGGCTCCATGATCCAGCCAATATGCTGGCCTCTCTGTTCATGCACCTGATCACTCCTAGTGATCTTTTCCTCTGTCTCCCTCAATCAGTCCACTCCCAGAGTCCAATGCTACCTACTGTCATCATTACCAAGAGCTATACTTCCTCTTATCCTTCCAATTTATTTTCTGAGCACAATAATGCCATTCATTCCTTCAAGACTTCCAACCATTGATTCTGCCACTTTTTCTTCCCCTGAGAAACCTCTCGTATCCATATCCTTTCTTTCTTGCTTATCCTGGTGAAAGTCCAAAGTCTAACATTATCATTGCTCTTTCGCACATACCCTCAAATTCCTTACCCTTCACCTGGCACATCACATCCCTTCTTATACCCAAACCTAAACCTCTACCTGCTCCAGGCTTGATCCCCAGTGGGGAAATGTGATTGGAGGGAACATATAACCAAGATCATGGGCTTTACGTTACATTTATAGCCACAGATATCAAGTGGGATGCAGCATTGTTCAGCAACTTGGTTCCATTTCCTCAGTTTATTCTCTCACTCATGTAGGTGATGCTCTTGTACTTATTAAAGTTTCCTGTTTCCCTAATCCTGGGTGGAAGAGTTCCTCCCGTCTGCCCGCTCACTCCTAAACACGTGCTGCATCTGTGTTCTCCTTCCCAGTCCTCCCTTGTGTTTCTACTTGGGCCAATCCCACCATTTGTGGACTGGGTCCCTTCCTTTCTTACCTACTCAAGCACTTCACTCCTGCAGCTGACTCTGCTCTTTACTATATAATCCCTTTCTCCCTCACTCCTGGATGGTCTCTACCAGCCTACAAACAGGATAAACAATCTTTCTTTGAAGACCCTCTAAAGTCACCACTTCTAACTCCTACCACTGTCACATTTCTCTGCTTTCCTTTATAAAAAATGCCACTGGAATAGTTATCTGTACTCACTGGCTTCCCTTCTGCATGCACCACTCTTTCCTAACTCATCCCAATCATATTTTCATTCCCCCCACTTCATTGTAACTGCTTTCGTCAAGGTCACCAAGGGCCTTCATTTTGCAGAATCCAGTGGTCAATTCTTAGTCCTTGTCTTAGTTGGTCACTGAGCAACATCTGACACAGTTGACCACCTCTTCCTTTTAGAAACACTAGGCTTCTTGCTCTTCCTTCTCTTCCCATCCTTGAAATGTGGGTGCTCCAGGGCCCAGACTTTGATCCTCTCTCCTGTTCTCTCTGCACGCACGTCCTAGGTGATCCAGCCCAGTGCCATGGCTTCAGGACCCTCTCCCCACTGACGCCTTCCCAATCTACATTCCAGCATGGACCTCCCCACTAAGCTCCAGACTCACGTAGTTACTCAACATCTCCACTTGGATGTCTAATGGTAGCTTATGATGTGTCCCAAACAGAATTAATCATGTGCAGCTCTTATGCCTCTCAGCAAATGTCACCCCCAGTTAAAATATATATATAACTTTGAGTCACCCTTAATTCCTTCCTTCTTTCACACCCCATATCTAATCCACCAGCATTAGCAGTTGGATCTACCTTCAAAATATATCTAAAATCTCATCACTTATTGTCTCCTTCACCATGAACATCCTACTCAATGATCATCATTGTGTATCTGGATTAGGCAGTAGCCTCTACCTGGTTTCCCTGCTTAACATCATTTCCTCTAATATGGTCTTTAAAACAAAATCCATATTGCTTCTTTGTCATAATCTTTCACTGTCCTCTCATCACACTCAGAATAAAATCCAAGCTCCCTAACACTGCTTTTTTGTTTTAATTTTAGGTTTATTTTATTTTTTTAGAAACAACCTATTTTTACTTATTTTTTTTATTTCAGCATATTATGGGGGTATGAATGTTTAGGTTATGTATATTGCCCTTGCCCCCCCTCCTCCCTGAGTCAGAGCTTCAAGCATGTCCACCCCCCAGATGGTGCTCATCGCACTCATTATGTATGTATATACCCATCGCCTCCTCCTGCCCTTCCCATCTGCCCGACGCCCTATAAATGTTATTCCTATATGTGCACTTAGGTGTTGATCAGTGAAACCAATTTGATGGTGAGTACATGTGGTGCTTATTTTTCCATTCTGGGGATACTTCACTTAGTAGAATGGGTTCCATTTTCCAGGAAAATACAGGAGGTGCTATATCACCATTGTTTCTTATAGCTGAGTAGTACTCCATGGTATACATAGACCACATTTTATTAATCCACTCCTGTATTGAAGGGCACTTGGGTTGTTTCCACATCTTTGCAATTGTGAATTGTGGTGCTATAAGCATTGGAGTACAGATGTCTTTTTTATAGAATGTCTTTTGTGCTTTTGGGTAGATGCCCAGTAATGGGATTGCTGGATCAAATGGTAGGTCTACTTGTATCTCTTTGAGGTATCTCCATATTGCTTTCCACAGAGGTTGTACTAGTTTGCAGTCCCACCAGCAGTGTATGAGTGTTCCTGTCTCTCTGTATCCACGCCAACATTTTTTATCAAAAAGTCCTAACATTGCTTTTTAAGAGCCGTTTTGCTGTCTCTCTGATCTTACTGTCTATCGTTCTCCCTTTAACTCACTTTACTCCAGCCACTCTGGCCTTCTTGCTCTATCTTGAAAATACAAAGCCTACTCCTGCCTCAGGGCCTTTGCATATGCTGTTCCCTCCACCTGAAATCTTTCTCCACTAGATCTTCACATGGCTTGCTCACTCATTTTGTTCAATTTTTTACAGATGTCTCCTCCTCAGAAAGGCCTTCCCTGACACTGCATCTAACATTGCCTCCCCTCCCATGACTCTCTATCCTCTTGTCCTGCTCTAGTTTCCTTCATAGCACTTAGTGCAAATGGACATCACCTGATGCATTTCTTTATTTATTTCTCATCTTACTGCCCTACTATAATAGAATGGAAACTCAGCAAGGAGCTCCAAGGACATGGAACTACTTTGTCTTATTCACTGTGGAATCTCTAGTGTCTAGGACAGTTTCTGGTACTTTGAAGATACTGAATAAATACTAATTGAATAAATAGGTATAGCCAATCATTTACTGGAATATGTAACAGACATAGGACAAAGTGCTATGAATACAGGGATGAGTGAGACTATTCCTGCCCTCAAGAAGTTCACAGTCTAGTGCAGTTATTCTTGATGTGCTCTTGGCTGGCAGAGTCAGCATCACCTGAGAACTTATTAGAAAGACAGATTGTCGGGTCTTACCTTGACCTACTGAAAAAGCAACCCCGGGTGGGGCAACAGTCTGTGTTTTAACAAGCCTTCCTGGCAGCTCTGCTGGACAATGAAGTTTGAGAACCACTGTTCTATTAATAATGGGAAAGTCAGACCTTAAACAAGCAGTTGTACTATAGTGCTGGCCAGTGCCATTAGCAAATGCTAAAAATTTTAAAGAAATCCTTTGTGAAAGGTAAGACCATTGTGCCAGTAAATAAATCTCTCCAATCTATTTGTCATTTTCCATTTTCTTGTAGTTTGCACTTTTCTAAAGCAACTGTACTTATACTCTGAATAAAAGAGAAAGAAAAACAAAAACAAAACAAAAACAGTAGATCCAAGACCAAGGGAGTTGTAGCCTCGTTTAACCAGTTTTTAAAATCCAGTTAAACTAGACTATAACTCTTAGGGCTGGCCCACGCTTTGTGTTGTTTAAATTACAGAATCTCCAAACGGATTGGAACAACAGGCCCAGTGTTGCCTGGTGTGAGCCAGCAGAGCTAGACAATAGAAACCACTCACACAACGAGGACTTAACAGAGCGCTAAGGATCGAAACCTCAGTGGAAAGTTAGCCCCAGTCCAAGAAAGCAGCCCAGCCGGATTTCGGCCCCACTCTGTCTGCAGTGACCACGTGTGAACGAACATCTTTGCTTGAGGTTTCTGTTAACAAGAGTCGTTGTCAGCACGGTTTTTGGTGAACACCAGTGGGCCGTTTCCCTACCCCCCTGACAAACACCAGTCAGCACGCACAGCCCCCTCTGATTTCAGCCACAGATAAAAGAAGACCTCCTGGGTATTTCTATTTCATATTTATCCACTGAGCAATACTTTGTGAACCAGTTTAATTGGCCTGAATACCTCAGACTTGCTATCAGCTGATAAATCAGCAGGAGGCTCTTAGAAAATTAGGTCAGCCTTAATCTTATTTTAAAACTTGGGAGTCGTAACAAAAAAAAAAAAAAAAAAGGAAGAAAAAGAAAGGAAAAGGACAACAGTTTGACCAGGCTTTAGTGCAGTGAAATTATTGGTTATTTCAAATCTTCAGGATGCCTGCTGAAGCCCATATGAAAACAGTTAAATGCTACTCTAACAGAATCCAATATGTGAGGAATATGATAGGGGATGTTGAATGGAAAATTCTGTAATTACTATGTTCATATTTCATGGTAAAATATATTCAACATTAGCTGTATTCTAATGGAGTGGTACATGCATCCAAAACATTTGAGGGCAGCTTGGTCGGGTAGGAAGGAAGAATCATTTAATTAGGTCAGAGATAGAGTGTTCACAGAATTCCTTGTTGTGCCTAGCTAGTTTTGAATTTCTTCTTTCACAACTTTGAGCCACTGGCCCTGAAATCAGCATCGTCAGGAAGAGAAGCTGGTCAGCCACCCAGCCTTCTGGTTCTACACACGTGAGGCCATATGTGATGCGACGTGAGCCCCCGGGGTCCGGGCAGCTACCCGAGGCATTGGTCTTATACATAAAGCCCTCTGTGGGTTCCACAGTCATCCACTGAATCTGGAAACCAGTCAGTTTTTCTGAAAATATATACAACGTTAAACCACAGGCCGAGTTTTCAATATGTTGTAAACATTCTCACAGCGCGAGCAAAAATAGCCCACTTTGATTCACTGCCTGCCAGTGCTTGCTCTTAAGAGTGGCCAAGAGGAGCAAAGAGGCTGGGAAAGAAAAATCCAGAAAGAGACAGAGACAAAGAGACAGACAGGCGAGAAAAAGGGGGTGGGGGAGGAGAGGGAGAGAGGAAAAGAGAGGGAAGGTGGGAGGGAGAGAGAGAGAGAGATCTTAAAGTAAACAAGCAACCCTAAGTACCCTGGAATGTTCTACTTGCTAAAAACTTCCGTGGAACAATTTGAGGGCAATATGTACTTGGAGGATCCTCGGGTCAGAAAGATACCTTGGTTTTCTGAAGGTGACTAGCTCTGGCAGAGCTGCTGGCTGCCTGCCTGCCTAATCCCACGACCCTAGAACTTAACTGGCATTTTGGATTCATGCAAGTATGAGCATCAGAGAGGAACAAAGTCACATCTGACAATCAGAAAGAACTTCCCAGCAGGGTTCATCAGAACATAACTTATTGTGAAGAAACGAGGGGTTTTCCAGGGTTTCCCAATTTCCAACCTTTCTTGCACTTGGATAAAAAATGATAACCAGGGTCCGTTTATAGATGGCAGAGGGAGGTAAAAAATACAAGATGAAACGATGCTTATCATATTTACAGTATGCACATATAAGAGAAAAAGATACTCAAAAGAAACAATGCTGATTATCTTAATATTTTAATTTTTGAGCTTTCCTTTGATTTAGTTAATAGTATTTTTGTTTTATTATTCCTTACTGGTTTTCATTGCAAATTTATAGAGTTTAGCAGTCATTTTTTTTTACAATAGCATTTCAACTAAGTTTTAAAAACCTTAATGCTTTTTTAATTCCATTGCATTCTTCCTTATATTCCGTAGGTCTTTGAGTAGCTCACATCTTTTAAAGGACTTTGCTCCTGGATTTCATAGACTCAATTTTAGAACTGAGTTCCTTGTTTCAACCCACCATATTTTCTCCATTTAATGATAATGTATTATTCCAGGGATTTCCTTGATCACCAAAAAAGCCCTGTTTTTCTGCCTGAGCCCGTATTCATGGTCCAAATCCCAGTTTTACAGTTTATTAATTGTTCAACCATAACAAGTTACATATTTTCTCTGTAATTCGGTTTACTCATTTGTAAAATGGAGATATAATACCTACCACATAGGGTTGTTTGGCAGGTTAAATGAGTTGATATAAATTAAACACTTAGAATAATTCCTGGCACAGGATACATATTCAGAGATTATAGTTGTTATTCTGAGTCACTCATTCATTCATAAATCCAGGTTTTCATGATTGACTATTCTATCCTACACTGCTTTGGCTATAGAGCCTTTGCAACTATAGTTCCCTTTGCCTGAATGTTTTTCTCCTGTTTATAAACTAAACTATACCTTTCAGATCTTAACTCAAATGCCATTTTCTATTCAATCCTTCCGTGAGCCCCCAGAATAGATCAGATTCTCAATGTCCTGAGTTCCTTTCATTCATCACGTTTATCAGTAATTATGCATTTGGCTTTTATTATTCAGGAACTGTCTGCTCCTCACTAGACCATATACCCTATAAGAGCAAGTACCATTCAGCTTTTTGTTCACCATTATATCCTTAGTGATTAGCAGAGAGTAACTGTTCAATAAATAATTGGTGCCTGAACCAGTGGGTAAATGTGCCATCACTGTACTGAGCATTAGTCAGTAAAAGATCAGAAGTCCCTGCCCTGAAGGTGTTCATGGCCAACCAGAGGTTGGAGTGCAGTCTGGAATCAGTTTCAGTTGTCCAGGTGAATAATGAGGAAAGCCTGACTTAAGGCAGTGACAGTGTGTTGGCTCACCTGGCTTCCTGGCCTCATTACCTGCCCTGGTAGCCTTCAGAGCACTTGGGGGCATGATCCCAAGGACAGGCAATGAGAATCTGGTTAGTAAAGCAGGATAATGGGCCTATGCCCCTTCAGAAGATTGCACTTGGGGACCCTCCAATGCATACTTACTCTCTGGCTTACAGTTAGCAGGAAACTCCCAGAAATTTCTAATTTTTTTCCTAGATAACTTATTCAGACTGTTACTGACAGTACCTCTGCAAAACTTCCTCTCTTCCTGCACAATAAATTCACATTTGGTTGTGAGGTCAGTGGTATTTGTGAATCTCAGAGGGCTACTCTTTTTGGCGTTTGACCTAGGTCCACTGTTCTATGCATAACATTTGCATCTTCAAACCTTGCTTGGTGTTTCACTACCAGGTATGCTCAGTCCATCCAAGTACCATGGAGGGAAATGGAGATTGGAGGACGGCATCTCAAAATTCAAATCCAGCTGAGCTCATATCTTTATTTCTATTTCCTTTTTAAACTTACAGGAAAACAGCTTTATAGGGATGAACATCAGCAACATGCATTTATTAAGTAGTTACTATCTTAGTAAGTAGGTCATGGCACTTAGGGCTTTAGGTTATAGGTCTTTAATATCTCCATCAGTAGCTGGTTGTGTGACTTTAGGTTGATTGCTTAATATACTGTGCCCTAGTTTTCTTTCTGTACTATGGGGATAATTATAATACTTGCATCATAGTTTCTGTGAAGTTCAAGTGTGATAATGTATATGAAGTGCTTAGATAATGCACGTACAGAATAAGTGCCCAGTAATGGTATGAATAAGGATGATGCTGATGCTGATAATGTGCTCCTCAACTGTGGAGTCCATCACGATCTCAATCCAGGAATTTACATGAAAATTGTTCTGGACTGACTGTGCATCTATGTGAGTGCTAGAGGCAAACTCAAATTGTCTCCATAGGAAAGCATCTTCAACTTAAGTCACATAGAATCCCCACAAATCCTTTTAAGGACAAGGACCAATATAGAGCTAAATATGCTCAAATGCATAAGGAAAAAAGGCACCAAGAGTGAGAACCAGCAGAAACAACAGAGGGCAAAAATAAAATTATAAAGACTTCAGGTATTGGACTCATCAATAAAAGATTACAAAACTATGAGTTTAAAATGATTACATAAATATAAGGCAAGCTTGAGAATATCTACAAGTACTAGGAAACTCTAACAATGCTATGTAGACATAAATTCTGGGTATCATTGTAGCTGAGCCTTTTCTTTAGCTGTTCCCTTCACCTTAGCCCTCTAATCAGCCCGGTCTGCCAATTTCCCATTTTAGGTCTGGGCCTTGACTGGAACCCTAATCCTATGGGTAGAGCCCTAAAACATGCTTTTTGGTATTTCCCTTCTCTTGAGAATGGGGTTGATTCCACTTCCTGCACTTCCTTGGCAGAGGTGGAAATCTTTTCAGGAATGGACAGATGTTCTGGGACCTCACCTTGTTGTAGGGTAGTATAGCAAATCTCACTCCCTGTCCTCTACTTTGGTTCCCATTTCATAGAAAACAGGCCTCAAAGCAGTTAAAGCAATAAGGAAATTTATTATTTCACATAACAGGAAATCAAAAGGTAGGCTGGGCTTTAGGTGAATTTAGCAGTTCAGCAATGGACCCAGATTCTTTCTTTCTGCCTTCCCATCCACACCATTGGCTTCATTCTGCAGCTGGTTTCACTCATCAGCTCAAAATGGCTGCCAGGAGCAACAGAAGCATGTCAGTCTCTATTCGAGCCCAGAGACAGAAAGAGAGAGAGAAAAAGACTCTACTCTCCCCAGAACCACTGGATAAAAATCTCTCCTTTGTTCTATTTTGGGCCAACACAAGTCATATGACCACTCTGGTCTTAAAGTATTTACTGATTGGCTTGCATCTCAATTCTCAAACCACTCACTGGCAAGAAAGAACTGATTTATGTAAATGGCTTAGACCAATGAATGCTTCATGGTTCACCAAGGGGCTGAAACTAACACTGTGCGGAAGTGTAAGGAGCTGTTATTGTTGTCACAATGGTTTGAGAAAACAAGAGGAAGAGAAGCTAAATATCTTGTAAAGTATAAAGAAAGCATAAAGAGGACTGCTACATGGTCTCACACTATAATGAATTATTCTCTTATCTGCAGGACTTTTTTTTCAATAACAGCTTTACTGAGATATAATTTACATACCATAGAACTCACCTAAAGTGTACAATGCAATGTTTTCTTAGGTTATTGGAAGAGTTGTGCAACTATCAATACAATCGATTTTAGAACATTTTCATCAAAGCTTTTCTCCCCGCCAAAAACCCATACCCATAGCAATCACTCAACCTCCCACCTCTAGCCTTAGGGAACAACTAATCTATTTTCTGTCTCTATAGATTTGCCTATTCTGGATATATGATATACAGTCATTCATCACTGAAGGACATCGATACTTTCTAACAAATGCATTGTTAGGTAATTTTGTTCTATAAACATCACAGAATGTACTTCTACAAACCTATATGGTATAGCTTACTACACACCTAGGCTTTATGGTGTAGCCTATTGCTTCTAGACTACAAACCTGCACAGCATTTGACTGTACTGAATACCGTAGGCAACTGTAACACAATGGTATTTGTGTACCTAAATATATCTAAACATAGAAAAAGTACTGTAACAATATGGTATTATAATCTTATGGGACCACTGTCATATATGCAGTCCATCATTGACTGGAATGTTTTTATACAGTGCATTAGTATAAATAGAATGAAACAATATGTGGCCTTTGTAGACTGACTTTTTTTACTTAGCATGTTTTCAAGGTTAATTTATGTTGTTGTATGCATCATTACTTCATTCCTTTTCAGCGAGAATAATATTCCATTGTTTGTAGATATCGCATTTTATTTATCCATTCATCAGTTGATGGATACTTGGGTTGTTTCAGCTTTTTGG
>CM052436.1:145505806-145526292 GCA_028533085.1 Varecia variegata | reverse complement strand
TATAAATAGAATGAAACAATATGTGGCCTTTGTAGACTGACTTTTTTTACTTAGCATGTTTTCAAGGTTAATTTATGTTGTTGTATGCATCATTACTTCATTCCTTTTCAGCGAGAATAATATTCCATTGTTTGTAGATATCGCATTTTATTTATCCATTCATCAGTTGATGGATACTTGGGTTGTTTCAGCTTTTTGGCTCTTTGGACATTCACACACAAGTTTTGCATGGACGTATGCTTACATTTCTCTTGGGTATATATATATACCTAGGAATGGATTGCTGGGTCACATGGTAACTCTATGTTTAAATTTTGGAGGAACTGCCAGATTGTTTTTCAAAGCAGCTGCACTATTTTACGTTCTTACCTGATCTGCAGGTGGGAATATCTCTGTTTATAATTACGTGAGTGCATTCTATGATCCTAATTTATGTATAAACATAAAGCATTGTTTTGCAAGGTACTGCTGCACACTGAATTTTCCAAGAATGCGGCCAAACTTAAGGGGAGACTGTACTATGCTTTGTTTGGAACTTTACCAGGAGTTGTTCTCACCATGTCAGAAAAATCATATCACTAACAACTACACCACTTGTTATATTTGAGTTGCCAATGCAACATACCTTATATCAGTCTACACCAGTGGTTCTCAACCAGAGGTGATCTTTCTCCTAGAGGTCACTTGCAATGTCTGTAGACATTTTTGGTTGTGGGTATGTGAGTGTGTTTGCTACTATCATCTAGTAGGTAGAGTCCAGGATGCTGTTAATCTTCCTACAATGCACAGGACAGCCCCCTATAACAAAGAATTATCTGGCCCAAAATGTCAATAGCGCTGAGGTTGAGAAACCCTGGTTATCTATTTATAGTTAAAAATTTTGCTTCTTAATAGGACCACCTTCCCACTGTTTATTATGTGCTTTAGTGGAGTTGTACCTGGGCAGTTTCTGGCTGGAATGCATATAATTTTATTATAGGAAACTTTTATTTACCCTTTATATTGTAGTTAGGGAATTATGTTGATTTTATAAAATATATAGATTATACTATGTGTGAATTTCATTTCAGGATAATATAGAGGATGCTACAAATTACTTAAACATGGTAGAAAGGGAGCCAATGGTTTGGACCCCTCAGGTTCAACGTTGGGAGATGGGCTGGGAGCAGCTTTCTCTGAGACCAGTGAGCCCTCCTGGGGAGGGATGCACACCTGAGCGGAACTGGGGCTCTGTGAGGAAGGAGGAAGAGGAGAATGCCGGGCAGAGAGTCAACAGTTTCTACTATAATTCCTGGTGTTTGCCAAGATCCTGATTTTAACTCCCTGGGAAGCCTGACTCTATTTCCTACTCTGTTACTTTACAATCCTTTCTTTTTTGGTTCAACTCATTGCAGTAGATTCTGTTATTTGCAACCAAAAAGATCCAGAAGTAAAACAAAGGTAGGTGGGAAAATAACATAAGTGGGGGAAACATAGTATGCCATTCTCATCAGCTTAAAGGAGGACTGTTACAGATAGAATTTAAACCTGTCTTGCCCCTTGGCTCTTAGCAGATGTTGCCGTGGGATTTATCCATTTTAGGAAATGACAGTAGATGGAAGAAACTCAGCTTTCACACTCAGAGTGGTGCAGAGCTTGCATGTGGGCAGCAGAGACTCCACAACAAAAGAGCTGTCAGGGGAGGAATAAGAGCTGAAAACATTTCCTGCCTCCAGGAAGTCTGCTCGAGGAAACTTTGCTCGGCAATCAGGCAGCACATTTCTTCACACTGGTCTGTGAAGAATGAGGCAGTTCTGTGGCTGACTAGTTAATCTTTTCTTTGCAGAGTTTCAAACTTCAGTGTGCATGAGAATCTCAGCATGTATGTGCATGCCTGCACGGGCATGGTTGTGTTAAAATCAGATTTCTAAGGTTCTACACTGAAGGATGACAATCTTAGTAAGGCTGATGGGTGCCTGGGAATCTGCATTTTAAACAAGATGCTTTCTCTCCCTCCTTTGCCCCCATTTCTCCTCTGTGATTCTGATTCAAGCTTGGAGAATTCTGCTTCAGATACAATGATTTTGGCCTTTTTACCTGACCAAGGCAAGAGTTGGGAAAGAAAATGCTGCTAAAGTTTTTCCTGCTGCAGGGAGCTCACTCAGATCCCTTTGTCAGCTCAGCTTTCTGACTGCTCAGAGGGCCAGAGAAGTTGGCTCTTCTGGGGCTGGTTGACATTCCCTCCACAGTGGAATTTCCTTTGCTGCAGAACCTGTGGCCTGCATCATGCTGCGCACAGATTCTGTTGCTACTCAGTGAGATTTCCTTGCACTGGCCTCAATCGAGTGACAGTTAGGCAAGGGGCCCGCAGGCCCTGACAGCACACCGATTGCAACGTGCACAGCGTGCAAGGTTTTGCAACACAGAAGAAAGAAAATGCCTCGTGTCACCCGTGGGTGCTGGACCACTGATCACGTCAGCTGCCTTACGAAATGTGCCTCTTGTGCTCCTCAGAGGAGTTACTCTTGATACTGACCAGCGTTAGAGAAAGTGATGGATGAATTTATGTGTGTCTGTAACCCCTGATGGGTTGAGGTTTCTGTGTTTCCAGTGGACTTTGATGTGGAGAAGAAAATACATTTCAAGAAGAAATCCCTGTAGGAGAGAAGGCTTGGGTGCCCTCCCCCATGCCCAGAAGCGTTTTGAACCAGATAGAAAGCAGGTCCTGAGGGTATGAAAAGTTGAAGTGCTGTGGAAAACAGTAATTTCAGCTGGGTTTGGGGGTGGGTGTGGAGAGATGACTCATATTCATGAAAGAGAATCAAAGCGAGGCTGGAAAGAAGAAATGTGTTTGGTAGCATATGGTTTTGCCTTTTTCTTTCTGGGAATGGGGGAGCTTCAAGGCAGAGGAACAGAGAACATATAGTAGTGTTAGGGAGGGCTCGAAAGAGAGGTGCCACTGCCCAGGCCAGAGGTGGCCTCAGAAACAACTGTACGCCATCTTGGTGACAGAAATGGTACCAGCTGTTCCCGGATAGCAAATGCCAGGCACTTGTGGCACTACTCCGCTTACCCTCGCCTGTGACAGACATTGCCAATGGATCACAGCAGTCCTTTTCACTCTAGGCAGCCAGTATCAATTGATCAGAGTTAGCACTCAAGGTGAGATAGACAAATGTACTTAAGTATTCCCCCAGGGAAAATCTGAGAGAGTGTCTCACACCAGATGAGATGTAGGAACAAGATAGATGTCACAGAATGGATCCAAAGCCTGAGAGTCTTGGGAGATTCTCTGATTCCTTCCTAAGGACTGTGAGAAACCCAGGATAATTCTTATCAATGATAATAAAAGCAGCTGTTTTTTATCAAATGTTTTTAACATGCAGGCACTGAGCTGTTTTTTTGGCATTTAATCCTCACAACAGTGCTGCGAGGGGCTGGCAGTCCCATTTTGTAAATGAAGAAACGGAGGCTCAGAGAGGTTAAGTGACTTTCTCAAGGTCACACAGCTGGTAAGTTGTGGCCCACTGTCATTACTATATTTTACTCCCACCCCATAGTTACTTTTTCTCTCATTCCTCATCTCCCTGTGAAGTGTACCTTACATTTAGAGTTTAAGTGTCACCTATAATCAGATACACTCAAAAGAGTACAAAACCACATAGATGTGCACAAATACACACACTTTCTAAGGGTAGGGGTCCCTCCTCTGTATTTTCACAGCATTCAATGATTACTCCCAAAGCACTTATCACCCTGCTTTTAATTTCCTTATTACTTGTTTATTCCTCCACAAGATTATAAAATCATTTAACACAGGGACATTCTTGTTCATTTTTGTAGGTGTTCAATAATAAGTTATTGAGATTCCAAGTTATTCTATAGTGTAGCAGAATACTCTTACCATATACACGTTGCTCATTAAATATCCTGACACTTCTTTTTTCACTAAACTTCTAAATAGAAACTTTATGTGAACAGTACTTGGAAGTGGGCATTTGGGGCCTTCCAACTGGGGAGATTTTTCTGAGGGTAAAGTGAAAGCTTTAAGTGAAATGATATGATTCTTTCTTTCCCTAAAGAATATGAGGCCCTTTGGGCCAAACACTCACTTGTATGTGAGTATCTCTGTCTATATACATTTTAATAATAACAATAGCTGTCACTGACAACTATTAATTGACAACTTAATATGTTTAGATCTTGTGCTAAGACCCTTAATAACATTCTCTCATTTAACTTTTGCCTTAGAATATGTTCTTAGCATAATTTTCCAGAAGAGAAAATTGAGGCTCAGAGAAGTTAGGAAGCTTGACTGGGGTCACACAGCCAGGAAATGGCTAACATTCAGACCCAAGAAGTTTGACTTCAGTGTGTCAGTTTTAAGCTGGCACTTAAAATCCAGAGCCCTTGGGCTCAAGGTTATATTTTGCAGTCTGGTGAACACAGGGTAACATGAAGGCTCAGCCCCAGCCAGACTTCTGGCCAGCTCCCTGGGATGTGTTTATCCCCTAAATTACCTGCGTGGAGATTTCTGCCACCCGCCATCTCCCCTCTCTGCTTGCAGAGGGTGGGCTCCATAGTGAGGGGAGGCATGCAGAAGTTGTAAGCTGACACCTTACCCTGGTCATTCCCATGACTTATGAGCACACATCAGACACACAGTTGCCAAACACTCTCGCGTGATACTCATTTTCCTCGGGTCCCAGCTGCCTGTGAGTCCAGAAAGAAAGCTGGGGCCAGCTCCGGGGTCAGCCGAACAAACAGATGGAGATGAGCAGAGGTGACACCCGATCGCTCCTTGGCATCTGCTGGGCCTGTTGCGGCTGCTCTAGCTGGCCGATGCCTTGACCCAGCTAATCTCTCTGGTCATCCTGGTGCCAGCTGTGTTGTGTCACTCATCCCACCCTTAGGGTGACTTCTGCCTGCAGGGGCTTTCCTTTGGAAAGCCAGGCGGACAGTGCTCTACTGCTTGCTTGCATTTTGGCCTTGGGGCAGCCTTCGGCAGACAAGCCCTTGCATGGACTAAAGGAGTATCCCAGGTGCCAGATTCTAGGTGGGGTACAGACAGCATCAGTCTATCTCAGGTACTTCCCCTTCTTGGCATTTGTCATCTGACACCAGCAATGCTCATATTTCTGCTATGGCTACCTAAGCTTTTTAGAATACAATGCTAAAAGAATAAAGGACACAGGCTTATTTGGGGGTGATTCTTTGGCTCCATGGCCACAGACCTCATCCATACATCTACCACTGTAATAGTTACTGAGCTCCTATTGTATGCCGATCAACCTTATTAGTGGCATTGCCAAATAAGTAATGAAAAACCCAATACGCTAGCTAGAAACGGATCAATATAACTACAGCTTGAACAAAGCTGTAAGTGAGAAGTGTTGCGGGAGTGCTATGTGAAGACTCAGAACCAGGCAAAAGCTTGGCTCCTTCTAGGAACTGAAAGGTGGCCACTGGGGCTGGAGTGTCGTGGATGGCGGGGATAAGGCAGGTGACTGGGAAGGCCAGGCAGGCACAGCTTTGCTGGGGAACACACAGAAGGGTTTCAAGCAGGGAAATGACATAATCTGAGTGATATTTTAAAATAACTTGTCTTCTTGCAGCATGGAGAATATTTTGGACCGAGCTAGAGTGGAAGAAGTAAGGTAAGAGGCTGTCACAACACCTCAGGCAAACGGAAATGCCTGTAAGAGCCATGGAGAAAAGTCAGTGATCTCTCAAAATTATTCTTTCTGGTCATATGGGAACAAAATGACAATAGGTTGATGGCCTGGGTGACTCAACTTTTCCATTATAAGTTTTAAAAAGTTCTAAAAAAGAAGCTATTTGGAAATTACACTTCTAGTAATGTAATAAGTGGAAGAAACTGGATAACTGAACAGATTTTCTACAAGAAGGTACATTGCGATGCTGTTCATAACAGCAAAAAATTTCACTCCGAATATCCCAAATCTCTAACCTATGAACCTGTTTAACTTATTGCAATTCATTGTATAATGCTATTATATGAAACAGTTATCAAAGGTATAAAATAAATCCATGTATTGATATGGACATATATTCCTAATGTAGAAAGTGAGTGAATAAAACATGTTTAAGATCAATATGGACAACAAGATACCATTTTGGGGTTACATCTGTAAAGAAAAGCAATTCTCAAATAACACACAATGAAAATATTAATAATAGTGAACACTAGGTGCTACCAATTATGAGCAATTATGAATCTTTTTTATGAATTTGTATTTTCTGTTTATTCTACCACATACTAGAGTATTAGTTTGTGTGATTTTTAAGAAGTTAATTTATAAATCATTCCTTATATGTAAGTAGTGGATTAGCACTGCTAAGTCTCAAGTACAAACTACACATACTTTTCTGTGTTATTGCTAAACAAATTGGGTTACTCACTGAGTCTTGGTACATGTTTTATATCTTCTTTTTTCCTTTCTCTTGTTTATAATCTTCACATACTTCCTTCTGGAATATCTTTCTCTCTCTCCTTTCCTGGTGTCTAAGTTCACTCTTCCATAAATAGGGTGACCACATAACTTCAAAAATGCACACTGGGGCATTTTTGAGTGTGAAAGGAGCCAATATGATACCAGGACAACAGTTATAAACTGTTTGCTGCAGCCAAATCAGCACATGGTCAACCGTCACAATGCCTTGCTCAGCTTTCAACTCCTCTGTAATATTCTCGTTGCCATTTAGAACACTAATCATTCTTATACTTCATCCTTTGGCAACAGTGACAAACATACCTTCACTTATGGGTTCTCTCCAGATGCCAAACTCAATGATAGCAGATACTGTGTTGTCTACTGACCCTCCCTCACTTTCATGCTAGTACAAGGCCTCCTACCTAATAGATGCCCAATATATGTTGTCTTTATTTAGTAGTAAAATTGTTACATCATTCCAGGCAAACGAAAAAAATATATAATTTACTCAGGTCAGAAACAGAGTTAAAGCAAGCTCCCAGGGAAGGTATAGCTAGCAGAAACATGGCCAAATCAAATCAGGTTTCCAGTTTACCAAGAGTCAGCGAGCCCTGTGGATCTACGCTAACCCAAACTGGGGAAATTGGGAACAAATGCGTCTGGAAGCTCACATGCTTGGGGGTGGGTGGAGGAGGCCTTTACAGACTTGCAGGCCACATGGCAGTTTCGAGTTTTTCATACACGAGACTTGGAAGTGAAAGTCAGATGTGATTAAAAATACACGTCTTACAGATGTCTGGATGCTGTTCAAATCCCCAAAAGTGTGATAGAAAATGCAGTTGCTTTCCAGATTTTTAGGGTGGAAAAAAAGGCCATTGTGGCGCCTTTGTCTCCTTTATTGAATGGGTATGTTCAAGTGACGTTTTAAATTTGTAGTGTTATCTCAGCTGCTTATTTACCTTTTTAGTGGTGCTGCTCACTGCCTGAAACTGAAAACAGGGTAATTGGAGGAACATGTGATGTTTCCCAGGAGACGAAAGTCCTTATTATTTTTAGCATATGCTAAGGAAGCCTAGGTAAATGCAACACGCATATAAACATAATTTATGGAAATGAAAAAATATGAAATCCTTGATACTGCCTCCCTGATACCAAAATAGAACAAAATTATCTTTTAACATTTTTCTATATCCTCATTTCTTAAAAGAGAATTTTGATTTTATTTATTTTACTTTTTTTTTTTAATAATCGCTAACCACATTCAGCCTTCTGGCTTTGTTTATAATAACCTGTTTACTTATCATCAACTTAAACACATGATCTGAACATCTGTCTCCTTCTACCCCAACTTATTTGCTTTCAGTGTTCATTTTAGCTTGAACTTGAAGTCAGCGTCTTTTTCTCTGGAGCTGAAAGCGGCTGCAGAGACCCCAGAGGTGTTTCCTTGCCATGGACTTGAGAGGTATGTTTAATATGAGAATTCACATCCCCTATCCCCACGTTCCCCCCCAAAAAGAAAAGAAAATTTGTCTCTGTTATACAGAGAACAAAATGGGAAAGAAAGGCACTTTGTTTTGCCAGACAAAGACAGGCTATCAATTTTCATAAATCTGCATTCCCAAGACAACTGCTCACGTCTGGTAAGAGGTCTATTTCTTTGAACTTACATACCAGAAAGTATTTTCTTCCCTTGTCTCAGAAAGCTGAGGAATATAGTCAATAATAGCAGAATATGTGTAATTTAATTGAGGTAAGACAGATAATTTTTTAAATTTCAATAATTCTATTTCATAAGGATGGGGGTGGTAGGGGTAAGAGAGGGGTACAGAACTGAGTAGAGAAGCCCTAAACCCAACTTACACAAATACACTTTCTGGTTATCGAGAGAACACTCTTTGCAACCGTAAAAATTATACGTGGGTGTGTGTGTGGGTATTATTTATGCATATATATGTCAGTTGCTAATTATAAGAGGGATGTTTACATATATTACTTGAACAATGAGAATCTGGCACATCTGAAACAATACTGACCATCTGTGATTAAAAAATATTTTGCATCAAAGAGCCAAATATTATCAAAATGTACTGGTTTTCAAGTCTTATAACCTTTCTACTTGTTCTTTTCCTCCTTCTTCTCCAGTTTTGACCACTGACCAACTAACATTCTTATACAAATAAAACCCCAGCAATACATATGTACCAACACCAAGCATGTGTATATATAGTATCTGTCGACCTTAATCCTTTTCCCAGCGAAGTTTTATAGCTGGGTCTTTGAAACAGACAGGACTCATGTTACTAAAATGGCCTAATATATATACAGTTAGTTGTATAATGAGATCCCATAAATCACTAAGCATAGATCAGTTGAAACAACACAATAAAAGAGGCCACAATTTGGATATTTTTCAGGTTGACAGCTGTTCCTGTATATTCATGGTATCAGAGAGTGTCAGGGTTGGATCTGTGGGGTCATCTAGACCAAGATATTTAGATTTCCTGGCTTCTACCCTAGAGATTTTGATTCAGTAGGATGGGGTGTTCCTGGGGAAATGTTCGTTTTTCACAGGTGCCTCAGCTAATTCTTGTGATGGGACAATGTGGAAAACAACACGACGGACCCGTGCTGCCCAGAGTGCGGTCCCTGAAACAGGGGGAACATTAGTATCACCTGGAAGCAGGTTAGAAACACAGACTCTCAGGCCCCACCCAAGGTCTACCAGTTGATTCGTGTGCACATTACAGTTTGAGAAGTGCCACTCTAGACCAACCTAGTGTGAACTAAGACTAACATCGCCTTTGCTATAAATAATAGGAGTCTATTTACGTAGCCCCAAACTTTATTTTATTGAACTTTTTTTGGCAGCTGAATATATCCTATTAATTCATGTTTTGCATCTCATTTCAGGAATCGTGATTTCATGATGACGAACCTACTGGTCGAAACAATTAGTCAAATAGGTGGTTAATCCTGTGGGGAAAAAATGCACAATAATGAAACCCCAAGCCATAAGCCAGGGCAATTATTTTTTATAGCACTGACCAAAATACCTACTTATGTGATTGAATTGTTCCTTTTATAAAGCCTTGTTCTGTGGGAAGCTAATACTGACTGCTGGTTGCCTTACCAGCAGGATGTCCTCATTTAAGTTATGGTGTGTTGGTTAAAGCCTGGGTTTGAGTCCTGGTTCTTCCTCTTACAGCTGCATGTTCTTGGGCAACTTTTTTTTTCTGTTTGAGCCTCAGTTTTCCCATGTGTTAAATGGGAACAATAGGAGACCCTGACTCAGCGCTTGGCATATCATCCTCACATGGTAAAGATTAGTTTTTATCATTGGGATGGCTTGAGGGAGTAGTTGTTTTTGGTTTTGTTTTGTTTTGAGATATAATTCACATGCCATAGAATTTAGCCTTTTAAAGTGTGTAGGGAATAGTTTGGGCTTGAGGATGATTTTGGTGGATTCTTGGGATTGTGTTGGTGGTTTAATGGCCAGGAGGCTTTGCCAATGGGCACAGTCTGCATAAATGTAAGTGAAATCAGGAGGCTTGGGTGGATTTCATTTCATTTCATACAGGTCCTGGTATTATTCAGACATATGTAGTTTTCTTAGAATGAGTCCTCTCTGCTTGAACTCTGCAGCTACTTCTCATATACCCGTGATTCCAATTAATATTTATGATCAAGCTTGTAAGATCCACAGGACTTTTGAAT
Organism: Varecia variegata; assembly: GCA_028533085.1. Taxonomy (NCBI): domain Eukaryota; kingdom Metazoa; phylum Chordata; class Mammalia; order Primates; family Lemuridae; genus Varecia; species Varecia variegata. The sequence continues at coordinate 145,516,144 of CM052436.1, read as the reverse complement.
GACATGGGTATTCTCTGAAAACCAGAGTTATTGAACAAGGCTTGCCCAAAGGGAATTGGAGTGGGTGGCAAATCACAGTGTAGGTAGCCTTGCCTCAAACCCAACATTTGAATTCAATGATTTAAAATTAAAATGAATTTTCAGAACAGGGGATATAAAAGTTGCCAAAGACAAAACACCTAGCCTGGAGTTTTGCAGTGGGGAAAAGGGGTGAGGGTGGTTTCCTTGGTGACTACTTGCCTAAGCATGTGAGCCTCATATCCTGCTTAGCTTCATCCCATCTCTTGCCTTCACCTGCCCCTCCCAGAGGCACTATCCACTGTCTGCTCTCTCTAGTACTGGGAAAAATCCCAGGGGTATTAGTTCAAGAGCTGTTATGCTAATTATGTAAAGCTGATTCAAAGTAAATATTTGGGGTTTCAAAATTATTTTCCTCCAGTAACTTTCATTAGTGAGAAAAGATATATAATTGATAATAGTAACACTTCTTTATTAGCCAAATTAATAATTTTTTTGGTGACCATATTCAATTTTGGGTAAGTTGCCATCAAACATTTGCTCTGAAACACTGCTGACAATGTAAATAAATTTGACGTTATATATTGAGAATCTTCCAAAGTTTATATACTTTTAAATGGTATATTTGAGCTATCAACTCTCAAGTTGAACATAAAAAAAATAAGCAAATATTTAACTTTATTTAGTAGGTTTTCTTTTCCCCACAGTTATAGGTTTGCAACTTTGAAACTACTTCCTGCGTAAACTTGGACTGAGCAAGTAAGTACAGAGATTGTGGATAGTAGTAGCCATGTTTCAAATTGTTGGGTAAGGGAATTACAAATATAGAAAAGGCAGAAATTAGAATAAGTCCTGTGCTGTTGAATTAGAATTGGTGGTACTCATGGTTTTTAATCTATATAGATATGGAGATAATTATAGATAAGGATACAAATAGATAGGTGTGTGTACATACACACATGTATATATGAATGTGTGTGTGTGTATGTATATATGTGTATATAGTCTAACTCTGTTGTCTGAGAGGGTCTAGGAGTTATAATACTGTAGTATCCACAAACACACCTATCGTGATTTCAAAATACCATTTCCCCATAAAAGAAACTGACTCTTTGGGGAAATGCCTGATTCCAGGGGAGAAGCAACAAAATAAAAACAAAAACAAAAACAAGATAACACTCCTGGAACTTCATGTTGTGCCAGAAGGTTGGATGTGCTCAAAGAATTATGGAGATATGTCAAAAGGATACTTCCCCAACTTGAAGGGCCACTCATTGTCCAAATTTAGGATAATTTGAGCATCAAAATAGTGATAATAACAAATTATGACCTATTGAATAAAATAAGGAACCTAGAGTCCATATGGATATAAATAAATTAAGGGACAAAAGTTTCTCCTTGCAGGAGAATGCTATCTTATTAAATTCAGAGGGAATGATGGAATCAGAAAATCATTTGGCAACCAGCATAATAACAATTAATTCAAGCTGGAGTACAGTCAATAGATACTAAACATAGTATCTAATATGTTGATGGAAACTTTCTTTAAAGAACTAAAAATTATTTCTCTAAATATGTGAATATTTTCAAATTTGTTCACAATTAACATATTTCTAATAAGAAAGAAAAAAAAATTTTCTTATTTTTATACCTTCTAATTTGAGATTCTCCTTAAATTGAACAAGGGCTAGGTTTTCAATAAAATGATTTGTTAGGCAAAAATAGAAAAACTATTTCAAGTACAACATTACTTCAATTGTTGGACACTTTAGAGACCTCAGTTTCTAACCAATTAGCGTGCTAATTATAAATTGCAACTTGTCAACATTTTGGTGGTTTAATTTTTTACTGCATATATTTCAAAGTAATTTGATTACACTTAAACTTCCTAGAATGCACATTTCTTCTATTTCAGACTGCCTTTCCTCTAATAAACACAAATTCTACACAATATATATCCTTTCAGAATACGACTCTCAAGGATGGGAGGTGGCGTCCAATAAACTGGCAGATGCTTTCTGTGAGGGATGGAAGACTTCATCATAGGGTTGGTAGCAATGATTTTTCATTTTAAAAAGCTTATAAAATGTTGGCAAGGGAAGAACTTGATTGGAGATCACAGGGATATTTTAAAGAGTTGCTAGTCTGGGTAGTTGTATCTTTTTTTTAAATATAAAAATCTCCATGGTTATAGAAGTGACTAGAGAAGATTCATTTTTATTTTGAAACTTTAAAAATGGTGGTGGTGAAGGACATTGGGGCATTGTTTTGATGGTTAAGAGCCCTTTCTTTGAAACCAGACACACCTGGTACTCATTGAGCATTTCTTCTTTGGATGTGGTTGATACAGGAACCATGAAATTTTTGAAAAAGTAGAGATTGTGCAGAATGTCCCATCTTACTGAAAGAAGATACCGGGAGAGGAATTCACAAGGGAAACGTTTGTTAAGCAAAATCACAAATGCCTTGAGGTTGGGGTTTACCAAAACCAAGTTAGTAAATGAAAACCAATACAGTCATGAACTACATAATGGCATTTTGGTGAATGGTGGGTCGCATATATGATGGTGATCCCATAAAATTATAATACTGTATTTTTACTGTACCTTTTCTATGTTTAGACATGTTCAGATGCACAAATACTTACCATGGTGTTACAGTTGCCTACAGTGTTCAGTACAGTAACATGCTGTACAGGTTTGTAGCCTAGGAGCAATAGGCTACACCAAACAGCCTAGGTGTGCAGTAGGCTATACTCTCTGGGTTTGTGTCAGTACACTCTATCATGTTCGCACAACAATGAAATCACCTAACGATGCATTTTTCAGAAGGTGTCCCTGTCGTTGAGCGATGCATGACTATAATAACAACAACGAGCAATTATTGAGTATCTACTGTTTGCTCAGTGCTTTGCCTGCCTCATCCTCTTTACTGCTAGTTTCTAAACTGGGAAGCCGGAAAAGCTAAAACTACAAAGCATCTTGCAATGATTTAGTATCACCCTCTGTGCTTAGCACCTAAGTGGCTCAAAGGAGACAGCCTGGCTGATTTGTTTGTGAGAGATAGCAATGGATTTCGTGCAAGAAATCCCGGAAGTGGGGCTTCAGGTAATCTGGAGGGCTTGGCAAAGGGAGACATGAGGCAATGTTTCCATTAGGGATGATTGGAAAAGAAAGAGGGCCGGCTGTTGGGCTGCCAAGAAGAACATGACTCACCAATGGGAGATTTGTTATCTGAGCCTCTAAGTCCCTCCTTGAAAAGCGATACTTTTCCTGAGGTGGATTGGACTCAGGAACTCAGGATGAATAAGATGTGGGAACCTGGATAGGTTCCATTACGAGGGCGAGTGATACCAGACTAAACTCTGCTGCCAGCACCTCAGAGGCAAGGTATTGTGTTTTTCTGCTGGACTGTACTGCAGATGTACAGACATGATTGAAAATTGGAGGCACAAGTGACCAACCACCGCAAACTAGCAAATCTCCTCCACTGAGCTACTCATGCCTGGAGTTTGTCCTTATTTCCTGCTCTTCTTTCTCCACCCTTTTTCCCCCACGTGTTGAAATCCTGCTTTACTTTAAAGGTCAACCCACAAATACCACCTTCTCTGAGGAATCTTCCTGATCCTCTTAAGTTGGATTTCATAGCACTGTGTTTATTCTTCTTGCTGTCAAATCATGCCTTGGGTTGGCATAGCATGCCTTCTACTGTGGCAATCCGTATAGATGTTGGTCTTCTCTGCTACTGTGTACGCTCTTTGAGGGCAGAGACCAAGTCTTGTTGTTGACTCAGGGCCTTGCCCAAATAAAAAGTCAGTAGACATGTGTGGAGTGGAATGGAAGTGATCTACCTGTGTGCTACGAATGCATGTACTTGGTGACGACTGTGGGTTGGGGGTCGTGGATATGGTGCAATAACAAACAGATCTAAGACCACCAGAAAGAAAAGTCAGCTACAGCCTTTACTCTCCTTCTTCTAAAATGTATTCATGAACAGATCTTAAGTCAGTAATGATACTTAAGGGCACTGAAAATTGAAGTGAAGGAGCAGGGTGTTGCCGGAAGAACACTAGATGAGGACTCTGAATCTCTGCTCATCTGGCTGGAGAAAGGCCACGTAACTTTCATGCACCTTAGTCTCTTCACCTGTTCAATAGAGATACAATACTTGTCCTCCCTTTCCACTGGCTTGTTATAAAGATCCATGAGGTCACTGTGAAAATAATCTGTAAGCTCTAAGGATTCTCCTTTCGACTTTTGAGCCAGCATCATCAAAACACCTGGGAGCTGGTTAGAAATGCAGAATCTGGCCTGGGGTGGTGGCTCACATCTGTAATCCCAGTGCTTTGGGAGGCCAAGCTGGGAGGATCACTTGAGGCCAGATGTTTGAGACAAGACTGAGCAACATAGTGAGACCCCATCTCTACAAAAAAAATTTAAAATTAGCCAGGTGTGATGGTGCTTGCCTGTGATACCAGCCACTTGGGAGGCTGAGGTGGGAGGATCGCTAGAGCCCAGGAGTTTGAGGCTGCAGTGAGCTATGATTGGGCCACTGCACTCCAGCCTGGGTGACAGAGCGAGACCCAAAAAGACAGAAATGCAGAAAACCTCAGGCCCACCCTCGACCTACTGAATCAGAATCTACATTTTAACAAAGTCTTCAAGCAATCTTCACACACAGGAACAATTTCAGAAGTACTCCTCTAAAGAGCTATATAATAAAAAGAGTTGTTGTTAATAAGGTCCATGTATGTTGGGGAAAATGAACATGGGCTCAGTCCAAAGGACTCAGCATTAGAAGAGGAGCAGGCAGGTGAGTGATTGGAAAGAGGCTGGCACCCTTGGGTCCTACCAGTGAGGAAACAAGGCTCCTCTTCTGTTGCGCATGAGATGGTGGGTGAGCACTCCCCTGAGATATGTGTTCTCTTGATGTCACCTCTTGCTTAGTACCTTTTTCCCTGTCCCTTTCTCTTATCTGTCCTGTGTTCCTTTTTCTCAAGAACCATTGCCACATGAGAACTAGGTAATATACAGTCCTGGTTCAGTGTTAATGGGTGCTGAGGCGGTATCCCAGGCATTTGCATTAGGTAACAGATCTTCCTAAGATAGGACTTTGATCCCAAAGAGTTAAATAGATGGTGGGAAATTTGGAGTGTCAGGGAGGACCCCAACGGGCTCATTGACCAACACCATGTAGGTGATCATAGCTATTGATGACCATAACTTTGTGTTTGTCCAAATGATGAATCTATTGCTGGACAGTAGGGGTCACGTTCATCTTTGGGCCATAAGATAGCTGAGAAGAGGCTAGAGGAACACTGGACATTGTCATGAGAGCTGCTATATATTAAGCCCTTACTGTGTGCTGAGCACCATGATGGGCTTTTTACTGTTACATTTGCTGTCCCATATAATCCATAGTTTATAATTGTCCCTATTTCACAAGCACAGAAGCTGAGGTTACAAAACTTGCTCAAGGTCAGACAGGTATTGTACAGTGGCGCTGAGACAGGAAATCAGGTTGGATTGATGGCAGGGCAATGATAAAAGAGCAAGCAATAGGGCTCTCTAAAAAAGTACCTGTGGACATCTAAGTTTTCATGCCATAAAGACATAATAAAATTCAGAAGGACTGGTTAGAATACAAAAAAGACTTTTCCTCTTCATAATTTATTTGTGCATTTGGTAATATTTCATACAGGAAGTCATGACTTTGGATAGTAACTAGAATACTCTTTAAATTTTATTCTTGGCTTTTGTACTTGAACAATAAAACCAAAAAAGTTGACCACTTTCATTGTAATTTCATATTGTTTTCTGCTGAATTACAACAGCTCTAATATGAAAACACAATGGGGGGTTAATTGAACTTGACCTGAAAGAAAATTTTCACATGTTTATATGGACAGATGAAAACCTTTGTGTCCCTAAAAGTTTATCTTGAAGAGCAAATTGTATCTCTTCCTTTATATTTGTTAACGATAGATTCTAAAGGACAAATAATTTTTAAGAGATTTTTGAGCTTGCACAATTGAGGATAAAATACCAATATATACTTTTTGAAAATTTTTTAGGAAAATTGCAGTTCTGTGCTCTTGTCTAGGTATATGCCAATTTTTACCAGATGTGTAATATGATAGTTTTAATTTCAGAAGACCAGGACTGTGGAATGATATAATGTTAATATATTTCATGATAACAGTCCCTGAATTTACTATTTTACTCCATGTCTGTTCTAGTAGTTACAGTGTTAGGGGCTGAAAGGCACGTGATGGTGTTCATCCCAATCATTTGGGAACACAGATGTTTAACTGCAAACTAATAGGGGTCATTTAAAAAAATGGCTGGGCCAAAACAACAGAAAACCTTTTTTTGAAATATGTAATATTGGTGTAGCTGTTCTAAGGATGTCATAGAATTCTCTCTGGCTATCTGCTATTATAAAATAAAGGCAGAGAAGATTTAAATTTATAAAGAAAGCAGGAGTATTTCAAAGGTTTTGGGAGCTTGGATTTGATGTCACCCATGGTTTCAAGTGTAGCTTCCACCACTTTTGTGGGAATTTGAACAGGTTATATTTACTCGTTCATAGTTTTCCAATAAAATGGGGACATGAGCAGTATCTGTGTGCTGTGGGCTGTTGGGAGAATTAGAGGAGATAACTCAGGCTGAGATCTGAGCACAGGACCTGGAATGTTGCGGTGGTTCAATAAGAGAAAATTATGGTTATCGAAATTAATAAATGTTAGCTTTTACTGCTTATAAAAAGAAAAGGAATTCTGATTTTAGTTATATGTGGGAGGTCTGGATGAACATTGGGGTTAATTAGAATTGGAACTGTTGAAATTTGCTTTAGAACTTGTCCATCTTCCTTTTGGTTTCTGCTCACTTACCAAGAACTGTGGCTTCATAGCGGATCTTGTGAAGTCCTTAAGTCTCAGAAGGCAACAGTTGGGACTTTTTAAGAAAATCGGGCCCTGGAAGATATATTTATTTGTGTTTGTGCCAGGCCTCCTAAGATGCCCTAAAATCCTGCCAAGAATTGGGTTTTTCAGAGTTCTACCAGCTCTGAGAATGTGAAAACCAATGTCTAGAGCATGATGGGAAATTTGATAACTAGACCAATGTATAGTGGCTAATGTTCCCCAAAGATCAGCAAAATCTTAGATCAGCCTGTGGTTGACACTTGGGTTCTGCATTGAAATGTTTCTGCTTTAAAGGCTAGTGATCATCTTCACTAGGGACTGGTAGAGTATCATGTGGGAAAATGATAAATTGTGCATGAACTTTTTCATCTTTAGATAATCATGGTTTAATTTTTGATTGTGTCCAACACAATCAATTTCCAATGAGTGAAATTGTGTCTTCTCAGACACTGGTGTGAGAATTTTTTTTTTTAGCTGAGGAAATACAGCCTTTGCCGAGTAGAAGTTGCATGCACCCAGCTGCGGGGTAGGGGAAAGAAAGTGTGGGGCTGGGACAAGATTTTATGCAGAAGAAAGAAGTGACTCTACATTTATACGAAGTAAGAGCTGGAGTCGGGATGAGAGACTGAGAGGCTTCCTGAGGAAAGAGATGAGAGAGAGAGGGAAACCCGCTGGTTACTTGGAAAAGAGCCCTGATGTAAGAGAATATATTATGGGACTTTTTTTGAGATAAAGACTGTGGGCTATGAAACGAAAGCATCCCCTCTCTCTTTTTCTCTCTCACATAAAAACTTCCATAGAACTTATACTGCTCACCAAAGTAGATTCTTTTTGAAGAATGCAGAGAGGTGCTGTGTCTGCCTCAAACTGGGTGTTAGGAAAAAACAGAGCCTGAGTGGGAGGAGACCAACATATGGTACGTACAAGTGGCACATGCTAATTGTGGAAAAATGAGAAAATATGGGGGAGTCAAAGGAAGGAAAGAAACCAGCCAGATTTCTCCCACCCCAAGATAGCTGTTATTAATGTGTTGATGTCTTCTGGTTCTTGTTCTAGATTATTGTGCACATTGGTGTCATTATATTATACTTTTTGGAAAGGAAAATGGGATCCATGTAGTATACATTGCTTGATGACTTTTTTCATTTGTTTGAAAATATACTGGGGCCATCTCTCTAACCATAGTGTTATAGGTAGAGGCTAAGTACAATATTGATACTAGACACACTAACTTCCAGGCTTCTGTTATTATAATTACTGGTCAGATAAATATCTTGACAGCTAAATCTTACATACTTATCTGGTTACTTCCTTCAGATAAATTTTCCCTCCTCCTTCTCTCCTACTTAGTCATCCAATTATCCATCAATAAATAGTTGCTAGCTTAGTCAGCTTTGGCTGCTATAATGAGATACCATAGACTGGGTGGTTTAAACAACAGACATTTATTTTTCTCAGTTCTGAAGACTGGGAAGTCCAAGATCAAGGTGTTGGCAGATTTGATTCCCGGTGAGGGCAAAAGGCCACCTTCTCACTAAGTTCTCATGTGGCAGAGAGAACACATGCTTTGGCCTCTCTTCTTCTTCTTGTAGGGACACTAATCCCATCATGGGGTATACACCTTCATGACCTCATCTAAACCTAATTATCTCCCAAAGGATCCACCTCCAAATCCCATCACATTGGGGGGTTAGGGCTTCAACGTATGAATTACAGGGAGACATGAACATTCAGTCTGTAACAGTTGCTGAATGTTTCCTTGGTGTTGGGCCCTGGATGAGGTTCTGGGGATACAGATCTATTCCTCTTCATGTGGAAGGCGTAGGCATGAATCAAATAGCCACACAGAAAGAATGTTAAAGTGACTATCGCAACAAGCACTATGCCAAAGAAATAAATGGTTCCATGGGGAACTAGAGTAGGGGGTTTGGTTAATTTAGGGAAGTCCAGAAAGACTTCACTGAGGAAGTGACACTTGAGCTGGCATGTGAAAGGTGAACATGGAATAATAAGTGAAGAGAGAAGGAAAGAAGATCACAGGTAGAAGGAATAGCAGGTACAGAGACTGGAGGGCAAGAGGGAATGTGCTAGAGCTGAGAACTAAATAAAGGCCAGTGTTGTGGGAGTAGGCGTAGCCTGGAGGTTACGAGGACTTGCTAGTTCAAAAGATATGGTATTTCTAGGCCTTATTTTAAGTAAAATTGTCCTTAAGAAATATACCACACATTATATTACATTTCAAATACCCCACTGAGTGTTATACTTTTCTAATGAGCAAATTTAAACATTGGAGTATGGATATGGTATTGAGAAGGTTGATTAAACCTGAATGAATCTGCAAAAAACATATAAGAAATACCACTTTAATTGTGTTTGCAACTTCTTTTGATGGCCCATACCTAAAATCTCATCCAGGTAGGACTTAAAGGAGACATCTACATCACCAGCTGAACAAATCAGCAGAGTCACCAGAGGGCTTAGTCACATTTGTTGACCATCAAAGGACCATTTGATGGTCCTGGGCCCAGTCTTTTCTCAGTCAGCAAAAACATGCTATCTATACAGCAAAACAATATAGACTAAACACAAGAATGCTATCGCTCAGTTGCTAGCACGCCAAGATATTCTTGAAAGGTTTGGAATTACGAGCATATTTTCATGAAAACTTCCATTATTTTTTGACATGGCTATTTGTTTACACTGCTGTTAAGGCTTCTAAGGAAAATATCATTTACTATTCATATGCAATATGTGGCAATCACTTTTCTTTGCCTCAGGGCTGCCACTAGCCTATATGGTCCCGTCCCTTTTTGGGAATTAAAAAATGGTACCTCCTATGGCAGGTGCTTGGCTTGGTGATCTTTTATGTTGTCTGTGTGAATTAGGAAAAGGTAAGCTTGTGCCTACCTTGTCAGTGTAGTGTCACACCAGGGTGTATGGCTTGGCTAGGGGTCCCCAGGCTACACTTCAGCTTCACTTTGGGCACCTTTTTCTGGGCGCCTTTGTGCCAGGCATAATCAACAAGAAGACCATGCAAATGCTCTTGTTTGCCTTGTGCTCATTTGGATGTAAGGCATGACTATTAGATTGCTTATCTCATCTTTAGTTTGATGATCTTTCACAGGAAAAGTAAAAAATTAAAAAAAAGCAAGGTTTGAAAACCACCTCCACTTTGACCTGCTTTTCCCAATATTCAATCTGATTATGTAACCTGGTCTTATCGTTCCCACTGATGACAATTAGATCATATTGCACAGCTGATGTCTTACTGCCACAAGAAAGCTCAGAAAATTCAGTGATGATTAAGTACACAGTTCACTTCAGAGTCTCTGCTCTTTTCTCAGAGTGTTCATCTTACACTATGCTGGAAGTATAACTCTTGCAGATGCTTTTGT
>CM052436.1:145462930-145505306 GCA_028533085.1 Varecia variegata | reverse complement strand
AGAGTCTCTGCTCTTTTCTCAGAGTGTTCATCTTACACTATGCTGGAAGTATAACTCTTGCAGATGCTTTTGTGGCATTTTCTTTCTTTTTACTTCTGATCTAGAAGGACCCACATTTACAACTCTTTATTTATGCTTTCAGAAAGACCAAAATGGTAGCAGTCTAAAGTGAACATGCTCAGTTTTTGAAATTGTTTGTGTGATTTTAATAGCTGAAGAATTTAGGGGGAAACAAACAAAACGGTTTGCTAAGAAGGCTCACCCCTCAAACCACCAAGTGCAGGGAAATTATCAACAGCCATAGAGGAAAATACTGTACTCAATTGAATCAATTTTCTTTTGTTTTTGAATTGTCCTTCTCAAGTATGTAGTCACTATGCCAAATATTGGCCCAATTTAAGCCAACCCTTAAATAGAGCCTGGCACTGGATTTATAACAACTGCTCAAGAAAACAAAGCTAGCTGGTTCTTCCCAATTAGAATATGTGGATATGATCTCAAAAAATTCCAGACGTACACAATTCCATGGAAACTTATTCCACCCATGGGTTTCTTTTGAGCTGATGCTACTTCAATCATTCTTTAGCTCTTTACAATCCTTTTGCTCCTTTCTTTATAACACTGTCTTTCCCACTTAGAGGAAACATGATCTTTTTTCTCTCAAATCCGTTTTCAAGACAAATAAAATGAGATTTCCTTCTCACAATGTGCCAAGCTTTGTTGGGAATAAAAATACAGGAGAAAGAAAGAAAAATAAATACAGCAACAGTTATTCAAAGAAAGATGAGGGACAACGTAGGAAGCAAATGGAAAGTGTGGCAGAAGGCTGGCAAGGGCCAGCACCCCAGGGTAGCTCAGCCGTTTCACCTAAGAATTAGGGTTCATCAACAATTTCACGCCATAAACACTGAATCTTCTATCTTGTTCTGGAAATTGTGAGTATGCTGCAAAACAAACCACCTGAAATTGCGATGGCAAACAACAGCAAGCAGGTATCCTCTGCTTACCGGGCTGTGTGTTGTTGGCAGGCACAACTTGGCCTCTGGTGGTGGGTCTGCAGATCAGCTGGGGTGGCCTGTGTCAGGTTGCTGGTCACGGGCGGGTCTGCTCCGAGGGTCTCTTATGCTGGGGCCAGGCTGAAGGGGCAGCAGCCACCTGGGGCGTAGTCTTCTCATGGGGGAGGTCGGAAACTCCTGGAGGGGCAAATGGAAACAAGTGATCCCTCTTAAGGCCTGTGCTCGGAAGCTACATGCTGTCCCTCCACCTTCACTGGCCTCCCTGCCTTAATTGGCCACATTGAACCACCTGGCCAAAACTAAGCTCACAGGGTGAGGGGAGAATACGCCTCTCCTGGAGGGGGTGAGGGGTGAACAATCATAGAATTTGCCACAACTTGATTTTAAATAACAACTGTATTTCTGTTTTTTAAATTAATAAAGTAAAGCTTTGGATCATGTAGGCAGAGAGAAATCTACCCTGCCAAAGATCAAGTAAGGAAACAATGTTTATTAACTACTCATTTATTTATTTGTATTCATTCACTCACTCATTCATTATTTTTAATTGACAAATAAAAATTGTATATATTTATGGTGTACAACATGATGTTTTGATATATGGATATACATTGCAGAATGACCAAATCGAGTTAATTAACATAATCCATTACCTCACATACTTATTTTTTGTGGTGATAACATTTAAAATCTACTCCCTTAGCAATTTTCATGTATACAGCATGTTGTTATTAACTATGGTCATCATGTTGTACAGTAAATCTCCTGAATTTATCAATCCTGCCTAATTGAAATTTTATGTCTTTCAACCAACATCTTCCCAACCCCCACCCCCGACACCCCAAGCCCTTGGTAACCACCATTCTCTTTCTGCTTCTATGAGTTCCACTTTTGCAGATTCCACATACAAGTGAGATCATGCAGTATTTGTCTTTCTGTGCCTGGATTATTTCATTTAACCTAATGTCCTCCAGGTTCATCCATGTTGTCACAAATGACAGGATTTCCTTCTTTTAAGACTGAATAGTATTCCATTATGTATATATACTGCATTTTCTTTATCCATCCATCTGTTGATAGACACTTATCTTGGCTATTGTGAATAGTGCTGCAAAAAACTTGGGAGTGCAGTGATCTCTTCGACATACTGATTTCATTGCCTTTGGATAGACACCCTGAAATTGGATTACTGGGTCACATGGTAGTTCTATTAACTACACTTTTTAAAAGCCAAAATTAAATAAACTTAGAACTATCTCCGTAAAAATTATAATATTGGTTGAGTATATTATTAAATATCAGACTGTCAATGAGAAAATTGTCATTAGTTTTTAGCTTTTTGAATGTTTCTATTCCAGCCTATTTGAGAAGTAGCCACACCGAGGCAAACGAGCAAAGCTATCCAGGTTGCGTACGGGGAGCAATCTCTCATTCTCACTCCCGGGTTTTTGTAATTGGGCTAAATCAGGGGTCAACAAGCTATGGCCTGTGGGCCACATTTGTCCCACTGCCTGTTTTTGTACCACCTGTGAGCTAAGGAGGTTTTAAAGTTTTTTGAATGGTTGTGAAAAATGAAAGAATCTATTCTGTGATACGTGAAAATTATATGAAATTCAAATTTCAGTGACACAAAAAAGCTCTGCTGGAACATAGCCACACTCATCCATTTATGTATTGTCTCTGCTTTTGTGCCACAGCTGCAGTGTTGAGTAGCTGCGACAGAGACCATGTGGCCCGCAAAGCTGAAAAGATTTACTATACCTTTACTGGCCCATTACAGGAAACCTTTGCCAACTCTTGGGCTAAGTGATTCATCCAGACTTAAAGTGCCATAGTTCTATTGGGTTTTTAAAAGGTTTGATGTCAAACAGTTTTGTACCATGAGACAGAGAGGTGAACAAAATATCTGATGTGCCCATTCACCTCCTTGAGTCTACACCATTCTGAGAAAGCAGGAAACCCAGATGAAGTGGTCCCTGATTTTCCCTCAACACTCTGCAACTTGGATCCACCATTTTCTCTAATGAAACTAGAAATATCTCCTTTCTGTTGCCTTGGTAAAATTTCACACCTAGATGTATCTTAACACTGGAAAGAATTAAATATTCAGCTATTCAATGGTTTGCTGAGCATGTCTCCACCATATATGTCTCATATTGAATAATACCAAAAATACCTCTCTGAGCCCCTCCCCAGACATTGATTTACTTTTCATGGGTGGTTTATGCTGACAATTTATTTTCTACCCATTGTTTTTCACACTTTTTTTTTAACCTTTGTAAGCTTAGATTTTGGTTTAATTTTTGTTTTATGGAAACAAATGTCATCCCACAAGGGGAGATAACTCTTGTTATAAACACACGTGTGGAGAACTGTAAAACTTAATGAAATTCACAACCAAACGTTATAATAAAATGGCCTCGGGACAGAAACAATCTAATCAGCCTCCAGTGAGTCACAGATGATCGGCTGGAATCGTACACAGGTGGCTGAGGGCACAAGGCCGTTGGCGTCTTGCCTCACAACACACAGGGGACGTGCGTTTTATGGCCTAACTCTGCTTGCCCTGTCCTGCTTTATTGTTTGCATATTTCTGTCCAAACCTGCCCTGGCAACGTAGCTGCATAGAAATTACAGTCTGCAAATCACACTCATTAGAAGTTAGAAAATATTTGACTGCCCGAAAAAGGACCAATTCTTTTGCAAAGTGGTGTCTAGATGAGGTAAGACTCAAGCTTTGGGGTCCCTGGTTGAGTTTTGCAGCTTTGGAAAGGAACACAAAGGAATAATTACCCTCTCCCCCCTCCTTACTTGTCTTGAATGCTTTTCGTAATTCTGTGGAAGAATAGAAAATATTTTCTATAATTTGTACTATATACTTTATTGAGTTGAACGGAGTCATTGAGAAGTTGGTGGGACTTTTAGTTAATGAAATACAAATATCTGAGCAGCTTTGAGTAGTAATACAGAGGCAGCTTTCCAATCTTTCATCCCCAAATTAAATTGTGAGCTTTATCACAAATCATGGTAGGTGCTGTAAGCTCGTTAAAATTAACCAGGGGACCATTTACTGTACTTGATCGAGCAAGGCAGGTGAGAAGCAGGAGTACATGCTAAGAAAGATAATCAGACCTTATCATGGCAGTGACTGATGCTGAAAGAGGGAAATATATGGGCTCATCTGGTACATGAAACTATAGGAGACATAGAAAAATACACCTAATTTGAAAATAAATGCATACATATTATTTCATTACTTTGAGGACAAATGAAGTACTTAGGGTTTTTTAATCACATCAACTATGGCACCACTACTACCAGCAACCGCTTCCAAAGATATCTGTAGTCCTTTTTATGATGGCCTTTAGACAGTAGATTGGTCAAGACAGACTCTGGAGCCAGAGCACCAGGTCCTGACTCCTGGTTTGCCATGTATGAACCCTGAGGCCTTGGAGCAACTTAGTTAACATCTCTGGTCGTCTGTCTCCTTTGCAGAAAGAAGGGGATAATAACAGTATTTACTCATAAGGTCACTGTGCAGGTGCGTGGATGAGTTAATCCATGAAGAGAGCTTAGCACAGTGCCTAGCACCTGGTAAGTGCTTCACTAATGCTGGCTGCTATTAATACAATTATTTGGTTTATAGATTTATACATCTACTCAGAACTCTACAATCATAAAGTTATCTAAGAAGAAGAAAGCGATATGAGAACTAACATTTATTAAGTACCGTGGGACAGGTCTTGACTGATTGCTATTTGTTACCTTATTTAATTCTTATAACATTATGGTGGTAGATACTATCTCTACATATAACAAAACAAATTCTAAAAAGGCAGGCAACTCCCAAAGTGTCCATCAGCTACACATCTATGCTTGGGTTAAAGAGCTGGGGATGTGGGCTTAATTCCACCTGTATCTCTTACTAACTCTGTGATCTAAGGCAACGTAACTTCTTTAAACTTCATTTGCTCCCTGCAAAAAGTGGAAAATGATAGAAACTACCTCACAGATATGCCAGAAGTATTAAATGACGTGTCAATGCACATGTTAGTGATCAATAACCTTAGCCATTATGACAGAAGATCTGCATGTACCCATGGCCCTGTGTGTCCCCCATCACAGCATTTGTCACATTGTTAACCCACCCATCACACAAACTGCATTGATCACTGTGTGTCCTCCGCTCCTGACACACAGGTTTAGCCACACATCAGGTATTCAAGCAATACAATAAATGTTTGTTGAATGGCTAAACAAATCTGTTTTTATGTTTAGGTCATCTATTCTTGTGTTTTCATTGAAGGTATATAAAGAAGAAACAAGAACTGAACTATTTGAAATAATTCCCATCTTAATCTCTAGGGAATTTAGTGCCTTCCCCTCTAAATTGTTCTGATTCCTTCCTTAATTTGTCTTGAAGAACTGATATCTTATGGACAACCCTAATAAGCCTCTTATCTCTCTTTTGCTCTGTAAAAAACAAAAAAAAGAGGGAGTGAGCCATGGAAACAGGAAGTTCTCATGGTCAGCCTGGTACTTCAAAGAGTGCCTGGTGTTCAGAACCATCACCATCACTTTGCTCCCACCATTAGCTCTTTCTCTGTGGAGCAAACTGTATCAAGACATTATAACCAGTATCTTATTTAATCCTCTCTGAAATTTATAAATGAGAATTCTCATTTCTATTTACCCAGTGGGAAAAAAGGATCTTCAGAGAGTTTAAGTGACTTGCCCAAGGTCACACAGCAGGAATGTGCCAGAGTGAGGGCTGGAACACCACTCAGTCTGACCTCAGAGCCACGTCCTTGCTATGTCCCTTTTTTCCCACCCATTCTAAAAATATTTATTGAGTACCTACCATTAAATGAGTCAATATTTTTAAAAGAATTTAAAACGGTGTCAGGCACAGAGTAAGTGCTGTGTGTGTTCAACAAGTAAATACGTAAATTCTTGGCTTGATAGGAATGTATCAGTGAACAAAGCACACCACAATCCCTGCTCTTGTGAAGCTTACATGTAAAGGAAAAACAATGAACATAATCAGTAAATAGCAGAGTAACTGTGGTGGAGAAAATAGAGCAGGACATGGGGGCTCAATCAGGAATGTTCACGGTGTGGTGGGTTGCAGTATTTAATGTGGTCAGGGTAGGACATGTTGAGAGGATGGAAGCAGAGCAAAAAGCTGTGGCTATCTCAGGGAAGCGTGCTCCTGGAAGGGGGACAGCTAGAGCATTCATCCCCAACCTTTTTGGCACCAGGGACCGATTTTCACGGACTCGGGTGTGGTGGTTTTGGGATGATATTTATTGTGCACTTTATTTCTATTATTATGACATTATAATACATAATGAAATAATTATGCAAGTCACCATAATGTAGAATCAGTGGGAGCTCTGAGCTTGTTTTCCTGCAACTAATGCTGCCACTGATCTGACAGGAGGCGGAGCTCAGGCAGTGATGCAAGCGATGGGGAATGGCTGTAAATACAGATGAAGGTTGCTGGCTTGCCTGGCGCTCACCTCCTGCTGTGCAGCCCAGTTCCTAACAGGCCATGGACTGGTACCAGTCCTCTGCCCAGATTGGGGACTGCAAAGCTAGAGCAAAGGCCCGAGGGGGACTGAGGCCCAGCAAGCTGACCCGTGTGTCTGGGCCAGAGTGGGCCAGAGCTAGAAAGGCAGGAAATGAAGTCAGAGAGGGGACACTGTAGGGCATCCTAGTCCAGCCTGCTTTACTTAGATCTCATCTCCTTATCCCTACCGTCCACCCATTACTTATACTTCCTTCTTGGAGACATTTAGAAGCTTTCAGTAACACCTTCCAATGTGACCTCAAAAGGGTTAAACTAGAATGCTTGGAAATCAGCTGGTTGGGAGGGTCTTGCACGACCCGTGGACATTAGATCCCACAAAAGGCAAGGGTTCGTTGGGTGGCTGCACACCTACGATATCTGTCAGCCATGCAAAGATAAAGGAGCCAAAAATGATTTGAACAAAATGAACACGCAACTGAGGGAAGGGCTCTTTGGGAAAATAAAAGGCTGAACAACAGCAACAGCCAATCTCACTCATATTAAAAATATAAATTTAATTTAATTTAATGCAATTAAACCACTATGTAGTAACTGCCTGCTATGTGCAAGCCACAGTGGGGAATACAAGAGAATTTTATTACATGGAGTGAAATTTCAGGCATCTAGAAGTATTGGAAAGAGCAGTAATATTTGGATTCAAGAATAGGGGTTGGCAAACTTTTTCTGTGAAGGGCCAGATAGTAAATATTTTAGGCTTTGTGGGCTATACAGTCTGCGTTGCAATTACTCAACTCGGCTGTTGTAGTGTGGGAGCAGCCACAGATAATATGGAAACAAATGGGCATGGCTGTGAGCCAATAAAACTTTATTTACAAAAACAGGCAGCTGTCTAGATCTGACCCATGGGAAGTAATGGGGTGACTCTTGAGCTAGAGACTTGTATTACTATCGGTACTGCAGAAGTTGTTATCCACTGAGTCTCACTACCCACTGCTAGGACCATGCTAGGTGCTTCTCCTGTCTAATCCTAACACAATATTATAGCATAATAGCTGTATAGCATAAATAGCATTGTCCCTATTTTACAGATGAAGGAATAGAGGCTCTGCTCCGAGAGGGTAAGTAAATTGCTTAGGTTGCACAGTGATTAAGTTACAGACCTGAGAAGCAAATCATGGAACATGATTCCACATGGCATGTTCTCTTTATCACAACCCATTGTCTCTCCCAAAAGTCAACACAGATAATCATATGGTTAGCACTTTGCCTGAAGCATGAAAAACCAAATGGAGGTAAACTGAGATATTAGTCACTGTGTATCTTACAATTACAATGTTCATTTCAGCTCTGGAGAAGGAAAAATGAAAGGCATGTTTTTACTTTGCCTTCACTGGCATGTGTGCGAACTTCCCTCCTGAGATTTCCAAGCTGTTTGACTCATAGGTTCTGCATTTCTCTTGGAAACAGTCTGTGCCTTTAAGAATGGCACAGGGGGGCTTTTGGACTATGGGAGAATAAATTAACTCTCTCCTTGTTCCATGCAATGGACTGGCAAATTCCAGAAAGAAGTGAGCAGAGCAAAACACAAAAATGCTCCTCAAATCACTTGGAACTTGTACAAAATAATAATGTCACTACTATGTCATCTTCTCTCCAATTTTCCATGTCCTCTTCTCACAGTGCTCAAATCATATCAGCCTTCTTTCTGTCCACAAACAGAAATGCCAAGCTTTGTCCTGACTCACTCAAGTCCTTTTTGTACTTGTTGCCCCAAGATTTTCACATGCTTGGCATCTGTTGTCATTCAGGCCTCAGTTCAGTCCTCATATCTTTAGAGGAACTTCCCAGAGCTCCTGGTCTAATTCCCCAACTCTAGGCCTCTCTTGATTACATCAACTCTGTTCATTGCTTAGTTGCACCTGTCACTCTGTATCTTGTTCATTTACTTGTTTCTCTTCTGTTTCCTCTGATGAGGTCATAAACTCAGTGGGAGCAAAGACTTTGTCTTGTTCACCACGGCCCTTGGTGCCCAGAACAGTGCCCAGCACAGAAGGGCATTCAGTAAATGTTTGTTGAATGAATACATGATCAACGGCAGCAGCAAAACACATATATTGAGCACTTGTTGTCTGGCAGGCACTGTGCTGAGCCTTCACTTAATCCTCTCAACAACTCCAATTCCCCAGGGAATGCTTATTCTCCCCACCCTGCAGATGATACAATGGAGGCTTGGGAAGGTTAGCCCCAAAGGTAGATGGCCACACAACTGGTCTGTGGCAGAACCACCACTGTCATCCAAGCCCATTGAAGACACTGTTTGCAAGATATGGGGGAACAGGAAGATTGAACTACACGTATTACTACCCTGAAGGATAATGAAAAATGTTCTAGGGGGCAAAGAGACAGGTCAGGAAAAATAGAACTATTCCAGCCACACTTTCTCAGAGGGCCTGTTAAATGATCAAGGGACTGACATCTGGGTCCAATTCAAAGCAATGTTCAAGAAGAGCAGCACGGCACGCTGTCTGTGAATTCTCATGAAAGTCCACGAAGGAGCGTGAGGGTATGGCTTGTTCTGGCCTTGCCTGGGGAATGGCACTTTGATCATTTGTGTTTGAGGCATTTGCAAGGTAAGTTATCAAAGAAACAGCTTTAAGGGAAGACTGGAGATCTCGATGGGAAGGCTTGGTCTCCGCCCAGGCTGGGTGCCTACATTCTGCGTTGGGTGTGATCATCACCTCTGCCTGTTCTGTGGGCTATATTAAGAAGTTGACACTCCATAAAGGCTTCTCGAATTTGGCCACTTCCATTTGGGCATTTGGCACATTTGCTTTGAGGTTCTGGCTTTGATGTTGGGCCCTGTTCAGCAGACTCTGGGAGTTGGGGTGTGTGAGCTTCAGCAAGCCGGAGGAAGGCTTTGTATCTGAACTGGCACAGTGATTGATTAACTCTTTCTGCAATGTATCTGGTGAAAAATGGACGGCAAGGCAAAGCAGCCTCCAGATGGCCACAGGATGTAGGCCTTGCCTCCTGAGATGCTGATTTCAGGGGTTGTAATACACTTTAGCAGACTGAATTTGACATGTGGCCATATTAACATGCAACCCCCGGGAAGGCTGGTTGCCTGGAGTGCCATTTGCAAGTTTGGGAGTGGAGATTTCATTCTCCGAGCAAATTTTAATCTCAGATTGGCCCTGGTTCCCACATGGCAAACAAACCAATCCAAACAGAAAAGACAGAAATAAACTCTAAAATAAGGAATATTTATGACTTATTTTGGTTTTGATTTTTCATTTTGTATTTTGTAGACTCCACTATCAACTCCCAAGCCTTCAATACAGTTAGGAAGGAAGGAAGGAAGGAAGGAAGGAAGGAAGGAAGGAAGGAAGGAAGGAGGGAAGGAAGGAAGGAACGTAGGTAATAAAGAAACAAGAAAGGAAACTACAAAGCTAGTTTTTTAAAAATTTTCAAAATATTAAGGGGGTACAAATGTTGTAGGTTACATGGATCATTTTTGTAATGCTTGAGTCCTAGCTATAGGTCACTATTTGGCCCATCACCCAAATAGTGTTCATAGTACACATTAGGTTGGTTTATACCCCTCCCAATCCTACCCCTCCCCCCTGGTTGATTTCCACTGAGTTTTACTTCCCTCTGTTCACATGTGTGCTCGCTGGTTAGTTTCAATTTAATAGTGAGTACACGTGTGTCGTTTGCTTTTCCAGTCTTGTGAAACTTCACTTAAAAGGATGGTCTCCAGTTTCATCCAGATTGTTGCAAAAGGTATTAATTCATCTTTTTTATGGCTGAGTAGTACTCCATGGTGTATATATACCACATTTTATTAATACACTCATGAATCGGTGGGCACTTGGGTGTGAGTTGATTCCACATCTTTGCAATTGTCAATAGTGCTGCAATAAACACTTGAGTACAGGTGTCTTTTGGATAAAATGACTTCTTTTCCTTTGGGTAGCTACCCAGTAGTGGGATTGCTGGATCAAATGGTAGGTCTACTTTTAGTTCTTTGAGGAATCTCCATACTGTTTTCCATAGAGGTTGTACTAATTAATTTTCAGTCCCACCAACAGTGTATAAGGATTCCTTTCTCTCTGCATCCACGCCCGCACCTATTGTTTTTGGACTTTTTAATAAAAGTCATTCTAACTGGGAGAAGGTGATACCTCATTGTGGTTTTAATTTGCCTTTCGCTGATAGTTAGTGATGTTGAGCATTTTTTCATGTTTCTTGGGCATTTGTCTTTTTTCTTTTGAGAAGCATCTGTTCACATCTAAAGAACTGACCTTCTAAAGAAGTTTAGGAAACATGACCTTGTTGCTCCTACATTCATGAGTAAAACAATATGTTAATTTCTGATACATCATTTAATATTTTAAGGCCACAGATACTTGCTCTTCTTTTCCACGTAATATGTTATTCCAGACAAACTTATTCTGGGGTAAAGTGAAAATAATTCAGATTTCTGCTCTTGCTTAAGTGAAAAAGAAGGGGAGCATTTACAAAAATGTTTTTAATCAGACTTCTTTGCCTGCCTGCCTGACTGCCTGCCTGCCTGCCTTCCTTCCCTCCCTCCCTCCTTCCCTCCCTCCCTCCTTCCTTCCTTCCTTCTTTCCTCCCTCCCTCCCTTTTGAGGAAGAAAAAAGCATATGTGAAACTCGATTCAGTTCCCTCTGCTACTCTACCTGCGGGTCCAGCATTTACAGTTACTGTTTCTGCGAGTGGGGAGACTTGGTCACCCACAATCGTGACACTGCGTGTAACTTAGGGACTGATTGCATCAGGTGAGCCACGTTCCTCGTGCCAATCAAAAAAAAAAAAAAAAACCACAAAAAAACAGAACAGTGCACCCTGCTCTGTTTCTTAAGTATGTTTGTAGTGGGGAACAGATGCACAGAATGGTTCAATATTGACTTGGGCATCTGTTAAAAAAGCAAACAGGATGAGGCGCCCGTTCTTCATTGTAACTCAAGCCATGCCATTGGGCCAGAGCACATTCAGACAGGGCTATCAGATATGTGAATTTTAGCCAGCTCTTCATTTTCTGATGAATGCCATGGAGAAATTGTTATGTATACCAGGCCTGGGCAAACTGGCTTTGACGTTGTTAGAATCGGGCCTCAAATATGTGGATTTGTCCTGTTATTCCTCCATCTTTCGCCCATGGCAGACATCACTAATGGATTATGGCACGCGTTCCCAGTGAGTCCCTGGGGCCTCAGCTTCTAGTCACAATCAGGCTCCAGGTGGTCAGTCCAGCAGTTGGGGCTGTTGTTGCTGTGAAAATCTAGTGGGACTGCCTCTAGGTGACCCAAAAGTATCTGGCATTTTTGATAGCTTTCTACCATTCCAAGTGTTCCTCCTGGTGCTTGGGCCCTTGTGTTATTGCCTCCCCCTGAGTGTAGGCTGGACCTAATGATGTGTTTCTAGGGAATAGAATATAGCAACAGTGATGATGGGCTGTGACTTCCTGGATCAGGTTACAAAAGACTGTGACTTTAATCTTGCCGGCACTTGTTCTTGTCCTCTCCCTCTGAGGAAACCAGCTGCTACAGTGTGAGCTGCCCCGTGGAGAGGCCCATGTGGCAAAGAACTGAGGGAGGCTCCAGTTAGTATCTTGTGAGGAACTGAGGCCCCTGGTCCGAAAGACAGTGAGCAACTGAATTCTGCCAACAGCTATGTGAGTGAGCTTGGAAGTGGGTTCTTCCCTGGCTGAGCCTTGAGATGACAGCAGCCTTGGCTGACACCTTCTTGGCAGCCCCATGAGAGACCCTGAGCCAGAGAAACTAAATTCCTGACTCATAGCAACTATGAAATAATAAATGCTGTTGTCTCAAGCCACTAACTTTGGGATAATTTGTTACACAGCAATAGCTAACACAGCAAGAAATGAAGTCCTTGTAAGGAAATTCAGTCTCTGAAAGGAAATCTAAATTCCTCTGTGATGGAAAATATTTAATATAAAGCTACAGCAGGGGGCTGGGATACTTGGATTTCAGATTTTATCATTTTTATCAAACATTTATTGCATGTTTAGTCTAAGTAAGGCCCCCTGTGAGATGTTGGAGATATAAAGAGGTAAGCCCCTGTCTCTATTCTTAGGTATTGCAGCGTTAGGAAACAAAACTAAAAGGTAAGAAGACAAGGTGAAATAAATGCAGTGGGCATTGACTGTTTCTGTTTGCTCAGCGACTGTTCTCATTCTTTTAGTTTCAACAGGCTGACTCTTCTTGGGGAAATCACCCAAAACTCTCCTCGGCCTCGGCCCATTTGATCTGGGTGGAAATGACCCCATCTTAGTTCATGTCTGATACTGAGGCTGCTAAATTGGTAGAATATAAGCTTAGAAACATTAGCGACCATCTGTACCCCTAGTTGGGGAAAATCAGTTTGAATAAAATCTAATAGAGGAAAGCAAAGCTGAGAGAAGCAAAGAAGCACATTCCTGATGAAATCTTTTGAGCTGCTTGCTCCACCTGCTTCTGAACCGGGGTTTTCACTTCTGTTTGCCGATGACCCCCCTCCCTCTACAGCTCCCCCACCCATTTTCTTTAACCTATATCTGTTTGAGTTGGATTTCTGTAACTTATAATCCAAATAAGCCAGAATACTACAATGTGAAAGATGTAAAAATGTTGAGATTTTACAGAGCTAGCACCCTGCAAAGCTAGACTTGAGCTGGATTAGCAAAGAGGAGAGGGGCACGTGCAAGTTTCTAGGCTGCTAAGCCCTTTGAAGACAACTCAGTTGTAAACAGGGGCATCACTACTGGTAAGAGCTCTGTGGGTGAGTCTTGGTCTACCTGGGCTCAGGTGAGGAAATGGGCCAGGATATTCATTCATTTAGCACATACTTGTTTATTTAAGTACCCACTATGTGCCAGGCACCGTCTGGGGGTGCTGAGGATATAATGATAAACAAAAAAGTGTCCACGCTCATCGAGTGTGGGAGAGTCTGGTGGGTAGGAGGAGGTAGGTGATAATGACATCTCAGTGTGTGGCCAGGCTGGTAGTGACAAGGGCCACCAGAGATAAAGCAGGTAAGGCCTAGAGAATGATGATGGAGGCTGAGGAGCATGAGCATCATTTTAGACATATTGTCTAGGAAAGGCCTCTATGGCAAAGTGAAAATGTGAGCAGAGGCACGAATGAAATGTGGGATGAACTATGCAGATATTCAGGGAAAGTGTTTTGGGCAGAGGGAAGGGTAAGTATAAAGGGCTTCAATTGGCATGGAAGACTCAGCGTGTTTGGGGAGCACAAGAGGGCCAGTGTGTTGGGGAGAAGTGAGAGAGGGGGACAGTGAAAGGAGGTGAGGTCGGGGTGGGGTTCAGATTGCACAGGGCCTTGTAGGCCATTTTAGGGATGTTAGCTTTGACCCTGGGAGCAAAGGGCGTTTGGATCAGAACCATGATCCAACTTATTGGGATCACTCTGGCTGCTCTATTGAGAACAGAATATCAGAGGATGGGGTGAAAATGGAAGACCAAGTTAGAGACCATTGCAACAGTCCTGGCAAGAATGGGCTTAACAGTTGGGTTGGATTCTGGTTATATTTTCTTTCATTCTTTCTTTTTTTTTTTTGAGACAGAGTCTCGCTTTTGTTGCCCGGGCTAGAGTGAGTGCCGTGGCGTCAGCCTAGCTCACAGCAACCTCAAACTCCTGGGCTCAAGCGATCCTACTGCCTCAGCCTCCCGAGTAGCTGGGACTACAGGCACGAACCACCATGCCTGGCTAATTTTTTCTATATATATTTTTAGTTGGCCAGATAATTTCTTTCTATTTTTTAGTAGAGACAGGGTCTCGCTCTTGCTCAGGCTGGTCTCGAACTCCTGACCTTAAGCCATCCACCCGCCTCGGCCTCTCAAGTGCTAGGATTACAGGCGTGAGCCACCACGCCCGGCCTCTGGTTATATTTTCAAGGTGGAACTAATAGGATTTACTGACACGTTGGATGCAGCATGTGAGAGAAACTGGTATCAAGGAGGAGCAAATGGACAGCTGGCGACTTTGTGTAAGATGAGGAAGATTGGCAAGAAGGGTTTGGCTTCAACCTGCTAAGTGTGTGATGCCTGTTAGACTCAGTCACTCAAGGAACCCATGGTGGGGGAGTGGACAAGGGAGAAGTCTGGGTTAGAGGTACACATTTAGGAGACATTGTAGACAGGAGGTTTTAAAGCTGAGACTGAATGAGATCACCTAGGAAGTGAGTGTAGACAGAGGGCAGAAGAGGTTTGATGAACCTTTAGACTCAGGAAGAAGAGGAAATTGCTGGAAAAGAAACCGAGATGGAAAGTTAGAGCCATGGTGCTTTGTAACCAGGTACAAAACAAAAGTACTAATCTTTGTGCTTTTATTTTTCTCTATTTTACCTAGTGCCAATTCCATTTTATTTTATACAATGGTTTTTCATTAACTAGTAGGAAAGTCAGACTATCTATATGCACAAAGAACCACTATGACAGAGTTTTCTTGCTCAAAGATAAGTTTAAATCAAAGCAGAAAACATTAGCTTTAAAGAAGATACAGAGTGTCAATCACAATGAATTGTGAATGCAGGCTGAAGGGCAGGCACTGGGGAAACTGAGGCAAGTTTCAAGGAGTCTGGAGGATATTCAGGATGTTCAGGATTAGAGCCATGTGAGAAGTCAAAACCCTAAAGGCTGGCAAAAGCTGAAATTGACAAGCACCGAGCGCTGAGTCAGGGGAAGCTGTGGGCAGCAAGTTAGATAAAAGTCTGGCAGCTCCAATACCCTGAAGTAGAAGATAGGAAGTCTGAATCCAGGTATCCAATAAATACCCAGAGCAGGAGAAGGAATGTCAACAAACGTGATGACCCAGTAATTTCAATTAATTAGCGAAATACTTTTGATAGACGAGGCTTACCCATTATAAAAGCAGAACAAGTCCAGGCATTTGTAGGTGCAGGTTAGTGGAAGTACTCAGCTGAAGGGAAGAATGGCAAAGCAGAGAAATGTACCCATCAAAATTCTGCACAGCCAACGAAACTATCACAAGAGCAAACAGACAACCTACAGAATGGGAGAACATATTCTCATGTTACATATCTGATAAAGGGTTGATAACTAGAATCTATATAGAACTCAGGAAAATCAACAAGAAAAAAATCAAACAACTCCATTAAAGAGTGGGCAAAGGACATGAACAGAAACTTTTCAAAAGAAGACAGACTAATGGCCAACAAACACATGAACAAATGCTCAACATCTCTAATCATCAGGGAAATGCAAATCAAAACCACAATGAGATATCACTTACCTTCAGTGAGAATGGCTTTTATCAAAAAGTCCCAACACAATAAATGTTGGCGTGGATGTGGAGAGATAGGAACACTCATACATTGCTGGTGGGACTGCAAACTATTAATAGTGCAACCTCTGTGGAAATTAATGTGGAGATACCCCAAAGAGCTACAAGTAGAACTACCATTTGATCCAGCAATCCCATTATTGGGCATCTACCCAAAGGAAAAAAAGACATTCTGTAAAAGAGATATCTGCACTAGAATGCTTATAGCAGCATAATTCACAATTGCAAAGATGTGGAAACAACCCAAGTGCCCATCTATACATGAGTGGATTAATAAAATGTGGTGTGTATATATGTGTATGTGTATATATATGTGTGTGTATATACATATATATGTGTGTATACACACACACACACATACACACACACACCATGGAGTTCTACTCAGCCACAAAAAACAATGGTGATCTAGCACCTCTTATATTATCCTGGATAGAGCTGAAGCTCATTCTACTATGTGAAGTATCACAAGAATGAAAAAACAAGCACGACATGTACTCACCATCAAATGGCTATTAATTGATCAACACTTTTGTGCACTTATAGCAGTAACATTCATTGGGTGTCAGGCAGGTGGGAGGGATAGGAGGGGATGGATATATTCACACCTAATGGGTGCGGTGCACACCGTCTGGGGGGGTGGGCATGCTCAAAGCTCTGACTTGGGTGGGGTAAAGGCAATATACATAACCTAAACATTTGTACTCCCTTAATATGCTGAAATTAAAAAAAAAAAAACAAAAACCTGACATCCCAGAAGTCAAGCAAGACACTGCTGTTGTCATTTATGGCTTCCTGCTACCTACTGGAGTAGTACCTGAGTCCTTGAAAGCATATTTTGGGCAGCATCTTTGTCTTAACCCTCTTCATAACTTCCCCAGTGCCTACCAGTGGGCTGCTGTGCAGAGAACATAGACTTTGGACCCAGAAGAAATTTTTTAATAATTTGAACACCTTTTATTCTACATGTTGGAGCCTCTATGTCCCCATGAAACTAGCAAATTTTAAAGCTTGGCTCTATCACTTGCTCTCCCTGAATGCCAATTTCCATACCTATCAATAGGAGCATCATCCACTGTGAATAATAGCAATAATAATAACAAGAACTAACATGCCAGAGTGCTTTCCATGTGCCAGGTACTGCGCTAAAGCCTCGTTTCAGTATTACAGCAACTTGTAAGGCAAAGTCATTACCTCATTTTACAGATGTAGAAATTAAGGCATCTTACTAAAACATTCAAATGAAAAAACAAACCAGTGAGTTGGGTAGTCATCGTGAGGAAACAAAAAGAAGCTTCCTAGAGAGAAGCACATTTAACTCTTCTTGTCTCATTCCCTAATTCAGGAAGCCTGTTGACCAGCACCAGGGGGTGAAATGGATGCCAGCCTGTCCATGTGAAAGTCATCATGGCTGAGACTTGGCATTTGTTGTCACCGTTATAAGGAAACGAGTTGCCCCCAGCTTATTAGAATCACATGCAAAATGAACAAAATCAGTGCCTACAGCTATCCACCCCCTCAGCTTTTCATTTCAAAGTTCTTGTTTGGAGTGTATGCTTTCATAAGAGGTGAGGGTGGGGAACTAAGAGTTAAACAACGTGCCTAAGTTCCCACAGCTAGTGATTAGGGGACAGCTTTGTGACTCCATTGTGACAGCCTTGGAGGTGCATGGGCTGGGGGGCAAGTGCGTGCTGGGTGAAGTGGGGCTGGATGAACGTGGGTTTGAATGAGGGGCTGCCTGGCCATGGAGACCATAGTAGGTATTGAGCAACAGCAATGGCAGAGGTGATTTGGGACACACCCCATGAACGTGTCCCCTGGCCTACCACCTTGGAGTAGAGTCTCTGCCTAGTAAAGAAATGTCCTGATGATTTAGATGAATCTGGGGAAGTAGGATATGGAACCCTTTCTGGGCTCAGGGTCTGTGATCAACAGCCCAAGTCCCCTAGAGGAAGAAAGGGGGAAAGCACACATTTATCGCACATCTATAAAGCTAGGTGGCCACTGAGTGAGGCACTTCCCTAAGTGGGATATTCGTGCCTTCTTAGAACAATTCAACAGGGGGGTATTACTCTCCTTATGTTACAGATGAAGGAACCAAGTAAGGCTCAGATAACCAGCCTACATGGGTTTGCCCAGTAGTAAAAGAGATGAGGCCGGTTTGCACCAGGCTGTGCTTGACTGCAAAGCTCCTTCTTATACTCCTGGGCAAAGGGTATTTTTCTGCCTGTTTTCAAAATCAGTACAAAACCAGATGCATCTTTTCTTGCCAGGTTTCCTTTTTCCTCCCCAGTCCCACCAAAACAGTTCTCGGGAACATGTGAATAGTGAAAACCAATATTTCTTTCCCCCCTTCCTGTTTCCTCTCCTCTTTTAGTCTTTTAAGCACATTTGAAACTTTGTCCTCATTCCCTTCCCCCAAAGTGAAAGTTGCTGTCTTTTTGTCAACTCAGAACTGCAGGGATAAATTCTTGGGAAAGTCATGTGCTTTTTATTATTATGTTGTTTATTCATGTGCTTGAAACACATTTATATTGTTAGGCTATTCATGGAATAAAACATTCAAATGAAAAAACAAACCAGTGAGTTTGGTAGTCATCTTGAGGAAACAAAGAGAAGCCTCCTAGAGAGAAGCACATTTAACTCTTCTTGTCTCGTTCCCTAATTCAGGAACCCTGTTGACCAGCACCGTGGGGTGAAATGGACGCCAGCCTCTCCACGTGAAAGTCATCATGGCTGAGACTTGGCATTTGTTGTCACCATTATAAAGGAAACCAGTTGCCCAGAGCTTACTGGAATCACATGTAAAATGAACAAAATCAGTGCCTACAGCTACCCACCCTGCCAACTTTCTATTTCAAGCTTCTTATTGGGAGTGTGTGCTTTTATAAGAGGTGAGGGTGGGCAACTAATATCTATTAAGTACTGCGATCAAGCATTCTACAGCCTTGCTACTCAAAGCATGGTCCCAAGACCAGCAGCGTTGGCACAACCCCAGCGCCCATCCAAACCATACTGAATTAGTACCTGCAGGTTCATAGCATTCCCAGGAAAATTATCATGAATATTAAAATTTGAGAAGCACTGCTCTGCTAGGCATTTTATTTAGGCATTTAACATCAGTAGAGAACAAGTATTCATGTCACTCTTACTTAAATGAGAAAACAAAAGCTCAGAGTGGTTAAATAACTTGGCTAAGTTCTTAGCTAGTTAGTGCTAAGGTAGGTATGTGAACCCTGTTGCATCTGACTTTAAATCTTGTCTATTTTCACTCTCTTTTACAATCTTTATTTTTTTCCTAAAGCTTTGCTGCAGTGTGCAGCTTTAAGCTCAATGAGAGGAAACACGAGACCTGAGTTTCCAAAACGGGGGGAGGGGGGGGGGGCTCACTGAAGCAAGAATTGGAGACCCGGTGATGGCTGACCAAGGGAAGCCTGGGGCAAGTGGGATGAAGACGGAGGGGAGCAAGAAGGGCATGGCCTGAGGGTCTGGGTCGCTCTCTGTTCATGCTCAGGCTGTGGTAGTGTGCCCCGGAAATAGATCTGCGCATGCTGGAAGGAAGGTCAGGCCCTCTCCTGCCTCTCCTGTCTTCCAAATAAGTGGCAGAAAAATCAGCATTTTCTTTCTCTTCTAAATCCTCAAAATTAAAACTTATAAAGAGTAACCTTGAAGGCTCAATTCAGCCCATAGTTGGGCATTATTTGGTCTACATGATTTTGGCCCAGAAAATGTTTCAAAACTCCCCTACAATTTGAATTACTCACCAACATACTTTAAAACTTTTCATTAGAGTTTTACATACAGAAAATGCACATATAAGTGCCTAGTTCAAGGAATTTTCACAAATAGAACACACCTGTATAATTAGCACCAGAATCAAGAAACAGAATACTAGCAGCACCCCAAAGTTCTACTTGTACTTTCTACGTAAGAGTAACCAATATTCTGACTTCTAATTGTGTTGATTAAATTACTTGCCAACATTCAGTGTTGGAAGGTTTAATATAAAAACCTGAGATTTCTGGCATCTCTTGAAAAATTGAAGCATCTAGCAATGTTGGGCTCATATTCTCACAGGTCAAGAATCAGCTGGAGATGAGGAGGGACTACCCTCTTTAACCCATTCCGGTTTGCCACAGTCCCCACCACTCCCTAATACCCCCAACACTCAGGCCCACTGGCAACTATCTTTAATCAATGCACTTGCAGTTAACAAGAGAACTAAGAATTAAAATAGAATTAAGACTTAAATAAAGCCTTTCTTACATTCACTCACTTCCCTGATTTATATTATATGCCTGGCCCATGTGGACATTTGAGTTTGAGATCCCTGCCCTGTGCCTGAGGGTTACTCATATAATTACCAAGCTCAGAGGGTATCTCTGATAAAACATACAATGTTTCTCTGCACTCACACAACACTTCCATCACTAGATGTGCAGGTTTTTTCTGCATCAAGCTATTCTCCAACTCTTTGCAGACACCAACTGGGGCTTGTCCTATAATTCAATTCAATTCTGGCCCTATCTACTTAGAGATAGCATCAGATTCCACAGGTTCAGGGCTCAGTCTCACAAGATTGCCTCAACTTTAGACACCAGTTTTAAGACTCAGGTTGTCACCTATGCTTCTGCTTGAACAGCTGTGAACTGGAGGCTCCCATGATTTCCTCCTTAGGTTTGATCATTTGCTAGAATGGCTCACAAAATTCAGGGAAACGCTTCTGTTTATTGTTTTATTATAAAAGATACAACTCAGAAACAACCAGATAGAAGAGACCCACAAGGCAAGGGTTGGGGGCAGTGGTGTGAAGCGTCTGTGCCCTCTCTGGGCACACTGCCCTACCTGTACCGCCATGTGTTCAGCAACCTGGAGACTTCCCAAATCTCATGGTCTAGAAGTTTTACAGAGCTTGATCTCCAGCTCTGTCCTTCCCAGAGGTCAGTGGTGTTGGGGGCTGACAGTTCGAACCCTCTAATCACTTGGTCTTTCTGGTGAGCAGCCAATCCAGGCTCTCTAGGGGCTGTCCCCTAAGATGCCTCATCAGCATAACCTCAGCTGTGATGGAAAGGGCCTTGTTATGAATAACAAAAGATATTCCTTTCAGAAAGTCCCAATGGTTTTAGGAGCTCTGTACTAGGAACCGAGGACAAAGATCAAATATATTTCTTATTGTACCACAGTACAGTATCTCAAATATGTTTTAAGAATGGAAATTATGATAATCTTTTCTCACCCTCACAATTTGGCTTTTGGGGTGCTAAGTAGCGGTTATATATATACTTGTCAAAGTTAATCCAAAGGGAAGCAGATTCAACTTCTTAACAGACTTTTTCTTTTTCTTCAGAGTCTAAGTCTATTTTGTGCTGCTGTACAGAATTCCTAAGACTGGGTAGTTTATAATGAACATAAATTTATTTCATAA
Source organism: Varecia variegata (assembly GCA_028533085.1). Lineage (NCBI taxonomy): Eukaryota > Metazoa > Chordata > Mammalia > Primates > Lemuridae > Varecia > Varecia variegata. Next base: position 145,483,985 of record CM052436.1, on the reverse strand, counting down.
AGTTGTGGAGGATTAGAAGTCCAGGATCAAGGGGCTGGCATCTTGCGATGACCTTCTTGCTGTATCATTGTATCATCCTGTTGTCCTATGGGGGAAGGGCAAAGAGAGGGGGATAGAGAAAGAGAGAGAGAGGAGGAGAGAGAGAAATAAAGACAGAAGAAGAGAGAGAGAGAGAAAAAGAGTGAGAGAGAAAGAGAGAAGAGGCCAAAGTCACCTTATATAGGGAACCCACTCCTGCCATAACAAACCCCTCCTGGGATAACAGCATTAATCCATTTATGAGGGCAGAGTCCTCATGGCCTACTCATCGCTCACGAGGCCCCACCTCCCGACACTGTTGCATTGGGGATTGAATTTCCAACACATGCCTTTTGAGGGACACATTCAAACCACAGAACTCAGTTTGGCATAGTTTGGTGTTTTCTGTAGTGAGTTTGGGAGTGGTACAAGTAAACGCAAGGAAGGAAGCTTGAGGATAGAGCTTAGTCAGGTACCCAAAAATGACCACATCCAGATCTAAGTTCTGGGGGCTGTTCCTTTGCTGCGCTGAAATAGTTATCTGTTCTTGTTTAATTTGGCCTCAATTTCTAAATTGGAGAGAAAATATTTTCATGGAATAGGTGCTGGTCTGAAGAACTCTGGGAACAAGGAAAGCAACCAAGGAATCGGGTAGGAGCATTCCATATGAAGAAAGAATGAAAACAATAATAACAGTAACTCGATCCTTTCCAAATTGGAAGGGTGGATCTGAGGATGGCAAAGGCAAAGGTAGAAGGGAGGTGAAATCCCTTCCTCAAGGCTCTACTTCCTCCGTCAAGGGGGACCCACCACTCATAAGAAAACAACTTCGATCTCAACGAAAGGAAGCGCTCCATTACCTGAGGGATAACCCGGGTATGAAATGATCCTCTGAGATGATACAGGTTCAAACAAAGTTTAAGGTTTTTGTTAATGATTCTAGATTAATATGAGGAAGTTACAGTTCAAATTTTGTCAGCCTTAAGGGTGGTAGCAATGAAGGCAGATTTGCCCTCCGTTAGAAGTTCCCAGGTACTGAGGAGTTAAATTTGGGACTGGATAATTTCAACAAACAGTGCTGGAGAAAGTGAATATCCACATGCAAAAGAATGAAATTGGACTCTTACCTTACAGCACACACAAAAATCAGCTCAAAATGGATAAAAGCTTAAACGTAAGACCTGAAGCTCTAAAACTCCTAGAAGAAAGCACAGGGGAAAGCTTCTTGACATGAGTCTTGGCTATGATTTCTTGGATATGACACCAAAGCACAGGCTGTAAAAGCAAAATAGACAAGTGGGATGAAATCAAACTAAAAAGCTTCAGTATAGCAAAGGAAACATTAACAGAGTGAGAAGGCAAACTATAAAGTAGGGAAAATATTTGCAAACTATATATCTAATAAGGGATTACTATCCAAAATCTATGAGGAACTCCTTTAACTCAAAGTCAGAAAAAAAATTTAATAAGCAGGCAAAGGACTTGAATAAACATTTCTCCAAAACAATACATACAAATGGTCAAGAAGTATATAAAAAGGTGCTCAACACCACTAATCATCAGGGAAATGCAAATCAAACCCATAATGAGATATCATTTCATGTCTGTTAGGATGGCTATTATAAAAAAAAAAGATAAGTGTTGGTGAGGATGTGGAGAAATTTGTTGGTGAAAATGTCAAATGGAGCAGCTACTATGGAAAATAGTATGGAAGCTTCCCCCAAAAATTAAAAATAGAAATACCACATGGCCCAGCAATCCCACTTATGTGTATTTATCCAAAAGTGTTTAAATCAGGATCTCAAAGAGATATTAGCACTCCTATATTCATTACAGCACTGTTCACAATAGCCAAGATGAAGAAACAATGTAAATGTCCAACTACACATGAATGGATAAAGAAAATGTAGTACACACACACACACACACACACACACACACACACACACACACAGGAATATTATTCGGCCTTAGAAAAGAAGGAAATCCTGTCGTATGTGACAATATGGATGAAACTTGAGGACATCATGCTCAGTTTAGAAAGTCAGTCACAGAAGGATAAATACTGCATGCTGTCATTTATATGAGGTATCTAAAAAGAGTTAAATGCATAGGTGCAAAGAGTAAAATGGTGGCTGCCAGTGGCTGGGGGGAGGATGTAGTGGGGTGTTTGGTATTTGACAGGTATAAAATTTCAGTTATGCATGATGATTAAGTTCTTGAGATCTCTGTACAATATTATGCGTATAGTTAACAATATTCTATTACATGCTTAAAAATTTGTTAAATGGGTAGGTCTCATGTTAAATGTTCTTACCACAATCAAACAAAATTGGAGGCTGGATACACTATTTGTTCTTAAGAAAAGTGAAAATAAATCCCTCCGTGAGAGTAATCATCTCTCTCGGCTCTGTGGTGTCCTCTTCGGTTTGTGTGACATCATAGTGACACAGGCCATACCTAACGCCAGTTGAACACTTCCTGTGTGTGCCCAGCTCTGTACTAGGCACCCAGCTGACACGGCTCACATAATTTCAAAATGACCTTGTGGGATAGATATTATGAGATTTCTCATTTTTACAGATGAGGACATGAAGGCTAAAAGGAGTCAAGCAACGTACCCAAGCTGCCAAGCTAGCATTTCTAAAGCAACTCGTCTAATGCCAAACCCCCCAATTTTGTAAGCCACGCCCTGTCGCCTCATCACCATTAAAGCAAGGGCTGAATCAACCCCTGGTGCCAGCTCCCTCCTCCCGCTCAGCTTTCTAATTGGGACGATAAAGAGATAGAGATTGAGTGTCAAGCGGGCACGCATTTCATCTGGCTTGGGTTCTCCTCTGTCAAATAGCATCACGTGGAAAATATGAGGTGTTGTCACACACATAATTGGCCACCCGGGAGGGAGCAGGAGAACGCTTTGCTTGTGTCGGAGTCCTGGACGCACTCTTCTGGATTCTCTCGGTAACTCTTTACCAGGAAGTATCTTGGGGACATTTTCTATTTCAGAAAGATTGCTGCTAAAATTATCTGGGTTAGGAATGTGACAGAATTCTGGCCCCGGAGCATTTGGTATGGAAATAAACAGCAGAGCTGATTATCTCTATTCAAGCTTAAATAAAACCGTATGAAGAGCTCAGCCGGATTCTTCCCCCACCATTCCCAGCTCACCTTTTACAAACGACCACGATTCTTGGAACATCCATTAAAACTGGGCTTTTTTTTCCCCCTCCTCCTTTCTTTTTTTCCCCCTGAAAAGGGCCCTTGTAATCCCAGCTGTGTCTATGAGTCAGCGTATGCCTCCCGATTCCTTCCCAAGTGTCTTGAGGCTAGAGAAACCCCAAACACATTTCCACCAAAATTTTAAAGTGTGTACATTTTCATAAATGTAATCGGGATGATTAGGATTCATTTGTGCTTTGCTCATCAAAGATCTCTTTTGCAAGAGCCATTTGATGTCAAGTAAGTTGTTTTAGTCCTCTCCACACCTCCCCTTCCCAAGTCTTTTATCTTAGAACCAGGAAGTCGCTTTTGCCAGCCGACTATGAACTAACTGTAACCACAAAAAGTTGGAGATTGGTTCAAAGCTCTGGATCCATGAGGCTTGAACATGTTTTAACCTTAGCAGAAGGCGTTCCTTACTCATTTGGGGGTAATGCGTCCACGGGGGCAGCTGTTATTGGGGACATACATGGCTGGTGGGTTGTCCTCACAGTCTGAGGTTTACGTGAGGAGAGTAGCCTGGTTCTGGGAGGTACCGCATGGGGCTGGAAGAGGAGTTAGTTTCATTTTCCACTCAGATGCAGTTGTGGAAAGAATCAGTCTCTCTGCTCTCTCTCCCTGTGTTCAGACATAAAAAGGGTCACTGTTTGTTCTCTTACACTAGGAGAAGAAGAGCTAACCCATATTGAGTGTTTACTCTAAACACTCAAAATCTAGTTCATGATTTTCTCTTAGTTTCATCTCCTTCCATTGGAACCTTCTTTTTTCCTCAATCTTTATTCTTTCACAAGAGAACAGCTCAAATTGGCTGAACATACCTTGTTGTTTTTGTCTTCCTCAAAGCTTTTATACATGATGCACTTTTCATCCCCTTAAATCTTCCTGAAAACACCTTCATACTCCTCAGACTACTACTTGTGTAAAGGCTTCCATTAAAATGGTGTCTATCTATCCCTATATTTATATCTAATCTATGTCTGTATTTTCTTTGACACCACTGGAAAGAGTTTAACATTCTGCTGTTTATTTCACCTCCCTGTTTTATGTATTGGTGTCTGATAGCACTTTTCAAACTGAGCCTAACATTCTATGAGTCTGTTCAGCCTTCCAGACCAGTGCAACACCATAGAACTGTCTGCAGTGATGGAAATGTTTGATATCTGCATTTTCTAACCTGGTAGCCACTAGTCACGTCTGGCTATCAAGCACTTGAAATGTGGCCAGTACACCTGAGGAACTGAATTTTTAATTTTCTTTAATTTTAATTCACTTAAATTCAAATAGCTGCATGTGGCTAGTGAACACTGTATTGGACAGCACAGCTCAAGACTGTGCCCTTCTTGAGGTACCTATTTCCTGTGCTTGGTGCAATGTCTGGCACATAGTAGGGGTTCAGTAAATATTTACTGAATTCAACTAATTTATATACTTAGGTCAATAATCCTGCCAGGCCGATATTACCAACTCCAGGAATTTCATCATGTATATACGAAACCAGACAAAACAAAATGAAATGAAACAACAACAGAATTTGGCTCGGTGCAGTTAAGTGATGGAGTTAGGATGTGAACCACAATCTGTTGAAAATAAATCCTCCGACCTTTCTGTTCCCACTGGGAGGGCTTTGGTACCTATGAGTAAATTTGTATGTAAGTGGTTGCACATGTAAGATAGGAGGAGGCAACATTTTATAGAACAGCTAATTGTCTCCATACAATTAGGCATGCAAAGATTTGCTTGTATAAATGCCAATAGAAAGAAATAAAAAGAGGAAAGTTGGCACACTGCTTATATGTCTTTAGTATGGTGCACATATTTAAAGGATATATTGGCTAGATGGATCTCTTTTAAAAGAGAAGAAGTGCATCATAAAAGAAAAGTTACAATAGCCAACAAATTAGACAGCTGGTATGCAATTTGCGATTGTTAACTTTCAAACGTTGATAGCCTCAGAATTTGGCAGCTGTGGATTAACATGGTGGAGGTAATGCTGCCATCTCCTGGTGATCATTCACAGTTCAGCAGTATTTCGGAACGTTAAAAGAAATTCCAGAAGCAGTGGGAATCACAGTTACCGATCCTTTTTATTTATCATTCCTTAACTTTACACGTTAAGAGTGGTTCCAAAATTATTCTAAATTTGAAGAAGAAAACACCACCGTGCTTCAAAGTTTCCTTTTTTGCAAATAAATATAACCATCTGGAGTTTTTCAACTCCTTCTCCTCATTTAGCTGGATTGTGTGCAGAAACAATCTGATAACATTTTAGTTGGCTTTCCTCCGATTCACATTCTACCTCTGACAAACGGTTACGTTAGGCTGCATTCAGATGGGACTACACATAATCATGGACCCTGTTCAGGACTTGTAGATTTCCTTCCTCCCTGGATCAAATCTGCTTCTAGATCTCTATCGAAGGCTGCACCTGAGGACATGTGGTTGGGCCAAACTTTGGGATTTTATGATTGCATTGAGTCAGATACTCCTAATCTAAAAAAAAAAAAACCTTAAAGAAAGTTACAGTCATAACCACCTGGGACAGATGAACCAATATTGTCTGCCAGAGATGAGCAGTTGTGCTGCCATCTTGTTCAGCCATAAGTGCTCAAAAAGCAATATGGGACTTTGATATTCTGTTAGTTGAGCTTTCTACAGAAGGGTCTAGACTTTAATGATTTCATAGTGAGAATTACATCGTGTATCCCTCTGTCTCAATATGTTTAGTCAGGGGTGGGAAACCTGTGGCCTTAAGGTCGCATGTGGCCTTCTAAATTCTTAAGTGTGCACTTCTGACTGAATCCAAATTTCACAGAACAAATCCTTTTATTAAAACTTTAGGGTTTTGGAGTAAGAGAAGCAATATGAACCTTCAGAAGTAGATGAAGAAGAGAAAGAAGCATTTCTATTACCTTTGGTTCATAGATTGTATGATATACAGATATGAGCTTCAAAGGACTTTCAATGACAGTTGGTAGGAAGCCCATACCACGGTCATCAAACTTCTTCTCTCCTGCTGTTCCCCATCCTGTAGGATCCAGCTGCCTCACTGGGTCATTGCTGAAGCTTCAACCACCTAATCAGTCTTTGATCTAAGAAGCTCCTTGGACATACCTTACTAGAGATGAATTACATTGACACATACTCATTTATTCATTCATTGGCTTAAATATTCATTCAACAGACATTATTGAATATGTCCTATCTGATAGGTTGGTAAGGACACAAAACAGAATGAAAAGTGACCCCTGATGTCAAAGAATCCTTTGTTTCATCTTATATACACCATGTATCTTTAAAGAACTTTTACTATGTGCCAAGTACTCTGTTGAACACTTTATAACTATTCTATATTCTATATATTATATATTCTATATTATTCTATTTGCTTAGCAATATTTACCCAGAGTCTTCTCTGTGTCAGGCATTGTGCTGAGCACAAAGATGAAATGGTAGGTACCAAGCTAGAGATGGTTTTTGGTATCATAGATATTGTGGTTTATTGGGGAAGGTAGGCAAGTAAACAAGCAGTTACAATATGGTGCCTTTAACTTTTGAAATTCATTTTGGCCACCCAGCATTTGACTAACTTTTTATATTGAGAAATCCATTTCCTTATCAGTCTCAGATGGGGAAAAGACCTCCTCCCATTGTAAAAGCTAAATATGCAGGGTATTTCCCCCTAGCCTCCCTTGCAGCTATACCATGGGCATGTGGCACAGGTGTTTCTCATCAGACATCCTGCCAGACATTGAGTAGGGTCCTGGTGCCTCAAGGAAGAGACTGGGCACTTTATTGTCCTGATGGGGCTGTGATGGGGGGAGCCATTTGCTCATCAAAATCTCTCAGAAACATGGTTTTAGATATTTTTTCTGGTGTTTTCTTCAGCCTTCCTGGGGATGCTGGAGGCCCCTGTTACTCTTGGATAATTCCTTTTCTTTTGGTTCCATTTGAATCACTTTCTGTTGTTGAAATTAGGTACCTAAATGATGTGCACCATGACATGGAAAAGACCCAGGTCTGGTCCATCGGTGTGTAGAAACCATGGCCTTCCTAGCCAAGTCACATCTATATTTTCCTCTTAAGGACTAGTAGGAATTATCAGGTGAAAGGTGTTGGAAGACGGTTGAGAAAAGGAAAGCCCAAGGCAATCCTCTGAGGTCAGAATTCTTAGGCCTATTTTACATATGGGGAAACTGAGTCTTACAAATTACACATCCAGGTCTGACTGCAGAGTCCCTGAGTTCAGCCACTGTGGCTGTCTTCCAATGGAGGCCTAGAAATATATTTATGCCAGTGGTCTCCAGAACTAATTTTGAAAAACTCATTTTGAAGTGTACTTATCAAAAAAAGTGTCTAACACATAAATGTAGAGCATACTAATTTCATTTTAAATAGAATACCCATTTATCTACCATTGAGATTAAGAATGTAGAACACTCTGGACACCCCAGAAGGTCCCTGTGTCCTCCTTCCAATTAATGCCCCTCTTAGTTCCCCAGAGGTAACCGCATGCTGACTTCTAACACCATAGTTCTGTTGTACCTGGTTTTGACCTCTGTATAAAAGGAATAATATGATACTAATTTTTGTGTGTCTAGCTTCTTCAGCTCAACACGAACTTTGTAAAATTCATGTATTTCATGTATAGCTTGTTCATTTGCATTGTTGTATAGTATTAATTATACAGATTTATTTATCTCTTTTATAGTTGAATGGACATTTGATTATTTTCCATTTATGGCAACTCCAAATTACATTGCTAAGGACATTTTCATACATGGGTTTTTTGCTGTATCATGTGTGATTAAACTTGTTGGACATACACCTAAGAGTGGAATTGCTGGGACACAGAACATACATTGTTCAACTTAAAAGATAATGCCAGATAGTTTTCCAGAATTATGACACCAATTTAAGGTTCCACCTGCAGTTTATGAAGGTTTCAGTTTCTCCACATCCTCTGCAACATTTGGTATGGTGACTCTTTTTAACTTCAGCCATTCTGGTGAGTATAGTGCTAGTCCCTGGTGATTTTAATTTTCATTCCCTGATGACTAATGATGGTAAGCAACTTTTCACATGTTTATTGGCCAGTCCTCCAGTACTATTTATCAGATGGCCACTTATTGGCATATATTTTAGGGTTCAGTGCCTTATGGATGAATGCATATGGTTTCCAAGGATAGTATGTTCTTTTTTCAACTCTCCAAGTTCATGGTTTTTATTATTTCTTTTAACATAGATACTCTCTAGATTTGTGGGGCTCTGTTCTTTCTCATAAAATGGCTCTCTTGGGGCAAACTTTCTATATGTGGAGTTGGTTCAATAAATGTGAAAAGACTGCAGGAAAAGCCACTGAAGGCCCTTGGCTGGGTCACTAATGGTCTCTTGGATGTTGATGGTGAACATTGGCCTAAACAATATTTGTATTTTCCCACACATTTACTGGGTAAAAGTCTCAATGGACATGTTACTGTGAATTTACGATGCTCTTTGAGGGGTTTGGGTTAGCTCTGTAATAAAAATTCTGGCATATGGAGACTTATGTCTGGTTCCCACACATAAGGCTAGGGAGCACATAGCTACATTTTCTTAAGGTCAGCTTACTGATGTCTCCAAAGATAAAAGGCACCTTCTGATTGAAGGCTTGCTCTGAAAATATTCTTGGCAAAGTATTTCCAAGTTCCATTCTCTTGAGATGATCAAATTGAGCTCTGTTTTGTCTGTTGTTTTGACAAACTCACTTTGGCAGGGACCAGGGTATACTGCCAGCCTTTCTGCTTTAATTGCAAGATTTTATAATCAGAGGCAAGAAGACATTTGCAATCAATGAAAACGTTCACTCAGAATACAGACTGAGGTACAAATAAACAACAGCAACCAATAATAGAAACTATAGCCTTGCTTTGGGTTTTGCCAAAAGTTGCTTAGGCTTAGAGGTTTTCAAGTCAGGTTAAGTCCATAAGTCCTGCATTTTTAGCCTTAAATCATAACAGGCTGATAAGAGTCTAGCCCACTGTACCAATATCACAATGCCCACAGTTCCCTGAAGATATAAACTATCTATAACCTTTTGAGCAAAACCTTTTGTATTAGCCAAGATTTCAGTTGTAAGCAACAGACACTGACTGCAGTTATCCTAAGGAAAGGAGAATTTTTATAGAGAATATCAAGGGCTTATAGACTCAGAGGGAAGCTGGGGTTGGGGGGCAGACTTGAGAAATGAGCCAGAATAAGAGAGCTGCAGAGGGCTGGACACCAAGGACCACCTCAATGGTCACATGGCAGGAAGGCCAGCCTGTCACAATGCTGGACCCATCATAGTCTCTCTCCTGGGGAAGTGCATCTTGTGCAGACACACATGGTGATGGGTCTTTGTTGAAGTTGATTCATCTCATGGCAGCACTTGTGTGAATAAACTCTCTTTGATTCCTACTGTTTCAAGGCTGGAGCTGTCCTGATTCTAGCCCTTTCCTGTGCATTGTTGCTATTGCTTCCTTGGATTTGGTGAGTCACCCAGTATTCTTCCAATAAATGATTTCTATGGCTGTTGGCCAGAGTTTTCTCTTACATACAACCCAAAAACTCTGACAGAGTTGCTAATTATGGTAGATGTGGTCCAGACTTGTGTTCTTCCATGGGAAAGATGTGAGGGAGAAACATCTTTTTGCTTTTAGTAAGGCCAGAAGACTCATGCAGTTCAAAAACAGATTCTGCAATTGGCCTATTTCATGTATTTATCATATGATTCACTCCTTGCAGTCACACATGGAGACCCTGGAGAGCAGGTGGGTCCTCGAAAGATATGTGTTGAGTTAAGCAATAAATTATTATTGGTTTTGAAACTAGGGTCTCACAGCTCTCGGATTCCCAGGAAGTATGTAAGGGATTATGGAAAGACAGTGAAGATAGAGTTTCCTCTGCCACCACCTTTATCAGAGTCACCCTGCTATGATTTGTTTTATATTCTGAAATTCCATTTAACATTCGTTCTTAAACCCATGCTCAATATTTCAAAATCACTACACTAAGCCATCATGCCATTCACACTTCATTTTAACTCATTTATTATTTTATTTAGAGAAGAGAAACTGATACATACGAGGTTCTTACTGAATTGCAGGCACTGGAACATACTTTTCACTGATGTAATTCCATTTTACCCTAACAGTCACTAAAGTCAAGTCACCTGTTGGTCGATCAGTCATTCCTCACATTTATTCATAGTCTTTTCTTTCCTCTTCTTCATAAGTTTTGCCATAAATTTATCTATTTAATTAGCTTCTCAAACAGCTGGTGTTAGGTTGGGTTGATCCTTAAGACTGTTTTTTTTTTTTAAAAAGTTTCTTAAATTTTGTCTCATCTTTATTATTTCCTTTCTGCTGCTTGCTTGAATTTACTCTGTTATTCTTTTTTCAGCTTTTTGAGCCGAACACTTAGCTCATTGGCCTTCAATTTTCCTTCTGTTTGATGTATGTTTTTAAGGTGATACATTCCTCTCCAAGTAGAGCTTTTACTCAGCTATACATATGAGGGTTTTTGGTCAGTTATTTCTAAACATTTTTCATTTGCTTTCTTATTTTTACTAATGATTAACAGCAGAGTATTATGAAATTTCCAAACGTATGTATTTGGAGAGATAACTGTCTGCTTTTATAGAGTTTTAATTTATATCACTCTTGGCAGAGAACAATCTGTACAATCTACTAAATTCTTTGATATTTGTCAAGACTTCTTTGTTACTTCATGTATATTGCTGAATTTGAAAAAGCCTATGTTGCATGTTATACTGCTATGGTTTACACTTTTCTGTATCATTATGTTTTACACATATCTCTTATAAACTATGAATTTTATTTTTCTAAATTGAAATCTGAGACCTCTACCTTTTAACTGGCAGCTTTTATTCCTTTATGTCGGTGTGATTACTAATATATTCCGATTTATTTCTATGACTTTCCTTTGAGCTTTCTCCTTGCCACGAGTTTTTATTTATTTTTTTCTTTCCTGGCTTCTGTTAGACTGGTTGAGAGTGTATAGGTTCACAGTAGAACGTATTTGTGCTCCATTCTCCATGTTGCTGGAATAAGAGGTCCCCTAACTTTAGCATGTGCCAGTGCATGTGGCAGAGGTAGGGGAAGTGGCCCGTCCCCAGTGGCACTCATATTTCCCTGTACAACCTGTCCAACCTCCCACAGAAGGGTTATTTTGTTTAGTTGTTTCTTTGTTGGTTTGCCCATTCATTCATTCATTCATTCAATCATCTAATATTGACTAAGGGCCTGCTATGTACCAGGTTGTGTACCAAGTGCTGGATGATCAATATTGAATAAAATAGATGAGGCTTCTATCCTCACACAGCTTACAGTCTAGGAAGGGAGACAGTGAATACAGTGAATATTTATGTGCATAATTTACAAATTTTATCCTGAGCTATAAAGGAAATAATTTGGGTGCCATTAGAGAAAACAAAGGAATGGGGTTTACTCCAATTCGGTGGCTTGGCTTTTAAGAAAGATAAATATAAATTAAAGCATGTGGCTGGGCATGGTGATACAGGCCTGTAGTCCCAGCTATCCAGGAGGCTGAAGTGGATCACTTGAGCCCAGGAGTTCAAGGCCAGCCTGAGCAACATAGTACGACCCTGCTTCCAAAATAAATAAATACATGAATAAAAATAAATTGTAACAAAAGCATGTGCAGGGAAGGGGATATAGTAGAGTCTGATAATTGTCCCTTGCTGTATATTATTCCCTTCTTCCCTAGCAATACAATTCCAAATTTTAGATGGGCATACAAACCACTCAGAATAAACATTTGTATCTGACAGCCTTCCTTGTAGCTGGGTGTGACCATGTGACTAGACTCTTGTCAATGGAATATAAATGGAAGTGGTGTGTGCTACTTCTGGGAGGTGTCTTTAAGGCGAAGGTCATGCATGACTTTGTTTTTTCTTCTCCTTCTAGTGCCTAGAATGAAGCCATGACAGTTAAAACTGGAGGATTTATCTTGGATCATGATGTGAACTTGAGAACAGTGGCCATGAATAGTGGAACAATGAGGCAGTAGAAGTCTGAATGACTGGAAAAGTAAAATCCCAGCCCAGTCCTGGATTACCTACCTAGAATTTTCCATGGAAAAGAAATATATTATACACATCAACTACTGTTACTAATACTTTGGTTTTTGGTTAACTTATATTTGAAATCGCATGGGCATTCCAGGCCCATGGAACAGAATGTTGTAGGGTAGTAAATCTCAAACTTTAGTGCGCGCGTGCACACACACACACACACACACACAATCACCTGGAGAGCTGGTTAAAACACAAACTTCTGGATCACAGCCCCAGAAATTCTGATTCAGTAGGTCAGGGGTAGAACTTGAGAATTTGCATTTCCTACCACCTTCCAGATGATGCAGAAAGTCTTTGGACCACATTTTGAAACACACTGGTTTAGGGATCTGAGGCAGAGGAGTTGAGCACATTCAAGGAGCAGAAGTAAGGCTAGTTTTAGAGAACAGTGGGTGGCATGGGATAAAAATGGCAAGGCAGGCAGGGGCCAGATCATGATGGGCTTTGTGGACCAGAAAAAGAAATGATATTTTTCTAATCACAGTGGAAAACCATTGAAGAATATTGAGCAGGGGAGTAATGAGATCTGATTCAACTTTTATGAGGTCACTCTCTACTACTCAGAGAATGGACCACAAAGGATTAGGATGCTCTATCATCAGTCAAGGCCAGAGATGCTGGTAGCTTGGTCCAAGATCATGGCAATGGAAATGGATTAAAGATATATTTGGAAAGTAAGAATAACAAGCACCTTGCCGATGGGTTCAATGTGTGGAATAAAGAATGAGGAGAAACCAAGGATGATTCTCAGGTTTTGTCTTAAGCAAATGGGCGGAACCTTCACAAGATTGAGCAGATTCCTGAACGACAGACCACAAACCAGAATTAGGGATGGGATTCTACCACTCCCATTTGTGGCAAATGGCACTTTCTGAAGATGCCAATGGTTGGGATTACCCTTCCACCTCAAGCTATTCACGGCAATTTCCCAACAGGCCTCTGGGGTGGATCAGCCCTGCCCACTTGACATCTCTTCCTAAGCACTTGTGTCTCTGATGTGGTTCAGAATTATTTTGTCTGTTTTCCAGTGATGATCTCCAGGGTTTTGCGTGTGTGTGTGTGTGTGTGTGTGTGTGTGTATGTATGTACATGTGTGTTTACCCTCCTTTTGGCAAGGTGCACTATGAGTCTTCAGTCGCAGGGTACAGTGAATTTGGAGGTATCTGGGTGTCTTGGCCAATGTGTACAAATGGCTTGTTTTCTAGCACATTTCAATTATAATTTGCCTTATTATGGAAGGACTTTTACAAGAAGAATCATTAAGTTTTCTTTGGCCTTAACTCCTGTAATTTCTTGTTGCTCCTAGAATAATGTCTCAAATCCTTAACAAGGCCCTGTAGGGTCTGACTCTACATGTTCCTCCAGTCTCATCTTGGCTATTCTTCTGGATTCTGTTTCCACTGTAGCTATATGGATTTCTCTCAGTTTACCAACTCAACTTGCTTTTTCCTGCCTTGAAGCCTTTGCACAAGCTATTTGCTATTTGCAGAAAGCCTTTCCCCTTGGTAACCTAGCCAGCTCCTACTTATTTATGATTAAGCTTGAATAAATGGTATTTCTTTGTGGATACTTTCCTGGGTCTCCCTCAATCCCTTTCCTGTATCCCTAGACTTGCATATCCTTCCTTATTAAATGCTCTTGAGGATTCCTGAACAGTTATTTTGCTAATTTGCCTTAATTTAATTACCTATAGTTACTTATTATTTGTCTTATCTAGCAGACTATAAATGTTATGAGGGCAGGGACTGAGTCTGCTCAATTCCCCTGTGTACATGCCCAGTGGTTACCCTGCTTCCTGGTATACAGTAGGTGCTCAATAAATACTGATTGATTTCTATAGTTGTGATGCATTTATTCTTTCACTCTAGGAAGAACCATCATAGGCTTTTAACAGCTTAGATTATTTGCAACTTCAAACTCATATATGCTGATCTTATTTATATACTTGTGCATTTGGTGGCCAATGTAACACAGCTTCCCAAATTTCCATAATGCTGTTTTTGTCTTTTATTACCATTAACTTTAAACTTAGATCTGCCTTTTAAACAACTCTATCTGTATGCGAAATATTTCTCTGCTTTGTTCTGTAATCAAGACAGGGTTCTGTTATGTTCAAAATTTCTTTCTCTCATTCCTATTTCTCTTTCCCTTCATCAGGAGTGATTTGGGACCTTATTATGGATTTTTCTCCACAGTCAAAACACTGTCAGCTCCCAAATACTGTCCCCTACTTCAAAAGAACAAGAAGGAGTATTCTCTACAAGATACCCACCCATTCCATGGTTCTTTTTCAGCTCCCTAGATTAAAGTTAACTGCCTCTATCTTCAGATTGTAAAATTCCTCTCTCTGGGAGGTTTTCTGCTCTGTGTACTTTTATGACATTTTGTAAGCATTAATGATATGCTGCAGCATTTTGTAGAGTACTATAACAGAGAATTATATATTAGAGAAAAATTAAGGCCATCAAGCCTATAATCAGGACTCAGGAGAACTGCTGAGTATCCCAAATGCGTTTTGGATTTCTATAAAATTGGGCTTGACATTTATATGAGGTTCCAAATAGTTTTATCTCTCTCATCTTGATGATCACCCCAACTCATGTACCCTGGTTTTCCATTTTGCAGGAGAAATGAGGAAAAAAAAAATCTACAGATCAAGTCAGACCTGGTAAATCCAAGAATAGACTTTGCTTTCTTGGTCTATTTACAAAGTGAAGAGAAATACCTTTAGTTCCCAAATCTTCCAAAATCTTTGACACAATTAAAATATAAATATCAACTAATATCCCACACTCGTAACAAAGAAAGAGCTAAAAGAAGTTAATTTTTTAAATGGCTACTAAGTGACAAGTCCTCTGATTGGCCCTTTATTGCTATTTTTATTCCTGCTCACAACATTCCTGAAGAAGAGGGATTCTCTCCAGGTGGAAGGTGAGAAAACAGGCTCAGAAATCTGGTAACTTGTTCCAGGTCTTATAGTTAGAAAACTGGGAAGCTGAGATTAAACCTGGATCTGAATGTTTGTCATTTGTCTTCTTGCGAAGACGCGAGTGATTCAGACCAGGTGTCTGCCCTCTTGGAGTTTAAATTCTGATGGGGGAGGGGGAGGTAAACACATTGACAATCTGGTTCCCCAGGGCTGGGTGCTGGGAAAAATATAAAATGGGACAAAGCCAAGATGACTGTGGGGTTGGGTGGGAGGGTTATTTCATATTTATTTTAAAAATCATTTAAATGTTTTTTGTTATGCAAGAATTCGAATATACAAAGTGGTGAAAGCAGAAAAAGGCACCCCCATGTACCCACAGCCTCCTTCAGCAATGTCAACGAATGGCCAATCTCATTTCTTCTATATTCCCAACTCTGTCTGATTATTTCATTTATAAATATTTCAATAAGTACTTCCAAAAGATAACTATTTTTTTTCTTTTTATACAAAATCACACCACCGTGATTACAGCTAAAGACAAGTAATTAATTTGTGGTATTAATTTAGATTTTAGGTCTGAGGAAAGGCCTATTAGAAGGATATGTTTTCATGAGATCTGAGTGACAAAAGGCGCCAGCCATCAGAATATTTGGGGACTGGACCAAATTTTTGTTTTTGTTTTTTAAACCAATTTAAAAGTTTATTAGCTATAGGGAAAAATAACCAGATTTCTCAAGATCAATTTTGGTCATTCCCTATAAAATGGTAGGCGTACAAAAGAAAATTTGTTTCTACAGAACAGAAAATTTAAGTTTTTGGCCCAAGATGTGTTGAATTTTTTCCTTCTTCAGATCACAGATGGATGTAGCTGAACCTATGCACGAATGTATAGTACGTACCCAAAAGGTGCGACATAAAGCCACAAACAGAAAACTCAGCCAACGCCAGCACAGGGCCAGCTCTGCCCCAGGTGAATCTCGTCTGCAGAGTTGCTATAGCTCCCTAGTGCCCGCTGAGCGTGCATAGCTGGCCAGACTGCACACCCTGCTGCCTGGCTTTTTCATTTCTCTTTTGAAAATCCACTTAACCAAACCAATCTGGAACCAAGAGGCCAAAAATACTCTTAAAAACCGTTGGATTACCTCATCCCACTCTGAGGAGCACCCCTGTGCTGACTGGTTCCCTCCTGGACGGAGCTCAGCTGAACGCAGGAGCCACGCTAAGGCTCCTTGCTGGCGTTTCAGCCCAACGTCTCCGGGGGCAGGCACTTTGCCAAGCCCTCCTCAGCCCGTTTGAAATTCAAATCCCTTGAATAAGCCTCAGTGCCACCTTTGTCCAAAAACCTCAAAAGCCCCAGTCCATGTAGATCTGCCTTGAAATTATAAAGGGACATATGACTGCGTAGGAAGATAAACTGTGTTGAAATAACATCCAAAGTGGGTGTTAAATAAATTCAGGAAAACCAAGACATTCTCTGTTAAGCCGAGACTGACTGTGTCCTCAACTCACCTTCTGGGCAAGAAGCAGGCGAAGAAGCCAAATGCTGGGAGCCCGCACTCCTGAACTACCCACTCAGCTTTTAGGATCTTCAACGGCTATTTGTACTTAAAACTCATGTCATTTACCAAGTTTTTGTAGCCTCTGAGCTCCTGTTACAGCATCTGGAGAGGTGTTCTTATACCTTAGCTTAAGAAACTTTTCTTTAAGATGGGAGAAACTTGGGCCCATTTTTTAGTTTGGTAATTTGTTTGCTGTGTGATCTTGGCAAATCACTTGATCATTCTGCACTTTATTTTCCACATCTGCAAAATGGGACTATTCAGATTTGCATCGTAGGGTTGTTATGAGGGTCAAATAAGAGGCATGGGAAGACGCTTTGAGAGCCAAAAGGCCCAATGTAATATAAGCTTTAAAAAACCAGAAATACTTTTAAGAGCGATGCAGCTGTGCTTTGGGACTGATAAGGGATTTGTTGAAAGCCTGTAGCCCAATTTGATTGAAAAGGAATTTAGCAGACACCTACTCTGCATTTAGCATGCCTTCCCTGGTGCCCACAAACTTGTGGGGATGGGGGTGGGGTTGGGGGTGCTAGAGGGCTGGGAGACAAGAAACACAAAAACAAAACAACTAGACAGCACCACACTAAACCGTGTATCCCCGAGAAAGCAAGCTTAATGTCTCCAAGCTGTTTCCTTATTAATAAAATGGGGACAGTAATAAGACCTACCTCATGGAATTCTTGTGACGATTCAAAGAGATGGGATGGGCAAAGCATTCAGCACAGTGTCTAACACACAGAAAGCTCCTTAAATTTTATCTGCTTTTAAAAAGACAATTTAAATTTCTCTTCCTTCATAAAGGCAGTAAAGTCCTGATACTCTTTTCTATCAGCTTTAAGAACAGTAGGGTTTTTTTTTTTTTTTTTTTTTTCCTGTTATAGGAGCCATGAAGATTTCTGAACAGGAGTAGCTGTGCGAAATTAACCTTGCAGCAGTGTGGGAAGGGAATGGAATGAGGTCTGGTGGTAGTTGGGAGGCCTATTAAGATGCGATTTTAATGTTCCCTGAGAGGAAGACATGGAAAATGTGATTGAGAAAGATGGTAAATGAAGGAGTAAGAATGCAGAGAAGGCAAGAGAGACCAAGACCAAGAACACAGGACTTGGTGACATGTATCCACCCCTCCTTCCTGTGGACCAGGGCAGACAGCACCTTTTGGGCATGGCGGTCTTTCCCACTGGGCGAGCCCTGTACGGGTCCTTGCCATGGGCTTACACTTGGACAACCCATGTGCTCTCTTTAGAGATGTAGGAGTTAGTTTCCAAAGGGAGGAACAAGACTTTTCCAGGAATAGGAGCTAAGGAAGAGAGAGGGAGGGTAAACAGAGTGAACTATTTCAAGTTGAAAATGAGCAGATAATCTCAACTGCCTGTTCAGCATAGGAACGCAGCTTGTGATTTGACCACACAAGATAGCGGTGGGGCAGTGGGAGGTGAGAAGAAGAGAGAAGATTGAGACCAGTCCCCACAGAATAATGATGACAAGTGTTTATTGAGCAATTATTATGTGGGAGACCCTCTGCTAGGTGCTTTGCATGACTTTTTTCATTCAATCCTTACTACAATCCCATGAAGTTAGTCACAATAGGACTTCCATCTTATAGATGAGGAAATTGAGGTTAAGTAGCCCCAAATTACTTAGCAGTGGATTTGAAGGCAGGCAGTATGATGCTGGAGCCCAAGCACTATGCTAAACAGAGCATTTTGAATACATTAAGGAAACAAGAAGTAGATAAAACCCAGTGAACTAGAGAGTGTGATGGATTTTTCATTCAGATCTGGGGCTTGCTTAATTAACTGATTCTTGAAAATATGTTTTTATGGCAATCAAAACTGAAAAAAACTGGAACCACTTCTTTGGCACAAATTAAGGACAAAAGTTTTAAAGATATCCTTGTTTGATAAGGAAAAAGAATTCTCCTGCTTGTGTCTGACAGAGGACTGATGATAAATGCTATAATGAAAATTTTGTCATTTCAACAATAACATCCTCTTTAAGTTACCTGCTGATTGTTGGCACATGGTAAGAACAATAGAGTCAATTTGTGTGTGTGTGTGTGTGTGTGTGTGTGTGTGTATAAACCTTCCCTCTAATATTATGTTGTTCAGTCATTATGCTAAACACAGCTGGAAATTACACAAAGAATCATCTCCCCAGAAAGCAGCTAAGCAATTGCTTAGAATGGTTTGGTTGTCATATTATATTCATTTGATTCATTCTTATTTTTGCTTTCAAGTTTCATTCTAATAAACCATTTAGTGGAGCTACACAGTGGAGGTTATTTATTCCTCATAAGATAGGAGGACTTTGTAATCACATGTGATTTTTTAATATAGAAATGTGTCAGATGTCTAAAAGAAACCACTACCAACGTAATAGAGATGCACCCACATCTCTATAAACCAGGCTGTTTACAGATAGACGGTGGCTTTCAAAAACATTCCCTGTCCCATTTAACAGTGCATAGGATTCATGCAGTCACATGTTTATTTATTATATAATACTTGCCTTTTAGGATTCATTTTTTTGTCTCATGTTTCTTATGGCAATTGTAATCAATTACTTGTAGAAAAAGATGGAAGTCCTAATTTATGATATGATGACACACAGTAGATACAGTCTTTCTATATAGAATTGAACACAACCCCTGTATTAGTTTTCTATAAGTGCCAAGAAAAGACTCTGGGGCTAGAACTTAGATGAATAAAGCATATTTTTTTTTCCTTAGCCTCCTTTCCTAAATACTTTAACTTTTACAAATAACACTGGCTAGCCAATGAAAACACTTCTTTGATAAAAGCTAAGAATTGAAGATAAAAAACAGCTGGGCAGGTTTTTTTTTTTTATACAAAAGGAAACAACTTTGAACTATATAGACAATGTCCCTTAAACCCAAACAGATGTGGTTTAATCTTGTTTTTGATCCTCTTGTAGATTTTTCTCAAAATGCCTGCATATGCATAGAAACGATGACTTTCAGATGTTTGAACATAATTTGTCTCTGTTAGAATATCACCTTGGTACATAGATCATGTACACCAAATAGTCCAAGTCTTTGAACAGGGACAGCAGGGTACCAGGGAGAATTTATGATGGTCTATTGGTTTGGCTCAACAATTCTGTAAGAAACCAAAGGGGAGGAAGAAAGCCATGGTGTCCACGTAATGTCATTTTCAAAACAAGAAAGTCACATGTGTTCTCCATGACTTTAGTAAATCATGGCGATAGTTTCAGATCCTCACACTTAGAAATACTTTTAAGATGAATCATATCACATGGACAGTCTAAAAATAACACACAGGGTTGATTTGTGCGCCCTTCTGTGTCTCTGCTGATGAGTACCCACATATCATATGAGATCCTCATGCATTAGAGTTTTCCCATCCCAATGCTAGGAGCAGAAACCCCTGAAACAGAACTATTTTACAACAAGAAATGTCATCAATCAGACTGTAAAGTCACCTGCTAAGATACTCAAATCCACTTTGAACTTCAAAGGCTATCAGAGTTGTTACCTCGGGCATTAGCCAAAAGGTTGAAGCAAGAGTTGTGCAGATAGAAATTTTATACAGACTTTTCCTTTTCTTCTCCCTCCTGCCCCTACTTGAATGCATATAGTGGTGAACAGAAGGGAAAGAGTCTGTGAAACATGTGGGGAGATTTAAGATCACTGATGGGAATCAAAAGGAAAGAGAAATCTGGGGGCAGAGGGTGCTGGTAATTAACACTCAGACCATCAATGACCTTGGGGAAGTCCACGGACAGCACTGTTCCAATTAAGCTTTCCTTCCAAGGTGCCTCCTCTTTAGTTTCTATAATTTTCTCCTTATTTGTAGCCCTTGAGAATATTTAAAAGGCCACATCTGGAGTAGGAGGAAATGAGATGCATATATTTGTTGGCAAAATTTTGAAAACCGAAGAGTGCGTGTGTGCATGTGTGTGTGTGGCATGGGGGAAGTGAATAGGAGAGATGGAGGAGAGGTAGAGGAGGGTGGTGGTGGTGGGTCTGTGCTTGAATCATTGGGAACCTAGCCCAGTGGCTCCAATCAAAACACAAAAGAAGGATCCAATTTATAAGTGGTCAAACATTTTCTAGAACTCTGCTGGCTCTCCAGCAACAGACTATTGTTCTGTGTAATGTCTCACCCCATCAAAACCCTCCTCGGGGCATCGGTGTAATGTGAGGTCATTCCT
>CM052436.1:145435003-145462430 GCA_028533085.1 Varecia variegata | reverse complement strand
GCCACAATCTAATCTACAACAATAATCTGGCATCATAGATGGATGCCTATTATTTCAAAAATGCAGCTCTGTTTATTCTGTTGGAGTCTCTAAGTCCTCTCCGCTACCCATTCGTGCTGTCTGTCTGGATGTGTTTCCTGATCTTTGTGTGAGGAAATTGCCCCTGCTCACCATGACTCAAAAAGAAAATATGAGACTCCATGCTCTGTGTTGTCATGATTCCCATGCCAGGGGCTTAATGAATGATGCCTCCCACCAAGAATGACAGTAGCTGCCAAAGGACAGAAGAGGTGGGCACTGGCCCGACTGCAGAGCAGTGAGTCAGAGTTTCAGAGGCTGCGTGGAAATTTATCTGGTTCCTTGGGAAGTGAGAAGAGATGGAAGGAGCAACAGGGAGAGGCAGCATGCTGCCTTCATCCGGGGATGCCTGCGTCCTGAGCGGAGAGGGAGAGGATCTAGCAGCCACAGTATTCCCATTTGGCAAATGGTTTTAGGCATGAGAAAGAATGAAAGTGTTACATGAAGGCAGTTGAGAAAGATGGAGAAAAGTCTTCAGATCAGGAAGCCACAGAACTGGGTTCTAGTACTAGAACTCGTCAACTGTGTGATTTAGACAAATTATTTCCACTTTTTTATAGACTCTGTGTGAGATAAAAAGGTTTGAGGTCCTTTAAAGGTCCTTCCAACTGGAAAATGGTCTGACAGTCTTTTGACACTGCTTATGATTCTATAAACCCAGACATTTAACGCAGACTATTTCAACTGTACACATGGCAGAGACGAGAAGGTGTAAGAGTGGGAAGGGAGAGAGAGACAAAGACCACGACAGAACTAACGCACATGAAGCAGTGATGATAGTTTTGACCCATCTTCAAGTCTATGAAGTGAGTTACCCAGAACGACTTAGAAGAGACAGGAAACTTCACCTTCCATATTTGGTCCCAGACCCCACCGTGTGAGCAACCCACCCTGCTGAGAAACATTCTGGTGTTTAAACAAGCCAGCATTAAACATTATAATGGTTTAAATTTTTATTACTATTTTTTGGTATAACACAAGTCTCTAACACAAGCCAGATACTCCACTGGGCATTCAACCAAAGAATCGCCAATCTGTTGTGCGCTGGAGGAAAACCTTGGTGGGTTATACTAGAGAAAAATGGCATATTGATCTCCCAAGTGATGTCTTCCTAAAGAATCTTCCAGGGCAATTCAAACTATATGTGATTTTTTTTTTAACCTTACATGTGCCAACTTTAGAAATGTGGAAATGCTACACCCACTGCATATGTCTTTTGGTGTTGTGGGAAACACTGTTGTAACTTGGGGAGCATATTAAGGAGACCCAGAAAGCCACAAAGACATTAGTAAGATCATTAAGTCAGTGCTCATCTTTGTGGAAGGTGATGACAATAATATGAATAACTAATTTGTGCCAAGAGCCTTCTATGTGCCAAGTACCATGTAGAACATTTTACACATATTCTTTTCTTTTTCGCAACAATTTCATGATTCATTCAGTAACTGACTTATTTTATTGCCCACCTACAACATGCCAGATACTCTCCTGGGCTCCAGGGAGATAGGAGCCAACAACCAAAGAAAAGTGTCTGCTCTCATGAGGTTGAATTCTGATGGGGGAGAGAGATGATAACCAAATAAACACATATGATGTCACATAGTGATAAGCCCTACAGAAAAAACAAAACAGGGTAAGGGAATAGAGAATGCCAGAAGGAAAGGGGGGGTGATATTTAAATAGGGTGGTGAGAAAGGCCCCTGGCGAGGTCAAAGAAGCAAGGGAGTGAGCCCTACGCCCCGGCAGAGAAAGCAGTAGGAGCATCCCTTCTACAGACGGAGGAACCAAGCTTCCCAGTCTCTTACCTAGTAAGAGGTGATGATCTCACTATTCCAACACAGCCCCTGTTTCACATTATGAAAGGTTACAGGTCAGAAGAGGCCAGCAAGTCTCACTGAAACGCTAAAAACTGTGTGAGTCTCTTCACTCACCATTGCTTTGCCTGGGTAAAGCGCAACCTGGCTGATTTCTTCCTGCTGTATGGAATTAACAGAATGGCAAGTTACACTGGTAGTACATAGAAAAGCTGTAAGTTTTCCTGGTTGTTTTTTCCCTTTCTCTTACCCACCCCTGAACCTCAGGCCAGGAACAAAGAGCCAATGGAGCATGGTTTCAGACAGTGTTCACAGAGGGTCAGGGCACACCTCAAAGAGGCTGCAGGGGCTTCTGTGTCAGACAACACGGGGGTTCAGTGGTTAGAGCTCCAGGCTGCCAACCCATGCTTTAACCAGAGCAGCAGTGACTCTGTCTTACATGTGGAGGCTCTGAGATTTCTAGGACCAGCACAAAGGCTGACAGTAATATAAACGCCATGGCTCCTTGTGAATAGTAAATAAGTATGTTCTTTGAGCCATCTTAAAATTTGGCTTTAACTGCAGAATTCCTTAAAAAGTTTCCAGTGGAATAAAAAGCATAGGTGGTAGCTTTCAAATTTTGAAAAATAAAGGTTGAGTGCAAGTATTCTACTGGGTGAAAACATCAGCTGATCCCAAGAACTTTTAGGCAACTCTGATCAAAGACTGGGAGAAGCCATGGAGGGAGGTCCCTATGCGACTCCCCTTTTCTTTCTCCTCCTTCCTGGTGGATATGCTGAATGCAGCATACTTTATGCATCACATACACATGTATACGTGGCCTAGAGGTCTGTTTGTTTATTTAAAGAACAGTGTTTTTTTTTTTAATACAAAGATTGAGTGAGGAGAGACTTCTTTCACTGTAAACATTTCAGGAAATGTCTGATTTTCATACTAATAAAATTAGAAGTCTTACCCATTAGGTGAATAAATAAAAAGAAGAACTGGAAAGAGATATTTGAAAGCTAGAATTTGGTGTCCAGTCCCTAGTTAATAGGAAAATCATTTCCTCATAATTTCACTGTTTGTAGCTGTTTGGTGTCATTAGCTATGGTGGCTGTGGTGGTTGTGGGTTGTGTGTTTGCGTGTGTGTGTGTTGGGGGGGTGGGTCTCTGAGGAGCAAGACCTTTCTGTCTCCCAACCTTTTCCTAAAGGCCTATGAGCGCAGGGGACAGTAACTGTTCTCCAGGTTGCATTTGCTCTTTCCTCCTGAATGAGCCCCTGCTTTTTTGCAGGTCACATGGCTGCCAATTAGAAATATTAGAAATGTTTTCCAGCAGCCAAGTGAGGCCTTGTGACTAAACTGTCGCTGTGGCCAATGGAGCAAGAGCAGAAGTGACGGGCAGACCTTCTGGGCCACCTCCTTAAATGCAGCTAGTTTCCTTTCTGCTTTGGATGTGTCATGTGAACCACCTTTCCCCAGGTGCGTGAGAAACACAGTAGAGGGAGACAGAGCAACACAAGAGAAGGACGAAGCAAACTAGAACCTTGGATGATTTCATGGAGAGGAGCTACCTATAACCTGCACCTCATGCCTCCCTCTGGAATATTACAGGAAAGAGAAACAAACCTCTGTTTTGTTCGAGCTAGTATATTTTTGTTGTTGCTATTGTATTGTTTCCTTAACAGTTTATTTTATACCCTAATCAATAGCATATTGGATATGAGAAAAAATTAAGAGTTGACTTGGGCCCAGAATACTGATTTTGTAAATCCCATTCTCCACTGGCCACCAATTATCCTTGCAGGTGCCCAGGAGAATTATATATGTTAATGAGGATTTGGTCTCAAGCTCTAGTCCTCTGTTGAGCTGGGCTGGCTCATGCAGAACAAATGCTGCCAAGTCAGTCTCTGACAGAGGCCGGGCAGGGAAAGGCAAAGCTTACTGGGTAGAGCTCAGCACAATGGAGGATGTGTGATCCACCTAAAGGACCGTCATTCAGGAACACGAGCTCAGTATTTCTTGATATTTTTGTCTGCTTAAAAGAAAATGGAAACCCAGCTTTTTAAAAAGTGAAATCCATAGATTTTTAAATTAAGAAGTTAATTTTTAAAAACTTTTAAAGAAAAAATATTATATGTACTGTGATGGTTAATTTTATATGTCAAATTATCAGGGCCACAGGAGGCCCAAATAAATAGTGAAAATACCTGTGAGGGTGTTTCTGGAAGAGATTAGCATTCGAATTGGTGAACTGGGTAAAGCAGACTGCCCTCCCCAATGTGGGTGGGCATCACCTATTTCCTTGAGGGCCTGAATAGAACAAAAATGTAGAAGAAGGTTGCATTCACTCTGCCTAACTTCTTGAGTTGGGACATTGATCTTCTCCTGCCTTTGGTGCTCCTCCTTCTCGGGGCTTCGGACCTGGGCTAGAATCTGTATCACTGGCTTGGATTTAGATCATAATCCTGAAAGACACAATCCCAAACACCATAATCCTGAATATTGAAATCCCAAAAGATCAAAATCCTAAAAGTCTAAATCTTGAAAGACTAAAATTCCTAATGTCTAAAATCCTGAAAATCACAATCCCAAAAGACTAAAAGTCTGAATGTTGAAATCCTAAAAGCTGAATTCTGGGGAAGGGATTAGTGTGTTTTGAGTTGTACTCAGGGTAGTTGCATCATGTTAGTTGCATCATGTTAGGCTGAACTATTACCTTGTTATTTTCTTTATTTGCATTTGGCAGAATATTCAGATAAGTGGATTGGCCACTCTGTATAGCAATAATGAAACCTGCAGTTTAAAAATGCATCATTTGCCTGCATTGGCATTCCTTTCAGCTGATGACATTGCAGGAGCCCTTAATGGATTAAGGCTGCATTTGCCTGAAGAAGTCAGCAAAGTTACTGACCGGTTCAAAAATAATTATGTGGGTGGTAGGACAAGAAGATACATGCATAATGGTGTTGCCATTTGATCACCAGTATTGTTTGCACCCAAGTTGTGGTCTGTAGATGAGTGCAGGCGGAATGAATTTCCATGCACCCAAAACAACATAGAACCATGGCACAGAAGTTGGACAAATTTAATAGGGAATGCTCATGTTGGTGTATATCAAATAATAAAAAAATTTCAAAAAGAGCACTGCTATGTACACAATGAATGTGAATGTATTCTCTGAGAAGAGCTATGCCCTAAAAGAAAAAAAGATAAAAAAACAGCTATTCATTGTGATGTAAAACTTCAAAATGTAGTCAATGATCATGAAAGTCAGCCAGCTCTTATGGACTAAATCCATGCAATTGCCCATAATCTATCTCTGTAATACACTTTTTCGTATGTCAAATTTTATTTTTAGCTTTTTTTTGTTTTTTCCTTTTCTTTTTCTTTTCCTTTAGTTTTTTTCCCCACTATCTTAAATTGTCAGCATTAGTTTTTACAATTCACTATTCTATGTATTTCATCTTTGTATCATTTCCAGTACCGGAGGTATACATGGTATAGAGACTTTTAGAGAGTTCTAATTTGTTTTATGCGATTTTTTTTTTTTTTGTGGCAAATTTGACTTCATAAAAGTGCATTACCACAATGTTGAATTTGTGTGTAAGCATTGTGCATGTGGGTAAAAATGTTAAAACTTCCTCAGTAAATGAAGAGATGTCCTTTATGTACATCTGCATTTGTGAAAGATAAAGCTTCTCAAGGTCTTGGCTCTTTGAGTGGCTGCATATGCTGTGGCAGCCCATTACATTTTTTGATCAATCTTGTCAAAAGACAGGTGGTTCATCATGGTACTTCAGATGACTGCAGTTATAAAGCTGGGTGCACACAATTACTAACCATAGTGATATACATTTATTGGTTTCCCTTTTTGATCTATTTCTTTATGAATATGGTTTGCTCATAACTGTTATAACTATGTGACTATCATTAGTATACCTGAGTGTTTATAATTGCAAAAATATGTCTTATTATTGCCTATTTCATTGTGTAAAGTGGCCTATGATCTGTTATGTTTTTATATGTTTCTCCAATAAATCCCCTCTTAAAAATGTAAATAAATATTTTTTAAAGGATTTTAAAATTATTTTTTCTAGAATTATATTTTTGGGATTTTAACATTCAGGAGTATAGTGTTCAGAATTACGTCTTTCAGGATTATGATCAGCTCCCTGTTGGCTCTCCAGTTCTCAGGCATTTGGACTCAAACTGAACTATACCACTGGTTTTCCTGGGTCACCAGCTTTCAGATGGCACATTGTGGGACTTCTCCATAATTGTGTGAGTCAATACTTTATAATTATGTCTTCACTCTTCTATCTGTCTATCTATCTCCTATTGATTCTGTTTTGCTGGAGAGCCCTAGTACATGCACCAAAGAAACTATTTCTGCAGGATAAGGACCTAAGGCCTCAGAGAAATGCCTGTTGCTTGGGCTAAAAATTAGGATCTATTTGCAAAGCTATGTGGTTTGGTAAACTTTTTTGAGTTACTCTGTCAACTGCCATACCAAAACCCTGGATATCTAATTGATCTTACTATTGGTAAGATAAATCTATTCCAGGCTATATATATACACGTAGGCAGCAAAAAGATGCAAGTCCGAGAGAGAGAGGGAGAGAGAGAGAGAGAATTAGCTTAATGTCTTGAGCAGACATAGTATGGGACATTTGCTCAAACCTTTTTTTTTGGCCAAGCCAGTAGTTCTGGACCCTATTTTCTTTGCCACTGGGATCAGTAAAGTTTTAAGTTTTCCTGGTTCCAAGTAAAAAGAGTCTTGCTAAAAAGCAAAATTAATAACTGATTGCAATGTCACAAAGAAACAGGAATTTGGGAAGAACAGGAACTCCTGGAATCTTGGTTTTATCAATGAGAAGACTCAACATCCAGTAACTGACTATGTCTTTACCATCTTAGCTAGAATTCCATACCGACAACTAATGACTGCTAAATGACTCTGAATAATGTCCAAATAAGAGACCAGGTACCTACACCACAGTACATATAGTCAACGGACTAGGATGCGTGGGGAGGCTCACAGCCTGTGGCGACATTGCTGCATGAGCACAATTGCCCTTTGATTGTCATGGTTGGTTGGTCTGCTAGACCAAGGGGGTCTCCGACAAGGGGAGTCGGAGAAGAGTGAAACTCACTCCTGACTGCTGGATTGTGAATTCCAGACTGCCCCTCTCCCAGGAGCAGGTTCTCTGGCATGGTTGGGTCACCCCAGCCCCTCTCCGGTGACTTTCCCCAGCAGCCTGGGAGCCAATCCCCAACCCCTGTTGAGACAGTGCTCACAACTATCTTTGTGGAGCCTGAACACAGGCTTGCCCAACTTAGCCCCACTCAGCTTCACATCCCCACCCCGCCCCCCGCATCTGCCTTGGTGGTGGCAGAGCACATGAACAGGTCCCCTAGGAGCTCCAGGGCCCTGCCAGTGCCTGAGATGTCCCACCACTTCTCCCGATTGCCTAGAGCTGGGCACAGGTCCCACAAATACCACCCCAGCTGGCTTTCTTCTGCAAGCACCACCTACTGGCAGGGAGGTCAACTTGTACAGCCCATTAAGGTATTTACTGATTCAACTGCACGGGGTTTTGGCTGACTCTTACCAGCAAGCACAACTACTAGTCTAGAGATTAAACCGGATATCCCAATATAATTCCTATTGCTAGAAGTCCACAGGGTTGTGGAAAGAGATAATATTCAGAGACCTCTCCATCTTTCCTTCTTGACAGGAGGCAGGGAATCTGCCCATATACATAGTATTAATATACCGCTGCTATAGCCTGCAAATAAGTAGCAAGAGAGAAGACCACCACACTAAGGCTATCTATAACCAAGGTATTCATTTATAAACTACGCTCCCCTAAAAGTACCCAAAAGCAAAGCCAAAGATTCATACCCGACGTATGCTACAGTCACACCCTTAAGAGGGAGAAAAAAGTCCCATCTAAACAAAAGTAAAGTGAAAAACAAGAAGTTACAGCATCTCTGTATCAGAAGGAATCAGCACAAGAATTTTGACAGTATGAAAAAAAATAGAGTATAATGACATCCTCAAGGGATCACACTAGCTCTCCAGTAAGGGACTCCAACCAAAAGGAAATTTTTGAAGAAAGCACAAAAAAAAAAAAAAAAAAAAAAAAAAAAATTCAGGATATGAATTAAAAAATTCACTAAAGAGATAGATTTTAAAGACAAAATAACAATTTCTGGAAATGAAGCACTCATATACAGAATTATAAAATACAGTAGAAAGTTTTAAGAAGAGGCAAGATAAAGCAGAAGAAAAAATTTTAGAGCTTGAAGATAAGGCTTAAGAATTAACTCAGTCAAAAATAAAGGAAAAAATTAAAAGAAATAAACAAAATCTTAGAGAAATATGGGATTATGTAAAATGTCCAAACATGAGAATTATAAATATCCCTAAAGGAGAAGAATAAAAAGTAAAAAGCATGGAAAACCAATTTGAGAGAATAATGGAGGAAAACTTTCCTGGTCTTGCTAGAGAATTAAACATCCAGATACTAGAAGGCCATCAAACACCTGGAAGATTCATTGCAAATAGGACATAACTAAGGCACAAAGTTATCAGACTGGCCAATATCAAAGTGAAGGAGAAAATCCTACAAGCTGCAAGATGAAAGCATCAAGTAATTTACAAGGAAAACCCATCAGACTAATAATAGACTTCTCAGTAGAAACCTTACAAGCTAGAAGAGAGTAGGATACTATATTTAGTCTTCTTAAACAGAAGAACTGTCAGTCAAGAATTTTGTATTCTGCAAAACTAAGCTTCATAAATGAAGAGAAATAAAGCCTTTCCCAGAAAAGCAAACACTAAAGAAATTTGTCACCACTAGACCTACCGTACAAGAAATGCTCAAAATTCTCTAAATATTGAAAAGAATGGTCAATACTCACCAGTGTAAAAATACCCCAAAGTAAAATCTCACAGCTCTTATAAAATTTAACATAAGAGAAAATAAAAAGAAATAGGTAATACTTAACAGAATGGCTGAAATAGTATCTCACATATCAACATTAACATTGAATGTAAATGTTCTAATTGCCCCACTTAAAACATATAGATTGGCAGAATGAATTAAAAAACACAACCCAAGTATCTGTTGTCTCCAAGAAACTCACTTAACTTGTAAAGATTCTCATAGGCTCAAGGTAAAAGAGTGGGTAAAAGAGTGGATAAAATTATTGCATGCAAATGGAAACCAGAACAAGCAGGAGTAGCTATTCTTATATCAGATAAAACAGGCTGTAAATCAAAAACAGTAAAAAAAAAAAAAGACAATGATGGTCATGATATTATGATAAAAGGATCAATTCAACAAAAAGATATAACAATCTAAAATATATATGCACCTAACGCTGGAGCTCCCTGATTTATAAAACAAATATTACTAGACCTAAGAAAAGAAATAAACAGCAACAAAATAATAGTGGGGCACATCAACACTCCACTGACAGAACTAGATGGATCATTGAGGCAGAAAATCAACAAAGGAAAGCTGGACTTAAACAAGACTCTGTTTAAATGCACCTAACAGACATTTACAGAACAATCTACCCCTAAACTGTAGAATATACATTCTCATCAGCACATGGAACATTTTCCAAGATAGACCATATGTTAGGCCACAAAACAAGCCTCAGAAAATTAAAAAAAAATCTAAATCATACCATGTATCTTCTCATATCGCAGTGGAATAAAACTAGAAATCAATTCCAAGAGAAACTCTCAAAACTAAACAAATAAATGGAAATTAAACAACCTGCTGCTGAATGATCTTTGGGTCAACAATGAAATCAAGATGGAAATTAAAAAATGTTTTGAATTGAATTACAATGGTCATACAAGCTACCAGAATCTCTGGGACAAAGTAAAAGCAGTGCTAACAGAGAAGTTCATAGCATTAAACGACTACATCAAAAAAATAAAGAAAGGTCACAAATTAATAACCTAATTCCACACACCTCAAGAAATTAGAAAAACAGGAGGAAACCAAACCCCAAATTAGCAGAATACAAGAAATAACAAAGATCAGAGTAGAACTAAATGAAATTGATACCAAAAATAAACGCAAAGGAGCAATGAAATGAAAAGTTGGTTCTAGACCACTAGCTAGATTAACCAAGAAAAGAAGAGAGAGGATTCACATAAGCTCAATCAGATATGAAAAAGGAGACATTACAACTGATACCACAGAAATACAAAAGATCATGTGAGACTACTATGAACACCTCTATGGACACAAACTAGAAAATACAAAGGAAATGAATAAATTATTGGAAACACAGAACCTCCCAAGCTTGAATCAGGAAAAAATAGAAATCCTGAACAAACCAATAATGAGTAGTGAGATTTAATGGGTAATAAAAAATCTCCCAAGGGGAAACAAAACCCAGGATCAGATGGATTCATAGTCAAATTTTACCAGACTTATAAAGAAGAACTGGTACCTATCCTACTGAAACTGTTCCATAAGATTGAGAAGGAGGGA
Source organism: Varecia variegata (assembly GCA_028533085.1). Lineage (NCBI taxonomy): Eukaryota > Metazoa > Chordata > Mammalia > Primates > Lemuridae > Varecia > Varecia variegata. Next base: position 145,452,033 of record CM052436.1, on the reverse strand, counting down.
ATCCTTCCTAACTCACTCCACAAAGCCAGTATCACCCTGATACCAAAGACAGGAAAGGACACAACAATAAAAGAAAACTGCAGACCAATATGAACATTGATGATTGATATATATGCAAAAGTCCTTGACAAAATATTAATGCTAGCCAACCAAATCCAAAAGCACATCAAAAAAATAATTCATGACGATCAAGTGGGTTTCACCCACTTGATCACCATATGATCTTCTCGAGAGGCAGAAAAAGCACTCAATAAAATCCAACATTCCTTTATGATAAAACCCTCAATAAAATAGGCATAGAAGGAACATACCTCAGAATAATAAAATCCATATATGACAAACCCATAGCCAACATCATACTGAATAGGGAAAAGTTAAAAACATTCTTCCTAAGACCTGGAACAACACAAGAGTGTCTCCTTTCACCACTTCTATTCAACATAGTACTGGAAGTCCTAGCCAGAGCAATCAGGCAAGAGAAAGAAATAAAGGGCATCCAAATTTGAAAAGAGGAAATCAAATTATTTCTGTGTGCTGATTATATGATCATCTTATACCTAGAAAACCCTAAGGACTCCTTCAAAAGACTCCTAGAATTGATAAATAAAGTCAGTAAGGTCTCAGATTACAAAATTAATATACACAAATCAGTAGCATTTCTATACACTAATAATAGACATGCTGAGAATCAAATGAAGAACTCAATTCCATTCACAATAGCTGCAAAAAAAAATTATTTAGGGATATATTTAACCAAGGAGGCGAAAAATCTCTATAGGGAGAACTACAAAACACTGATGAAAGAAATTGTAGATGATACTAACAAATGGAAAACCATGCCATGCTCATGGATCAGAAGAATCAATATTGTTAAAGTGTCCATAATGCTTAAAATGATTTATAGATTTAATGCAATTCCCATGAAAATACCAATGTCATTTTCACAGAATTAGAAAAAAACAATCTTAAATTTCATATGGATTAAAAAAGAACCTGAATAGCCAAAGCTATCCTAAGCAAAAAGAACAAATCTAGAGGCATCACATAACCTGACTTAAAATTATACTACAAGGCTATAGTAACCAAAACAGCATGGTACAGGTATAAAAGTACACACTTAGATCAATAGAATAGAATGGAGAATGTGGAATAAAACCATATGCCTACAACAACTGATATTCAGCCAAGTAGATAAAAGCATAAACTGGGGAAAGGACACCCTATTCAATAAATGGTGCTGGGAAAATTGGACAGCCACATGCATAAGAATAAAGCTGGACCCTTACCTCTCACCATATACAAAAATTAACTCAAGATGAATTAAAGACTTAAATGTAAGACCTGCAACCATAAAAATTTTAGAAGAAAATCTAGGAAGAAAAACTCTCCTGGACATTGGCCTAGGCAAAGAATTTATGACTAAGACTGCAAAAGCAAATACGACAAAACCAAATATAAATAAATGGGACTTATTTAAACTAAAAAGCTTCTGGACAACAAAAGAAATAGTCAACAGAGTAAATAGACAACCTACAGAATGGTAGAAAATATTTGCAAACTATACATCCAATAAAGGACTAATGTCCTGAGTCTTCAAGGATTCAAACCAAGCAGCAAGACTAAAACAAATAACTCCATTAAAAAGTGGGCAAAAGACATGAACAGATATTTTCAAAAGAAGATAGACAAATGGCCAATAAGCATACAAAAAAATGTTCAGCATCACTAGTCATCAGAGATATGCAAATGTAAACCACAATGAGATACCACCTTACCCCTATCAGAATGGCCTTTATTAAAAAGCCAAAAAAACAACAAATGTTGACACGGATGTGATGAAAAAGTAACACTTATACATTGTTGGTGGGAATATAAATTAGTACAACCTCTATGGAAAACAGTATGGAGATTCCTCAAAGAACTAAATTAGACCTACCATTTGATATAGCAATCCAACTACTGGGTATTTATCCAAAAGAAAAGAAGTCATTATAATAAAAAAAAAAAACACCTGCACTCATATGTCTATCACAGTGCAATTAACAATTGCAAAGGTATGGACTCACAGTAAGTGCCCATCAACTGATAAGTGGATAAAGAAAATGTGGTATACATATTCCATAGAATACTACTCAGCCATAAAGAAGAATGAAATATTATCTTTTGCAGCAAATTAGATGCAACTGGAGATCATTCTCCTAAGTGAAATATCTCAGGAATGGACAAATAAATACCACATGTTCTCACTTATAAGTGTGAGCAAAATGATGGGTATACATGGTCCCACACAAAGTGGTGTAATGCACACTGGAGACTCAGAAGAGGTGAGGGTAGGAAGGGGGTGAGGGATGAAAAATTATCCATCAGGTACAATGTACACTATTCGGGTGATAGGTACACTAAAAGCCCTGATTTTACCACCATGCAATTCATCCAAATAACAAACACTTGTACTCACTAAATCTACTGAATTTAAAAAACAGGAAGAGTATGGTAAATCTGTTTGTTACTTGGGGAAGTGGGGCACCATGATTATCAGCCACACAGAGCAGGACAGGGAAGTTCCACAAACAAAAAAGCACAGTGTTTCTTCTAAAAGAAGGGGAAAATATTCTTCGTTAGGTTAAAGCAATAGATATCCATTATGATAACAGTTTCCCTGTGGAGCTTCCCTCTGGCATTTCTTGGGAAAGCTATTTTTTTTTTTTTTCTGTTCTATATCATGAGAAAAGTGAGTTTTAAGAATCATAAAACTGGGGGAAAAAGTATTGCAATTCTCCTGTGAGAATAAAAGATTAACATTCAAGAGAGAGAGATTATTGCTCAAAGAAATTCAGGGGGGTCAAGAAGAAAGCAAGAGCAGGAAAAGCTGACATGCAGAGTTGAAGGTCAAAGCTGACATTTCGAGTAACCGGCACAAGGGCAAAGAGGAGAGAAGTGATCCCAATCGCAATACTTTTGCTTGTAGCCATGGCCATGTAATAAATACTTGTTCAAGGCCCTTTCTGCTGCTAAATGGTAAATTCTTCTTATAAATAAAGCAAACATTAAGGTCATTTACAAGTCATCCTCTCTACTAACCCCTTGGGTGGTGTTCTAAGAAATGAGTTTTGAAAGCAAAATAAGTTCTTCAACTGGTGATTTCTACATATGGTTCTATGTAGAGCTATTAATCTTACTAGTAGAATGTAATGTTCTTTAAAAACCACCCAATAATGTCCACAGAGATTTTCCAGTGCTTGTATAATATTAACATATTCAATCTAGGCTGGAGTGCTTTGTGAATAGTATTACTAAACTTAGGCATCTTACTTATTAAACAATGTTTTGATCTAATAAGTATATAAAGGATGTTGAAAGTATTTTAATAACAATTTATTATTTGGGGGATTCTGGAGAATCATGATCTGTTTTTTTGAATCCCTAACATTAATATCTGCCTACAGTTTGGAAACTAGTTATACCAGCCACAGGGAAAAGGGATTGTTCAAAGAGAAAACACAGAAGGAAGACAAAGTACAGGAGAGCTGGCGAGTCTTTCTAAGAGGGAGAACTGAGGCAGGTCTTACACTGTCAGCCCTAAGAAGTAGAGAGAGACTCTCATGAAGGAAAACAAGGGAGAGGCAGCTTAGGCCCCTCCTTTAGGAGAGGTGAGGGAGGGACGGGAGTTCTGTGTGTGTGTGATGGGGAGAGGGTAGGAGGGAAGGGAGAAAGCAGAAATGAGCTCTCTCTAGTGGCCAAGGAAACCCATTGGGAATTCAACTTTTTTTGAGTGTTTAAGATTAGAGAATTGTCCAGCTCAATGTGGGCTGACCAGACAAGCACCAGCTGGACCCGGGGATCCCTTTGCCCCACCAGGAGGGGACGCACCTGCACATGGTTTCTCAAGGAGCTGCTGGAGCTCTTCTCTTAGGGAGTGGCTGTAACTCCCATTGGCCTCAAGATCTCCAGGAGCTACATAGCTGACGTTTCCGGACAATTGCTGTAAACAGTGGGAATACATTATGGAATTTATCTCTCCAAACTCTACTGGGGGCCCCAAAGGACTCATCTACTAGGACAAGGATAGGCTGAATGAGTGTTTTGAAAGACATCTGTTTTCTCAAGACTTGGATGACAACATGGAAGACATGCATAACACCAACTCTACAAGTATAAGTGAAGAGACTTCAGGATTTAAGTTGAGAGGAAACACAATGGGAAGGGAGAGCAGACAGGGTTGCCAAAAACCTGGTATGTGGTCAGTGAACAATAGTATTTCTTGTGCGTATTAAATGAGACACCACATGCGGTGTCAGGAATGCACTAAGTGCGCAATGATGTTAGTTAACATCATTGCTCTGGTTGCATGAGGGTGAAAAGAAGCAGGGAGGATGGCAATTGTGCTGAGGTTTCTGGCCTTGCCTTTATCCTCCTGTTTCCTCTCTTTTTCTCTGCACTCTCCCTTAACTCTATTTCAGTGTTGTCGGCGTTGGTCAAATGGAGTTAGAAATTGACTGGGAGTTGGGGTCTAGGATCAGTAGCCAGACTTAGATCCTTCCTACCTGCTAGGCTCGTGTTAGGAGCTTTATGCGGATTATGTGATTGAATCCTCACAACTCCCAAAGTTAGAAATTACAGTTTCCTCATTTTCCAGATAACAAACTGAGGCTCAGAAAGTGACTTTTGCAATGTTATAGAGCTAAGAGGGGGCAGAACTGGCATTTAAAATGACATCTTTACATTTTTCTCCATGGTATTCTCTATGTGACTACAGACCCCACTGGGGAAGCTGCAACTTTCTGGGTCTACAGCTGGGATGGTGGGGGATGGGGTGGAGATGAGGGGTGCAAGGGGGGTTTTGGGTGGGTAGGGGATTCAACAGCCATTTATACGTCTACATCATATTTCCAAGCAATTCAAAATCTGTGTTCCCCTAAGGGCGGCCCAAACAATAGCATCTTTGCTTTTTAGTTCCAGAAAAATGATCGGGTTTTAGATTTCTAAACTTGCCCACAGCCTCTGATGGATCAGATGAAATACCTCCAATTTTCAGTGGCTATACAAGGAAAATTGAGATGTGAGATTAGTTGGTAGGTTTTTATTTTCCTCTCCTCAAAGCTATCATACTCAATTGAGGATGAAAAAAAAATTACAGTAAGAAAAAAGCTCTTCCTTTGGAGATAAAAATAGCATCCGCTGAATCGTTTCTAAGAGTGAGTCAGCAGCTGGAGGAAATTATTTATATCTTATCTCTGACCCTGTTGTAAGTCTGTTGGTTACCTTTCCATTAATTACCTTTGCTATTATGATTTAAAGCTATCACAACTATAGCATTCGTTATTTTGGTAGCACCTGCATGTACAGGTTTTTTTTTTTTTGCCTAGCTTTAAAGTTTAGCCAAGTTATACCTAATAGCAATTTTAGAAGCCCATCACCCTCTTCCGAACCCTTCACCCTAAAAACAATAGCTATAATTTAGAAGAAAAAAATCCTGATTAGTCAATGACTTTGCTTATATTGCAAAATTTCAACAAATTATCTTGTTCTGAATTAAGCTACTAGTTTCCAAAACCATGTAGAAAAAACAATCAAGTCTGGGGGCTATCTTTGTTTTCTCTTCAAATATCATATTTTAAAGTAAATTATGTTTTAAGGGGCATAGGGAAGAACATATATTTAAAATGTGATTTTTTTTTTTCATTTACAGAAAAATTTTCTGGTACCCCAGTGGGCTTGGGGTAGGCAGAAACCTTATTATTAACTAAAATCTGAGAACTCTGTAGTTTGGTGACTTTGAAGTGGCTCTTTGTTGTGGTTCGAATTCTAGGATGAGAGCAAAGGCTGTCGGCAACCTTGGGGAATTACTGAACTTTTTCTGCATTTGTTCATAACCAATACAAGAAACTGCTTTCTTTAGCATAGGGAGTAGTGGAGCTTACTTTTAAAAAATAAAGACAGAGTGGTGTTTCTCTTCCTTTGAATTCTCTTATCCTTGGGAAGAAGGAACAACTTATAAACAGAACTTTGTCTTCCTTTCCATGGTGATTGTTAAGTATTGATGGTGGGGAGAAAGTAGGCCAGGAAAGATGACAAACTATAGAAGGGGAAATTGGGACAAGTCTGTTTCCCTCCACCAGATCAGAAGACTAGCAATTATTTATGAGCTGGTCAAGTCATGAATTAATTAACTATAAGGTGATGGCTCTGTTGGTGATAGAATTTTCTTAGCGTGATGTTTATGTTAGCAAACATTTGCTTCTCACACTATGTTAAAAGAACTCTTCAGAAGTATTTTTATCAGCGCGGTTGTCATTGAGAATTTGAGAAGGAAAAGAGAGCTTTGTCCTTATGCAGTGAAAGCTGTCTCTTGCAGCCTGGAAGAAGCCACAGAGGTAGGGCATGGTCCACATCTGCACTCACGTGGGCCAGTGTGGGGGGATGTCTGATTCCCAGGCCTAACAACCCTGTGAGAACTTGGCTGTTGGAAACAAATCAGAACGAATCAGAACAGAAACTCCTCACTTTTCTGGGCTGCTTAAGTTGAAATTATCTTTGGAAAGTGGAAAGCCAGTCTCATTGATTGGAGAGTGGAATCGTTCAGATAGGATGAGTCTCACGAGGTCAACTTGGCCAGCCCCTGCCTTTGGACAGAATATACCTAAAGGACACAGCAAAAGTGACTGTCCTATGGTAGACATTTTTCAAAAAGTCAATATTTAACTTTAATGAAGTAACAGTCCAAGACTGAACCTACATTTACGTTCACATATGTAATTTTGAATCTCTCGTTAATGATGTCCAGTTTTTGAGTCAGAATTAAACAAGAATTCCGTGATTCCAAACTTCCAGCTCATGATGTAAAAGCTAAAAATTATAAAATTCTGATTTATATTTTATCTTTTTGATACAAAATTCGACATAGCTCCATAATACGCATTTTCAAAATTTTGTTTCCCTTCATCTCAGTTGACCACCTAAAAGTAAAATTCATCCTTCTGAGGTTAAAAGTAGTCTGCATTTTGCAAGCCTTGTAACTTTCAAACTTGTGGTTTTAATTAGATTTCAAAACACCTGATCATTAGAATCAGCACTTTTGCTTTCCATTTTGCACTCCTTTAAAAATAAAGCGTAAAATCTACATTCGAGAATGCATTTAAAGTATTTCAGAAGGTCTGTTTTATAGGCCAAGTTGATGATACTATGATAATAGGCCAAAAGTCAGGGCTATCATAGAATATTTAGAAACATTCATTCGGTCAACATATCAAAGTATGTATTTGGTTCTTGAATGCTTTAAGTTTATTAATAGTATTAATATGTTGGTTGTGCAAAGTTTGGGGACCACCTGGAGACAATAACACCCTATATTTATACAATAGTTTACTTTTTCAAAGCATTTAAGTTAGAGGCCTGCAAAAGCACTATGTTTCTCTGAGAATATACATTTGAAAAAATATCCATCTATCAAAGGACAAAATGGGGTTACGGAAATGGCTTAACAGCAGCCATGGTAGCATCAGAGACTGGGGCTTGAATTTCTTTTTTGAAAGTGGAAAAAATTAATTTTCTTTTAAAGCAATGTTTGCTCAATTCTGGAGCAGCTGCTTCGTTTCCAACTTTTATCTTTTTATGAAACTATGTAATAACTTGGTGACAACGCTTACACTTTAAACTACTTGGGAGATAATTCTTTGTCCTTTAAATTAACATACAACAAAATAGCCTAAACACAACAGAAAAAAGCATGTGAAGAAGTGCTCCATAAGGGTTATGAATGTGGGCTCTGAGGTTGGGCAGGCCCGAACTGGTACCATAGCACTGCCACTTGCCACTTGAGACTTTGGACAAGCCACAAAAACCTTGTGCTTCAATTTCTTCATCTGTAAAATGTGGCAGTACTTGCTCAAAGTTGTTGGGAGAGTTAAATGATAGGATGCAGGTAAATATTTTGGAATAGGGCCTGCCTCAGAAAATGTTACTATGTTGTTGCATGTGTATATATTGGTAGTTAATTACTATTATTTTTCCCTTATCAATCATTATTCTTTTACTGGTCTACAATAATCTTTATTATTTTATATGTTCTCTAACCTTCAAAATAATTTTAGTCAGTTTAAAAGAAAACAATAACTATACTAAGACCCAAACCAATTAATATAACAGACAAAGACCTGAAAGAGAAATGGACAAAAATTCTAATGAGAATTCCTGAAGAAAGACACAGCAATGAATACAAAACTTAGCTCTGAGGTTCTTCTTGGCCAGGGGAAAGAGGGAAACACAATAGATTAAACAATGGAGTATACTGCCAACTAGAAGAAAACATTCTAGTTTGTTTCAATTATTAATAGCTGCAAAACAAATTACCCCAAAACTTGTGGCTTGAACTATAATAATTTATGTATTTGTCAGGATTCTGCAGGTTGTCTGTTGAGTGATTGTTCTGCTGATCTTACTTGGGGTCACATGTGTGACCTGGGATCATACATGTAGCCAACAGATCACCAGAGGCTGGGATCAGCTGGGGCTGTTTATTGGGATATCTTGGTTCATCTCCATGTGGTGAACTTGAGCTTCTTCACAGCATGATAGTCTCAAGGTAGGATTCCAAGTGGTATAGTTCCAATAGGACAAGCCCCAATATGCAAAAGTGCTTATCAAATCCCTGCTCATGTCATGCTTGCTCATGTCCCATAGATGAAATCAAGTCATACGACCACGGGCAGAGTAACACAAGTTTGGAATGCCAGGAGACATGGGTTATAGGGCCATGGTCTACCCCAGCTTCTTAGGACAGGCCAAGTCAGAAACCTGGGACTCATTGTCACCTATAACCCTTTTTAATTTTTGTTTTAAACAGCTGTCTCCATGCTTTATATCATTTTAACTATTAAATCTTACTTCTATAAGTAAGTGTTACTTTTTTTTCCCCAATAGTGAGACCACCAGTCCAGGCCTTATCAGCTCCTGTCCGCTAGGACTATAAGGATTTTGTTAGCCCTCTGCCTCCAGCAGCTCTGGAATAATTTCCTCTGCCATTTTGTTGATGAACCCCCAGGCCTTTTTTGCTAAAAGTTTAGTAATAGTCCTGTACATGTTGTGGATGGATGCAGATGCTTCAACAGGTCTCTTTTCAGCTGTGATGAATCACTGTTTCTGTAGTTGTAGGAGGCATGAATCCTACCAACTAGGGGAACATCCAAAATGCAGATTCCTGGGCCTATCATAACTTTAATCTACAGAAAGCTGAGATTATACAGGGCATTTTATAAGCACAAATAAGGACTGGCTTCTGAATTATAATTTCCTGCCCTTCTTTTGCCCTCTAACACTTATTTTTTTTTTCAGTATTTAAATAACATATCCTTGGCTCATTTTACCTCTGAGTATATGATTATGGGTAACACAGTGGAAGCTACCACCAGACACCTTTGGATTCAATTCTTTCAATCTCTCTTGATCACTGTGTGACTCTGGATAAATCATTTCAACTCTCTGAGCCTCTGTTTCATCGTAGGTTAAATGGAAATATATTTCCTACCTCATATTATCTTTGTGAAAACTAAATGAGACAATATAGGTAAAGTGCAGTGCCTGAAACATAGTAAGGGTTCTATTATTATGATGACCATTACCTTCTGTGGTACTTAAGTTGTGTTTAAGAATAAAGTCAAAGAGGAAAACAGAATTTGACCGATGGGGAAGCCACTCGATCCCTGCTATCATTGCTGGAGCCTTTGGACCCAGCTATGCCTGAAGCCAGTTCTCCTGGCTGGTCTTTTCAGTTACTAGAGTCGACCGATTTCTTTTTTGGTTTAATCCAGCTGGAGTTAGATGTCTGTCACTTGCAACAGAGAGGTTCTGTCTTATGTAGGAGCCAAACCTGCTCTGTGTCAATGTCATCTGATGAATGCATTTAAAATGCAGATCCTTGATGCTACCCCTAGAGATTCTGATTTTGCTGGCTTGGCATGGGGCCCGGGAATAAGTATTTTTAGGAGACTCTAGATGACTCAGATGTCACCAGCCTACACATCAGCTTTAGGGAAGTAGCCTTAAATTAAGATTTTTTATTTGGCAGCCCCTAAAGGACTTTGTAAGGTGCCTTGAAAATAGAACTGTTAGCCTATTAACTATTTGTTGAATTGAACACATATTCCAAGAACATGAGCAATGAGACAGCACAGATTATTTTTTTTTTCTAAAGTAGTATTTTAGTTTTGACAATTATATATATTTTTGGGGTACAATGTGATGTTTTGATACATGTATACATTGTGGATTGATTAGGCTAATTGGCATATTTGTCACCTCAAATATTGATCATTTCTTTGTGAGAACACTTAAAATCCTCTTTTAGCTATTTTGAAATATGCAATATATTATTCTTGATTGGATGATTATATGAAGTTGGCAGGACAGCCAAAAAGAATCAGATTACCTCCAGAAATTTCTGAGCATCTTGGCATAGCTACTTTGCTTGAATTAATATAGTACAAATTTAAAATTCCATTTAGTTTTCTCTTGTTAACTTTAAGGTTTTGGTTATGACTCATTCATCCTATGGCCTTGGACCTGTTTCTGGTATGATTCAATACTGCATCTTTTTGTTAGTTTCAAAGTAAGACCTCTTTGCTACATATTAATGTAAAGATTTTATGTTAGAGTTGCCCTTTATGATAAATTTTATCAGCTGAATGATTATCTAATAAAAATTTCAGTTTCATTCCAACCACATGAAGGGGTTCCCAGAGAACAGTTCCATACACTCAGGATCCTGATAAATGGGGTGGGAATCCTCCTTAAGACACGCAGTAAAAGGTGCTATTGATTGATGAAAGTATTAACAACATACACTATCAAGGTGGGAGAAAAATCAGAGTCCACCTAGAATAGAATTTTGCTTCATTTATCTGATGCTCACTTAGGTGACTTCATGCTCTTGGTCCCACAAATATTACAATGGTTCCCTTGGGAAGATGCATCTGAAGGCCTATCTAGATGGATTGTTAAGGGTGATAGACCAGAGCTGACAATGTGACCACAGAGGATTTATTTTAAAGACTTTCAGTGGCAACTACCCATCTTCTGCGCTGAGAGAAAGGCAGTTTGGATGTGAGTTTTGAAAGATTATTTTTAAAAGCAGCATTGCATCAGTGACTTGGATTATAAAGCTGAAGAAAGTCAAAGATAACTAAATTAGAACTACTGGAATTAAATTAGAACTTAGAAATTCATAAGCCAGAGGGAAAAAAACCAAATGCATGAACTCACATATTGGGTCTCCCTCTGATTAGATACACAATAGTGCGCAGGTGAGAGGCACCATCCCTAACATCATGACAAAACATGCCCTGTCTGGTCCTTATAAACCTTGAGTTTATGATTCCGGGTATAGAGCATCCTAATACCTGCTGAGTCCCTTGGAAGGTTTACAAAGCTCCTTTGGGTCTTGTTCTTTGTGTCAATCAGCACAGGCTAGGTTTGTTTGTGGTTTATATAAAAATGCTTCCAAATCACAGTGGCTTAAATTAACAAATATTTACCTCTTGCTCATGCTACATGCCCATTAGGGTTGGGACAGGCACTGTATCAGAGTCATTCAGGAATCTAGATGGATGGAGCAGCCGCCATCTCAAATGTTGCTGGCAAGAGCTCTGGGTGGTGTTATGCTGACTATACGTGCTTTGCCCGAAAATGACACATGTTGCATGTGCTCATAGTTCATTGGTCACTACTAGTCACATGTTCTCTTCCAACCTCATGTGCTTGGACGTGTGATCCTATTATGAGCCCGGAAGGCAGAGGTTGAGGAACACTTAGTGAGTACCACTGACTCCTTCTGCCAGTCTAGTTGTGGAAACTGAGTGGTGAGCATGCGACACGATTCTGGGAAGTGCGACATTGCTTTGGGTTGCCTGGGGACACCTTTTCTACGGTGACAAAGCCCTCTGTGTGTGAGGAACATGTCAGCAACACAGTCTATGTGAAGTTCAGGATGTTCTGTGGAGATAGTATTCTGGCTTTTGACCTGGATCTGAGTCCCAGATTTCTCACTGTGTGGTACTGGGTAAGCGTGCTGCACGTCGGAGCCTTAGTTTCCTCATCTATAACTTGGAGTAAGAATAGCATCTGTCTTAGTTCAGGCTGTTATAACAACGAAGTACCATAACCTGGGTGGCTTATAGACAATGGAAATTTATTAATTTTTCTTGCAGTTGTGGAGGCTGGAAGTCTGAGATCAGGGTGCCAGCATGGTCAGGTTCTGCTGAGGGCCCTGTTCTGGGATTGCCATTTTCTCAGTATACCCTCCTATGCTAGAAAGAGGGCTATAAAGCTCTCTGAGGTCTCTTTTATAAGGGGACTAATCCCACTCATGAAGGCTCCACCTTCATTACACAATCACCTTCCAAAGTCCTTCCCACCTAATGCCACCACATTGGCATTAGGGTTTCAACATATAAATTTTGGGGGGACACAATGATTCAGTCAATCGCACCATCTTATGAGTTTTTGGAGATAATTACATGAAATGAATTTAGACAATATGTATAAAGACCAATACTGTATTTCTATCAATGGTAGCTATTTTTGGAGGTGGTACCTCTCAGTGGTTATAAGAGTGGACAGGCAAGCAGCTGTGTGACCTTGGGAAAGTCACCAACCTTCTGGGAGCCTCAATTTCCTGATCTTAATAATGGGAATGTTCTACACCTGCACCTTAAAATTATGATTCAATGAAGTTTTGTATGAAAAGCACTTCACAGATATTAAGCACTTGATAAATGTGGCATATTAGTATTTTAAAAACATTATGTACATTATGTACTTTAGTATGTGGATGCCCAAATTCATTTAAAAAAAAGAAAGAAAAAAAATCACTAACAATTCTTGCCCAAAGAGTGCTAAAAAGCCCTCTGGGTTCTATTTTATAAGGGCAATAATCACATTGGTCCCATTAATCCCATCAATTCTGCTGACCAATATCACTATCACTTGATTTGAGCCTGTTTCTGGCGTAAATGTTCTTACTTTACAATCTTCTTGGATATAAAACTCTATGGTCGTGGCTCCGGGCCTTCTTGGTGTTTTCTGATGAGGATGAACTCTGTGCTGTGAATTTGGCAGCTCTGCTGGCCTTTGATCCACTTGGTACGTTTGTGCAGCAGTCAGAAATTTCTAACTCGGCTCAGAGAGCTGCTGCCAGAACTTGTCAGTGCCAGTCTGCTTAGGCAAAATTATGAGGAACATTTTGTCTCATCTACTTAAATCCTTTCCTAGGAATCCAATGAACAAACTGACCCTAGGAAATCAAGCAGATTACTCTTGTCAAAGATCCTCTTGTGAGTATCCCAGACAAGTATAAGGGAAATAGAAGATACTAGACACAAGCCAAAAGAAAAAAAAAATCAAGAAATATATAGAGGATTGGTTATCTGTACTTCAAACTTGAATCTGCCTTCCTCAATTATCGAAGTCTTTAATAAAGACACAAAAGGACAAGAAAGTATACATTTGGAAGACTACTAAGTGCTTTATTATTTTATTTGATTCTTTTGGCACTACCCTGTGAGAGTGTTTTACTTGTTCCCCTTTCATAGATGGGGGAACTGAGGTCCAGAGAGGTTAAGCAATTGTCCAACTTCACACAGGACACATGGATTGTAAATTTAAACCATATCTGACTAGCTCTTTCTAGGACAAGTTAGCTCCCAAATGTCAGCTTCAGAATCCCTTCCAAATGTGGTCTAGAGAGGTTCATAAGTTTCCCAGAGAGATAAAATGGTGTGCTGAAGATGTCACAGCTGGTGAGTGGGGAATGTTGGCTCCAAAGCCTATGTTCTGTCCCTGATTCCCTACAGCCGCCCAATCAGGCAATGCTGGGTCCAAACGTTGGCTCCTTCAGGTTTCCCGGATCACCCAGAATTTTAGAGACTCATTCAGGAATCTCCCCAACCCACTTTAGAACAAAAAGATAAGTGCAAAACCAGTTTCAGCTTCGGAATAAAGTGCTGTGGTGGAAGCTTGCATTACAATCTCTCACATGGGGACCATGTCATAGTGTTCCTACGCTGCCAAGCAGATTCACAGTTCGTACAAATCTGCCAGCCAAAGATCACTTTAATTTTTCATCTGCCTTTTGCAGGCAACTTTCCACTCTGCTGCTCTGACTGACACAAGATAGGTCACCAGTGCTGCCCAGGCAGGCTGCTGCAAGGGAGCAACCCTGGATCCCGGGCCAGGGGAGAGCAGTGAGGTCAGCTCATCTGGCTTCGGCCCTCAGACTTCTTTACACAGGAGGGAAAGGGGGGGCTCTTTAAGAGGCAGTCAAGGGGGCCCCTCGGATTCTGGCTGTCCCCTGCTCAGGGCGCATCAGAGTCCTTCAGCATCCAGCTGGCAGAGGCTCCGAGGACTTTCTTGGAGGGACACAGTGTGTTCCCACGTGATGAGGAATTTATTTCGGAGGTATTAAGATATCCACACCAGTCCTGACACTTTAAACCCCAGTTGGTTTTCAACTGAAGTTTTGGGGGATGGAGGAGGGGAGGTGGTTCCTAGGACAAAGGAACATGCACAGTTGGGAGAATATAGGATCATATTCCTGTAGGGCTCTGGGTATGTCTTGGGAAATTCCTTTAGGTTTTGGAAGCCTCCAGAGCCTCAATTTCAGTGGCTGAATGTTTGAGGGGCCAAACAGTAAGTCTCAACAGCACTGTTCCGCCTGTTGAGACTGTCAGTGATAAAAGTGACGGTGGCGGTGAGGAGAGGACCATGTTGAGGGGACTGACTCTTCACTTCTGACAGTTCCTTCCTGGGGAGGGTGTGCAACTGACAGCCACAGCGGGGGCCTCCTGTCACTTCGCTACCTTTATCCTAGTGAGGGAGAGGGACTTAGCTGGCAGGAAAATTTGAGAAGAAAAATCTAGCTCTTCCTTTTTTTCCTTTCAGGTGTTAATCTGCCGGTAGAAACTGGGCTCTTCCCAGCTTCTCTGTGCTGTAAATCACCTGGGCAGCACTGTCTGGGCTGGTTGTGTTAATCTACCTGGCAGAGGGTTGGGGCTGGGAGTTCCTGATGCCACTGAATCCACTTACCTGCAATCGTAAACCCCCTCTTCCACCCCAGCCTTTGTCTGTCATACAGGTTACAGTTGGACTTCCCAATCTGTAACTCTTTGCTCCTGTTTCTCTGTTTGTTAAGAATACAGGTGGGGAAGGGGATCATATTTATTGCGTGTAATGATTACTTCTATGTGTCACCTTGGCTAGGCTATGGCACCTAGATGTTTTGTCAAACACCAGTCTATATGTTGCTGTGAAAATATCTTTTAGATTTCATTAACATTTATTTATTTATTTATTTATTTGAGAGAGGGTCTTGCTCTGTCGCCTGTGATAGAGTGCAGTGGCATCATCATAGCTCACAGCAACCTCAAACTCCTGGGCTCAAGTGATCCTCCTTCCTCAGTCTCCCAAGTACCTGGGACTACAGGCATGCACCACCACGCCTGGCTAATTTTTCTATTTTTTGTAGAGATGCTACGGTCTAGCTATGTTGCTCAGGCTGGTCTTGAACTCCTGGCCTCGAGCAATCCTCCCACCTTGGCCTCCAAAGTGCTAGGATTACAGGTGTGAGCCACTATACCTGCCTATGATTAACATTTAAATCCACTCAGCTTGTGATTAACATTTAAATCAGTGGATTTTTGGTAAAGCAGATTTGCCTCCATAATGTCGGTAGACCACATTCAATCAGTTGAAGGCCTTAAGAGGAAAGACTGAGATTTCCCAAAGAATCAGTAATTCTTCTATGGAGACTGCTGCCTGAGTTTCCAGCCTTCAGACTCAAGACTGCAACATCAGTTCAATGGAATTTCTAGCTTGCCAGCTTGCTCTACAGATTTTGGACTTGGTAGCCCCCACGTGTGAGCCAATTCCTTAAAATAAATCTCTCTCTCCCTCTCTCTGTATCTCCTATTGGTTTTGTTTCTCAGAAGAACTCTGGCTAATATAGTTCCATAAGACCCCAACAAATAACTAAAATAATTGCCCACATCATCGAGTCTTCACTTAATACAATTAACTTCCAAGGTAGGCAATAGCATTCTTTCCACTTTAAAGATGGGGAAACTGAGACGCAGAGCAGTTAAGTAACCTGCTGAAGGCCATGCAACCAGTAAGTGAAGATGCAGCATTTGAATTCCAGTGTTCCTGAAACAATAGCTGTTGTGCTTAGCTATTATACCACATTGCCTCCAGACCAGAAAAGAAAGTCCTACTCAAAGTTATGATATAGAGCCTAATTAAGGTGAAGTCCAATATACCCATTTGATTGTGGTCAAGTGAGGAAAATCTTTGTCTTGTGCTGAGTGTTTATATTTTGAGCCTCTCTCTGTTTCAGAGCTGGATGCAATAATTACATATTATAGCTGATACTAATAGCTCAGTGGCTGCTCCTCTGGCTGGCCTCATTGGTGCTTACAGGGCCTGGTTTGGCATGGGATAGAAGGTTCTGAGTGTCCTGTTTGTACACACAGTGTACTTTATTATTCACCATGATCAGCAACTCCCAAGGATGGCTATATAGGGCCCACATTCTCTTTTAGTTATGTCTAAAATCTACTACTATAAAATCCTCCACTATTAGCAAGAAGAGCAGCAACATGAAGAAATAAAGGAATTATCATAGATAAGATTCACCTTGGAGGATATACTCATACATTCATCTCTTCATGTGTTTATCTGATAGTCAAACAGAAGGGTTTATTGAGAACTCACTCTGTGCATGTATTGTAATTCATTCATAAATAATTATGAATTATGACATGTCCTCTCATACGAGGCAGACTCTCCCAAATTCACCCTCTTTTTCACACTAACTAGTATCCTCACATTCTGCCCTGATAACAAAGAATCCCATCTCTTGACTTCTCCCCACCTTAGACCTTTGCCCTCTCCATGATGGTAGTCAATTTGATAGACTAATACAGAGAAATGGATTCCTGGAATTGAATGGCATATGATTACTCCTTCCAGGTAACATAAGTTCA
>CM052436.1:145415159-145434503 GCA_028533085.1 Varecia variegata | reverse complement strand
AGAGATGTTGAGCATTTTTTCATATGTTTGTTGGCCATTCTTCTGTCTTCTTTTGAAAAGTTTCTGTTCATGTCCTTTGCCCACTTTTTGATAGGGTTGTTTGATTTTTTCTTGCTGATTTTCCTGAGTTCTAAATAGATTCTAGTTATCAACCCTTTATTGGATGTGTAGCATGCGAAAAATTTTTCTCATTCTGTAGGTTGTTTGCTCTTGTGACAGTTTATTTGGCTGTGCAGAAGCTTTTTAATTTAATCAGGTCCCATTTATTTATTTTTGTTGTTGCTGTGATTGCCTTTGGGGTCTTCTTCATAAATTCTTTGCCTAGGCCAATGTCTACAAGAGTTTTTTCCACATTTTCTTCTAGAATTCTAATACTTTCACACCTTAGTTTAAGTCTGCTATCCACTGTGGTTTGATTTTTGTGAGAGGTGAAAGATGTGGGTCCTGTATCAGTATCCTACATGTGGTTATCCAGTTTTCCCAGCGCTATTTATTGAATAAGGAATCTTTTCCCCAGTGTATGTTTTTGTCTGCTTTGTCAAAGATTAGATGGCTATATGAGGATGGTTTTATATCTGGATTCTCAGTTCTGTTCCACTGGTCTGTGTCTCTGTTCTTGTGCCAATACCAAGCTGATTTAATAACCACAGCCTTGTAGTATAGTTTGAAGTCTGGTAAATTAATACCTACCATTTTGTTCTTATTGCTTAAAATTGCTTTTGCTAAATGGGGTCTTCTCTGGCTCCATACGTTCTGTGCCCCTGAATGTTACAATCAAGTCCTGGATGTACAGAATCAAGCCCATAGGCCTGTCCTCTGGCCTCCCCTTGTTCAAGCTCAGTCCCTGACAGAGGTGTGTGCTGGTTCTGAGTTGACCATGGAGGTCTCCAGCAGGGTAAATGTCACTTTGCTTTAGTTCAGCCACAGGGTGGAGGGGGTATGTCCTGCTCTGCTGGAGCAGCCAGGTGGGCACCACCAGGGAGGGTCAGTGGGTGGAGAGCTCATGGTCTGAGCACCCCTCAGTCTGTTGCAGGTTTTTAAGGTTAGAGGTATAAGCCCCACTCTCTATGGAAGCCTGAGGGTGCTGGGTGTGCCAACAAAGGGGAAGCAGCTGCTCTGGAGAGCCCTGGCTCAATTGTCCTGTGAGGCACCCAGGCTGACCCTGTGCAGGAACTGCCACAACTGCATTAGCAGCTATGGGTGGGTGGGGAGTAGTGAGGAGGAGGAAAACAGTCCAAACGGAGAAGAGCTGGCACTCTGGTCCCCTTTGTCCAGAGGGCAAGCCTCCAAGTATAGTGCACTCTCTTCTCCTCTGAAGGCAGCCTGGCCTGAATGGTCAAGCTCTGGGATCCCAGACCCACTGGCCCCCTGTGGCTACTGTAGTCCAAGTGGGTGCTGGGGAATGTTTGTGTAGGGCCCAGAGACAAGCTAACTGAAGGGCTGAAAATCCCTAGGCAGGACAAAAGCACTCAGTGTGTGGAAAATTAACATGGTGCCTGCTGCCTCAGCTTGGGTCCATGGTGAGGGGAAGGGACCATGGGGGTGCTGCTGGCAGCCCAATGCTTTGTTCTTAAGAAGATCTCAGTTCACTGATGGCAGTAGTGCTTGGACTTGTGAGGGCAGAGGGGCTCACAGTTCAGGTGCTAGCAGACTTCCAGAGGTATGAGAGGAAGAAAAATACCCTCCCCTCCCTTTCTATGGGTTTCAAATTCATCAGAAGTCCATCTCTGCTGAAATCTTTCTCCTTCTTGTTCTGTTCCACCACTTCTTTCTGTGGGATCTCTGGTTGGTTCTGGCACTCTTCCCTCAGAATTATATTGGGGCTATGCTTTTGCACCTGAAACTTTTTCTTCTTTCTGAGATAATCTGATGACTGATGTCTGTAGTCAGCCATCTTGCCTCCATCCCCACAAGATATTTTAATGCTTATGTTCTTTTGAAAGAAACTTCTAAACCTTTCTCCAAAGTATTTATATGGTTTTCACTCTCACAAACTATGTGTAAAGAGTTCAAGTGGTTCCATATTACTACCAATATTTAGTGGTGTTGGTCTTTTAATTTTAGCCATTCTGGTGGGCTTATAGTGGTAACTCGTTTTGGTTTTACTTGATGAATAATGATGTTGAGTACTTTTTCATGTGCTTATTGTTAATTTATGTATCTGTTCAAAACCTTTCCCCATCAAAAAAAATGGAGTTGTTTGTCTACTTGAGTTGTCTTTACATATTAAATATAAATCCTGGATATGGATCTTTTGTCAGATATATTTATTAGATATTTTTATCCCAGTTTGTGGCTTGACCTTTCATTTTTTAAGAAGTCTTATGAAGAGCAGAAATCTTAAAATTTTGATTGAAGCCCAATTTATTGACTTTTATTCCACGACATTCAATTTTTTTGAGATTAGCTTATGGTTTTCACAGTGGGAGCTTGTTCAAAGGCTATAAAGTGACCTGTCCAATTTTAGGCAATGCAATGAATGCTTTTGCTTCCAGGTAAGATGACGTAATTCACAGCAGGCCAGAACTTCCAGTGCAACAACTAAAAAAAGCTAAGTTGCCAAAGTCATATGTTTACAGATATTGGGGAGATATAGAAGTAACAAAGATAAGTTGGAATTCTGGGGTGGGAGGACTTTCAGAGGTGAGCTGATAATCACCAACCATGTATTCTCTTGGGATACCTGCTGATTTGGGCTGCAGACAGGATGAGGATTGAGCCAAACAGAGTGGCTCTACTAGAAGAAAGACCAACCTTGACTTTTTGTGGGTGCTTGATCCTGGCTGATAGATTGGAAATTTGAGGAGGTCCAAATGCAACTGGTTTCCCCTGACAAGATAGTGAGTTCTGGGGGGTATGTGGAAGGCAGGATGACAAAAGGCTTCTAAAATTACAGTGAAATTTCTAGTAATTTTGAAGTGATAGCAAGATAAATTGGAGAAAGGGGTCTTCCCTTAAATACACAACCACTTTCCCTTTCAAAATATTTCCCAAACTTTGAATCTTTGGAAACAGTATGCTAAAAAGCTAAGTTCAAAACCCCCCAAAAATAGTTTTGAATCTTCTGTCATTCTTTAGGTATAAAACATCAGGTTCACAAGTAAGCATAGAAGAGCCATGGCTTAGGAACAGGAATGAAGCACTGTTAGTGAGAGAGCAATCTGGCCCTGAGGTTAGCTCAATCTCTGCTTGGATTGAGGTAATAGGTTCCTCCCACTTTCTTCCACACAGAGGAAAGGGGAACTCTCTCCAGAAGAAAATATCACTTGTAACCTCTAGGGTTCTTTTATATGCAATGTCTGGCAGACATTTGGGAAGTACTAGACATAACTGTGGAATAAAAACACAATGGAAGTAGATTCACAGATGGCCCAGATACTAGAGTTAGCAAATAGTGATTTTAAAATACCTATAATACAGAGAAGATAGATAAAGAGATGAAAAGACTGAGAATTTCAACAGAAAAATTTGAACCTAAAAATCAGATATCCTAGAAATTAAGCATAAGTTGAATAGGTTTAACAGCACACTAGAAACTACAAGAGATAAGAATAGTGAACAATGGTCTGGACATTTTATGAATAAGACCTCAAACGCACAGGCAATAAAAGCGAAAATAAACAAATGGAATACCAAACTAAACTTCTACTCAGCAAAGAAAGCAATCAACAGAGTAAAAAGACTACCTACAGAATGGGAGAAAATATTTGCCAACTACATATCTGACTAATATGCAGAATATACAAGGAACACAAACATCTCAACAGCAAAAAACAATCTGATTAAAAAGTAGGAAAGTGATCTGAACAGACATATCTCAAAAGATGACATACGAATGACCAAAAAATATATGAAAAATGATTAACACTAATTATAAGGGAAAAGCAAATCAAAACCACAATGAAGTATCATCTCACCCTAGTTAGGATGGCAATTATCAAAAATACAAAAAATAACAAATGCTGGTGAGGACTCAAAGAAAAGAGAACTCTGCTATATCATTGGTGGGAATGTAGTAAACTAGTACAGCCATACAGAGAACAGTATGGAAGAGGTTCCTCAAAAAACTACAAATAGAACTACTATATGATTCTGCCATACCACTACTGTAAATTTATGAAAAGGAAAGGAAATCATTGTATCAAAGAGACATCAACACCCCCATGTTTATTGCAGCACTATTCACAATAGCCAAGATATGGAATCAACCTAGGTGTCCAAAAACAGACAAATGGATAAGAAAATGTGGTATGTATACACAACGAAATACTATTCAGCCATAAAAAGAATGAAATCCTGTCATTTTTGGCAACATGAATGGAACTGGAAGACATTATGTTAAGTGAAATAAGTCAGGAACAAAAGATAAATACTGTATCTTCTCATTCATATATGGGAGCTCAAAAAAGTTGATGTCATAGAAGTAGAAAAGTAGGAGAGAAGACACTGGAGGCTGGAAGGGTAGGGGAAAGGGGGGGATAAAAAGAGACTTGTTAAAGGATAGAAAATTACAGCTAAATAGGAGGAATAAGTTCTAGTGTTCTATACCACTTTAAGATGACTACAGTTAATAATATATAGTTTTAAATAGCTAGGAGGATACTGAACATTCCCAAAGAAATGATAAATGTGTGAGATGATTGATATAATTACCCTGATCTGATCACTATACATTATTTGTATTGAAACATCACTATGTACCCCATGAATATGTACAATTATCATTTGTCAATTAAAAAAAGAAAAAGAAAATTAGGTTGAAAATTCAAAAAATAAAAAATCTGAATCATTTATAATGTTTATGAATCAATAAAATACTTAATTCGATTATTAAAAATGCCTGGAACAGAGAGGAATTCATAGGAGGGACTCAATTATATCTTATCTTATTCTTTAAGGAAGAAACAAAATAACTTGACAATGTTCACTGGTAGATACACTCGTATTCTTTATACTTTTATTTATCCTTACTGATATGTTTGAAATATCTCACAATATCATTTAAGAATAATCAAGAACCCTTAATACTTGGAAGAAATTCAACATGTAGTGTTTTTAGGATTTTTAAAAAATAATTCTATGGTGGAAGGAAATGATATGATTTAGGACATTTCTAGCTATTGTCAATGCCATTCTAGGCTCAGAGAAGTGCCTGTTCAGTGAAGTTATCTATAGCTGGATCTGGCTACAAAAATGGGAAATAGTATTTCTGGTTCCACTTTATTCGGAAAATCAGCAGAACATGTAAAATACTCAGCTGACAAGAAAAAAATAAAACACCCAAAAGTGACCCCTTAAATACTTAGAATTTTATGTATTTATTTACATTACTCCTGATTTGAGTTGCTTTATCCTTTGGGTCTTTGTTCCAAAAGGAAATCACTTCTCCTAATATACCAGTGACATTTCTGCAAAGCTTATCAGCCAATGCTCTCTTTACTCAGAAAGTTTTAGGTATTACAAGAAAAGAAGGCTATTTGCTGGGTGCCATAAAACCTATTCTCAGACGTGCTGTTTCCAGATGCCTTCATGGGTTTGTTGAGCCTGGTGGACGGCACCCCCTAACATCTGTAGACTGCAATGATTACTTGAAGTTATGGTCAAAGCCAAACCCCACATTAAAAAAAATGAGTAACTTGTATTCATGAAAGTGTTTTTTACTTCTTGCACAAATGGCCAACAAGCTGTTATGTTAAAGGGTGATGTGCATAAACTCATCAAGGAGAAAAGGTCATTTAAAAGAAAGAAAGCCACCAGCTGGCAAATAAAAAGTTTGGTAAGTGTGAGGGAAGAGCAAGAATTGAAATACTGTATAAATCAAGTAGCTTTTGAATTAAAATTCCATGCTAATGACTTCTACAATGCCCTTTTTATTAGTAAGGCTTCCAAAATTTAAATTATTACTTCTCAAAGTTTTAAGTGAAAAGGTAGCTGAAGTACGTATTTAAAATGGGTCAGAGGGAAGTTCTATCAGTCATTTCTATAATTACTCAGTGATTGAGATAAGATAAATATTTTAATGATTTAAACAAGAAAACTGGATCAGATTATGCTATACTTATCACCTCGCAGCAAAAACTGACTAGAGACACTTACAACTTCTTTCCTCATCTTTTTCTCTGCCTGGGAAGAAAAATCCTACAGTAAAAATTTATGGGTAAAGACATAAAGCCACAACATAAGCAGACGGTGTGGTGGTTTGACCTTAACTTTCACTTTAAATCAAGTTTATATCACTTGAATTCCAAAAAATAGTAAATTGTGTTTTTAAAAAGTTGTGCTCTTTACATTGTCACACACACCTCTGAATACTGTCATTTTCTTGTGACACAATGATAAATACGTACTATTTCCTTCTTAACTTGGGATTGAAATGTATGGCATTCTTTGTTATAATGTAAAAGTCAATAAAAAATCTTACCTGAAGTCCGTTAGAGAGGCACTCTTTACCTCACTGGGCAAGCTAAGCTCTTCTTCCCATTAACAAATAACGAGTTGGTCAACAAACATGGGGCAAAGCAACCATTGGACTTATCAAACCAAAGGTAGATTACACTAAAAGCAAAAATGAGCCCTTAAATGGTACTTTTAATTGATGATATCACATGGGGCAAAGATGGGGGGAAATGACCTCTCTCAATCACTGCTAATGGATACAAAACTATCAATAAGACATTTGGCACAGGCACTTAAAAGGACCCTGATCAAAAGGCTTAAAATGTGAATACCCAACTTCTCAATTGTATCCAGAATAACTGTTTTTTAAATATGCAAAGCTATAGACTCAAAGATCACTTTCACAGCACGGATTATGATCTGGGGTGATTTGAATATCAATGGATAGAAAAATGAATTAACAAAATTATTTCACAGCTACTTAATAGCTATATAATTATAAAAACAATAATGGACATCTATATTTTAAGGAGGTCCATGATAAAATATTAACTGTGATATAAAATATAAAGTATAAGTAAAATGGGATTCAATTTTTATAAATATTTACCCTTTGTACAAAATGATGGGAAAATGGATTTTAACTTAAATATTTCAATGGAGAAACAGTCCAAGTAACTAGAACAAAATCTGCGTAGAATTAGATATCCACATGGGATAAAGTGCATCTTGACCAGTGTTTCACACTAAAACACACACACACATGTGCACACACACTCAATTCTAGCTTAATTGTGGATCTAAATGTAAAAGATAAAACTTTTAGAAAAATAAAACAGTATCTTTTTTTACTATGATAGGTGAAGATTTCTTAAACATAATGTAAAAAGTGCTGTTATAAAAAGAAGTTCTTTAAATATAATCCAAATTACCTATTTATCAAAAAATACCATTTAAAGGATAAAAAAGTGGACAAAGATATTTACAGAACATAAACAAGGGAAGGATCTAGGAACCAGAACATAGAAGAACCTCAATAAATCACTAAGGAAAAATGGGCAAAAGACTTGAACTGGCAGTTGACAAAAAAGTGTTACCTGAAAGATTAATAAACAAGGCATTCTGCCCAGGGGCCCAGTAGCCCCTGCATATTCACATGTCTGGAGCCCTGACATTATCTTGCCACACCCATGCAAAAGGCTGTAGGGCCACAATCCCAGATGGACCCAGTAGTGCAGCCATAAATCCAGCAGCAGTGCCCATGTAGCACATGGCACCCAGAGAACAGACAGTCCAACACAGCAGAGAGGTAACCCCAAACAGAGAGGGAGCCAATGTGTATGCTCCCCAGAGTTGAAAGCCTGGGGCCTTTCTCTAATGGCAACTTCACATACTCCAGATGCAGAGCCACCAAGCACCCACATGCCACCCCCAAGGTTGGCCTGGAGACTGCCAAAAGTGATCCTGCCCACTCCAGTGGCAGAGCTGCCAAGTGCCTGTGTGCCTTCCTCCAGGGTGTCAAGGACCAACTTGCCTGGGACCACTGTTGAAGGCAACTGCATCCACTCCAGCAGCAGAGCTGCTGCATCCCTCCTCCCCAAAAAGGGGCCTGAAGACCAGCTTGTCCAGAGCCTGCCACTGCTGGAAACTATATTACAGTGTCCAGCCAGAATCAAAGTCAAAGAACACTACTCAACTAACACTATAGGACACATCTACAAAAAAAAGTCTTTTGCTATGAAGGCTACTCTGTAAAAAACATTTCCAACACATAAGCAGATATCAACATAGGGACATAAAAAACATGAAAAAGTAAAAAACATGACACCTCCAAAAGAACACAATAATTCTCTAGGAAGAGACCTTGAAATCTATGAAATGCCTGAAAATGAATACAAAATAATGATCTTAAAGAAATTCAGTGAGATACAGATAGACAATTTAATGAAATCAGGGAAAGAATTCATGATCTGAATGAGAAATTCAACAAATGATAGATATTATGAAAGAGAACCAAACAGAAACCTTGGAGCTGAAAAATTCAATGAATGAAATAAAAATACAATTGAGAATGTCAACAATAGACTAGATCAAGCAGAAGAGAGAATTTCTAAACTTGAAGACAGGTCTTTTGAAATAATCCAGTCAAACCAAAAAAAAAAAAAAAAAAAAAAGAAAAATTAAAGAAAAAAGAATGGAGAAAGCCTATACAGCTGATGGAACAATAAGTAGACAAATAGTCACATTATGGGAATTCCAGAAGTAGAAACAATGTAAAAAGGCATAGAAAACCTATTTAATAAAATAATTAGTTGAAAACTTTCCAAGTCTTGGGAGAGATATAGGCATCCAGATCCAGGAAGCTCAAAAATCCCCAAATAGATTCAGCCCAAAAAGGTCCTCTCCAAGACACATTATAGTCAAACTGTCAAAGTGAAAGACAAAGAAAGAATTTTAAAAATAGTAAGAGAAAAGCAAGGTGTATATAAGGGAATCCTTGTTAGACTAACAGCAGATTTTTCAGCAGAAACTTTACATGCAAGTAGAGAATGGGATGATACATTTAAAGTAATGAGAGAAAAAATTCTGCTTGCTAAGAATAGTATCCCCAGCAAATATATTCTTCAGAAATGAAGGATAAATAAAGTATTTCCAAAAACAAGTGGAAAGTGGGGAAATTCATCACACTAGACTGGTTGTACAAGAGATGTTTAAGGGAGTACTACATCTGGAAGAAAAATGACAATAACTATCATCATGAAAACATGTACAAGAATGAAACTTGTTGGTAAAGCAGATATATGAATGAGAAAGAGAAATGAATCAAACCTTATCACTACAGAAAACCACTAAACTATAAAAAACAGTAAGAGGAAGAAAGGAACAAAGGATATATAAAACAACCATAAAATAACAAAATGACAGGGATAAGTCCACACTTATCAATAACAACCTTGAATGTAAAAGGTTTAAATTTGCCTATTAAAAGGTATAGACTAGCTGAATGGATTAAAAAGAGAAAAACAAGATCCAACTATATGCTGTCTACAAGAAACCCCCTTCATCTGAAAAGAACACAGACTGAATGTAAACAGATGAAAAAATAATATTAATACAAATGCAAACCAAAAAACGAGCATTAGAAGCTATTCTTATAGCAGATATAGACTTTCAGTAAAAAATATAAAAAGTTATTTTGTATATCTTATATATAAATATATAAAATATAAAGAAAGACAAAGAAGGTCATTGCATAATGATAAAGGCATCAATTCAGCAAGAAGATACAACAATTATAAATACATATGCACCTAAAAGAACAAAAAGTTGTTTTTCTGAAAAGATAAACAAAATCAACCAACCATTGTAAAAAGAGAGAGAAGAGCCAAATAGAATCAGAAATGAAAAAGGAGACATGACAACTGATACCACAGAAATGTAAAGAATTATTAGAGACTTGTGAACAGTTATTCACCTACAAATTATAAAACCTAGTGGAAATGGATAAATTCCTGGACACATATAATCTACCAAGATTCAACCAGGAAGAATTAGAAAATCTAAACAGACCAAAACAAGTAATGAGATTGAATCAGTAATAAAAAGTCTCCCAACCAAGAAAAGCCCAGGACTGGATGGCTTCACTGCTGAATTCTACCAAAATTTTAAAAAACTAACACTAATTATCCTCAAACTATTCCAGAAACATTGAAGAGAAGGAATTCTTTCTGACTTGTTTTATGATACCAAAACCAGACAGAGACACAACAGAAAAAGAAAACTACAGCCTAATATTCCTGATGAAGATGGATGCAAAAATCCTTAACAAAATACTAGTAAACCAACTTCAACAGCACAAAAAAAGATTATATATCATAATCAAGTGGGATTTATTCCAGGGATGCAAGGATGGTTCAACAATATACATAGATCAATAAATGTATATTGCTCCATGAATGAAGAACATCAATAGAACAAAGGACAAAAATAATATGATTATCTCAATAGACATAAAAAAGCATTTAATAAAATTCAACATCCCTTCATGATGCAAACTTCAACAAATTAGGTATAAAAGGAATGTACCTCAACACAAAAAAAGTGATAACAAATCCACAGCTATCATTATACTGAATGGGGAAAAGTTGAAAGCTTTTTCTCTAAAAACTCTGGAACAAGACAAGAATGTCCAATTTCACTACTTTTATTTAACATAGTACTAGAAATCGTAGCCAGAGCAATTAGGCAAGAGAAAACACAAAGGGCATTCAAATTGGAAAAGAGGAAGTCAAATTGTCCCTATTTGTTGATAACATGATCTTATATGTAGAAAAACCTAAAGACTTTACCAAAAACTCTTAAAACTGATAAAGAAATTGAGTAAAGTTGCAGGATACAAAAATCAATGTATAAAAATTAGTAGCATTTCTATATACTAAAACCAAACTAGTTGCAAAAGAAATGCAGGAACCCTCTTCAACAAATGATGCTGGGAAAACTGGATGTCCATGTCCAGAGAAGGAAACCAGACTCTTATTTCTTGCCATATACAAAAATTGACTCAAAATGGATTGAAGACTTAAATGTAAGATCCAAACTATAAAACTGCTAGGAGAAAACACAGGGGAAATGGTTTAGGATATTGAGTTGGGTAAATATTTTGAGGCTAACATTTCAAAAGTACAGGCAACAAAAGCAAAAATAGACAAATGGGGTTATATTAAACTAAAAATCTTCTGCACAGCAAAGGAAATAATCAACAGAGGGAAGAGACAACCTGCAGTATGGGAAAAAATATTTGCAAATTATTCATCTGACAAGAGACTAATATCCAGAATATATAAGGAACTCAAACAACTCAACAGCAAAAACCCAAATATTTCTATTAAAAAATAAGTGAAGGATCTGAATAGACATTTCTCATAATAAGCCATACAAATGGCTAACAAGTATATGAAAAAATGCTCAACATCACTAATCACCAGGGAAATGGCAAATCAAAACCACAATGAGATACCATCTCACCCCAGTTAGAATGGCTATTATCAAAAAGACAAAATAATCAACAAGTGGTAGTGAGGATGAGGAGAAAAGGGAACTCATATAATGTTGATGGGAATGTATAGTAGGGCAGCCATTATGGAAAACAGTATGGAAGTTCCTTAAACTGAAAATAAAACTATGATTTAGCAGTTCAACTACTGGGTATTTACCCAATGGAAAGGAAATCAATATATAGAAAAGATATGTTTACCCCTAATATTTATTGCAGCGCTATTCACAAAAGCCAAGATATGGAATCAACCTAGATGTCCAAAAACAGATGAATGGATAAGAAAATGTGGTGTATATACACAATGGAATACTATTCAGCCATCAAAAAGAATGAAATCCTGTCATTTGTGGCAACATGGATGGAACTGGAGGACATTATGTTAAATGAAATAAGCCAGGAACAAAAGATAAATACTGTATCTTCTCATTCATATGTGGGAGCTCAAAAAAGTTGACGTCATAGAAGTAGAAAGTAGGACAGAGGACACTAGAGGCTGGAAGTTAGGGGAAAGGGAGGGATAAAAAGAGACTTGTTAAAGGAGAGAAAATTACAGCTAAATAGGAGGAATAAGTTCTGGTGTTCTATAGCAATGTGGGGTGACTATAGTCAATAATGTATTATATGAATATATTTTCAAATAGCGAGAAGAGAAGATTTGGAATGTTCCCAACACAAAGATATGATAAATGTTTGATGTGAAGGATATGCTAGTTACCCTGATTTGATCATTTTACGATGTATACATGTATGAAAATACACTTTGTACCCAATAAATTTGTATAATTATTAGGGTTAGTTAAAAATAAATAAACATAAAAGGTTTCCAGCTGCTATAATCATCAAGAAGTGCCACTGAACCCTCAGAGAGGGTTCACACCACCAGAAAGGGTAAATTGAAAAGATGGATAATGCCAAGTGTTGGTAAGAACATGGAAATACTGGAAGTTTCATGTACTGCTGGTAAAAGTACAAATAAGTAAAACCACTTTAAAAACTCTTTGATATTAATATTTACTAAAAAAAAACATGTTTACCCTATGACCTAGTGAGTTCATTCCTAAGTATGCAACCAAAATAAATGCCCAAGCTTTTGTATCAAAAGGCAAATACTATTCGTAACATTACTTATTCATAATAGCCCCGAACTAGAAGCGATTCAAATGTCTTCATAGTAAAATGGATGAAAAGTGTTATAGCTGTACAATGGATTTTTAGAAATCATTGAGAACAAATGTGATAACATGGGAAAATCAAACAAGCATAATGTGAAGCAAAAGAAGCCAGACACAAAAGAACTGAAATTGTATGAGTCTTTTGCAGAAACAGGTGAAGCAAATCTCTGCTGTTGGAAGACTCTGGTTACCTGTTGGGGGACAGTAGCTCCTTGAGTAGGCTTGAGTGAGCCTTCTGGGGTACTAGTAGTATCTTATTTCTTGGTCTGAGTGCTGATTACATGGGTGTATCTCTTTAGTTAAAAAAAAATTAGCTCTATACTTATTCTTTTTGCACTTTGCTGGTATGTATGCTATATCCTTATAAAGAGTTTGTTTTTAAATGTAAGGCATTGAAATGATACCATGTAATACTGCTTCCACAAACTAACGTAAGGTATTGTTAGTCCTGAAATAGTAGGTATATAGCTTACATGTTAAAATAAATTAATTCAAAGATAGCAAATGCAGCTCTTAAGAAAGCAGGAGAAATGTTTCTAACTATACTAAATTCTTCCCTGAGAGTAGTTTGCCTACAATGAAGTCTAAATATCTGTTCTCATTCTTGTCTTTTGTCAATTAGAAGCTCATCTGAATGTTTTTCAAGTTTTCCACCTTTTTTCTTTTCCATAGGTCTTTTTCTTTTCAAAGAAATATTTAAAATGACTTCAAAAATTGGGGAATATTAGAGGATAAAAAATACCAAGCAAATTGAAATAGACGAATGGATCTCACCTCATCCTCAATTTCTTACATTTCTAGGTTTCTGTATAGTTTTTAAGGGCGATGTTCTATATCCCACAGGCAGTGCCTGCAACCAGATACTATACAGAATGATTAGCTGCATTTCTTATTGGCTTGTGTCAATATACCAGCAGGCACCAGACGAGTCATTATAGTCTATCACATCAGGGGTCCAAGTGTGGAGGAGTCTGAGGATGTAATTATGCAGCAGATAATTCCATCCAGTGGACGTGGCCAATGGCATAGGAACAGAAGTACAGACAGGGATCTGTGGTTTGCCAAAATGAATAATATTGTATTTCCAAAAATGACCAGTCAAATTTAGCTCTGTGGAGAAATTGATGTTGCTGATGCATACACATTTCAGGACATCTCTTCCTTTCACAACATCTTCAGAGATGAGCAATCAGTAAAGAGGCTGGCCATTCAAGCTAGCATTTTTTGTGTGTGTGTGTGGGGGTGGGAATGGGTTAAGCCAATTAGGAATATCTAATTGGGTTAATGGCCCATAAGGAGCAAATCAGAATTTCAGGAGACTGCTGGTCTGGAAAACATTTTAAAGCAAAGACTTCCTTTTTGAAATTATGATATTAGAGGGGAGGAAAAAGATAAATCTTCAAGTAAGCACAAACTCATGTCACAAATTGTTTTTTTTAAGAGTCATTTTTTCCCTTAGCCAGTATGTCATGTTCCTCTGATAGACAGGATTGCAATATTGCAGGGATGTCTATAGAGATTTCAAGGACCAGGTATAAGGCCATGCCACGAGGAGAATTATAATGGCTATTTTTGAAAGCATCTATTGTGGTCCACGTTCCTTACATATAGATTTCATTTAATTCTCAAACACCCCTGACACTAATGACAGTCGCAGCTTTAAAAAAATCGCTCCCCATTATTGAGTATTTGACACGCCATGCTCTACACCAAGGGTATAATTTAAAACACTCTCAAGGTGTGTTATCTATGTTCCAAAGGAGAATATATTGGAATCCCATCATTAATGTATTTAATTGATGCGAATTAAACTACAGTCCCTTGGCAAAGTGAGAGAGGGAGAAAGAGAAGCTGAGGGGAGGAGGGAGGAGGGAGGCGGCAAATGATTTTCCAAATGTGGGTGACTCTGCTCCAAGTTCTCCATAAAGATCTTGTGTCCAGGAGTTGGTGTGAAGACGGGGACACAGACCTGCCATTTTCCCGCTCAGTCTGTGTCTGAGCAGTCTGTTCCTCTCATTGGGTGAGAATCACACTGAGGTGATGACAAATCAAGGGATTAAAGATGCATTTCCCCTCCCACACATGGCCCCTAAAAGCAAAACATCTTCATTTACAACAGAAGCAGCAGAAATCTCTCAATGCTGGGCAACTGAAATTACTTTTGTTTTCAAGAGTAATTTTAAATCCCATTGATTTTTATGTTTTTACTCTAAAACTGACCCTTCACTTCCTGCCCTCACTCACCCCTATTCTCCTAACATGAAGCCAATACCCCGACTCACCATACTGAGTTTCAGAGGGATTAAATGCCCAAAGTTAGAAAGTGAATAAATGGTAGTGTTGAGACCCTAACCAAAATCCCCTGACTGCAAACCCAGTCCATCTCTAATATGAGGCCTTCCTTTGGTGGCAACATGAAGGCTGTGGTCCTCCAACTTAGTGCCCACCCTGGGATCTTATTAAAGAGGCATACACCCAGGTCCACACGCAGAGATTCTGACTCAGGTCTGGGAGGTGGGGCTTGTTTTTAAACAAGTGCTCAGGTGAAGCTGCTGCATGGGATAAAATCACTACACTTTGAGGAACATGAACTTCCTTTACGAGACTCCAGAATAAAATTTCTTAAATTAAAAAAAAGTATCTCTTATTACTTGAGAAATACAAAATTATAATTTTGAATATGCTCTTTTAATTGCATTGCACCCCACGAAGATTCTGATTTTTCTTCCTCTCATCCTGGGAGCTGTGTCTGGTTCTAGAATTTCTGCTTCATAGGGTTTTTTTGCTAATAGACCTAAAACGAAATTTCCTCCTAATAATCTGGTGATACTGTAATTTTATGACTCTGCCATGAAGGCAATGTTGCTAAGAAAAAATTTCCTTCTGAATTTGTTAAATCCTCCTTCATTAAAAAAGGTGGGAACATAGGCATTATGGCTTTAATCAGGGGAATGTCTCTCTTTCACCTTTTATTTCCTATAGTATACCAAGATGTATTAAAAGGTAGTGCTAAATTGAGATTTGGAGTTAGGACAATGCGAGTTGGTGTCTCTTAACTGCCCTTTAGCAGTTGGGTGACCTGTGGCAAGTAATCTGCCCTCTCTACACCTGTTTCCTGGCTTGTAGAATAGGGATCTAAGAGGACTCAACTAATTCACTGGCTCTGTGGATTGAATGAGATTATGTATAGGGCTTGGCACACATGTACGGAGGACTCCATAAATCTTAGCTTTTATTTTTGTTACAACATGGGTTCATTTCCTAGGGCTGCTATAACAAGTTACCATGAACTGTGTGGCTTACAACAGCAGAAATTAATTCTCTCAAAATCCTGTGGCCAGAGGTCCAGAATCAAGGGATTAGCAAGGCCGTGCTCTCTCCAGAGGCTCTAGGGGAAAGTCCTCCCTTGCCTCTTCCCACTTCTGGTGGCTCCAGACTTTCCTTGGTGTTGGCTGCCCAACTCCAATCCCTGCCTCTGTTTTAAAACGGCCTTCTGTTCTCGTTGTGCATGTCTCTTGCTCTGTGTGCCTTTTGTAAGGGCATTTGTCATTGGATTTAGGGCCTGCTGGGATAATCCAGGATGATCTCATCTTGACATCCTTAATTACATCCACAAAGATCCTTTGTCCAAATAAGGTCCCATTCACAGGTGCGGAGGATTAGGATGTGGACATGTCTTTTTGGAGGCCATCATTCCACTTACTACACAGCAAATGTTTGTGATGGTTTTCTTTTAAACACAAATTACTTTTACATACATTGTCTCATTTAAAATTTTAATTCTTACAACATTCTTGTGAAGGAGGAATATGAAAACGTAAACACTAGTGAGGCAAGGATATGAAAACTAACTATGAGAGAGATGGAAAGGAGGAAGGCGGCAAGAGATTGTGTCCTACACAGGGACGCTGAGAAAAGCTTCATGAACAAGTAAAAGTCAAAATAGACCTTGAAGGATGGGTAGAATTTTGAACCTTAGATTTCTTTTGTATTTAACTGGGATAATAATTAACATTATAGGATTGGTCTGAGCATTAAGAGACAGAACCCACGTAAAGCCCTTAATACCTAGCCTAGTGTATAGCTGGTGTTTAATACCTGTTTGTCATAAGTACTATGAAATGTTGCTTTTTCAAGACCTGCCAAATAAGTGATACAAATGACGAATAACATTCCTTGTCTTGTGCAGGATATTACTCCCATTATACTTTAAAATGTTTTCCTCTCTTTCCTTTTTTAAACGGTGATTGTGATAAGTCCTTCAGCAAGTTGTCAATCATTTTGCAAGATTAAAAAAAGATGACATTTATGCTAGAATATCCTGCCACCTGCAGGTAACCAAGGGCTGGTACAAGTCTCACAAAAACTAGCCACAGCTGTTCATATTAATTAAGTAGCTTTTGATGCAGGGGCCCTGCTCAGACTCTAGGAGGCTCAAAAACTACTTGCTGCTTTCTTGCTATTGCAGGCGGCAGTTGTTAGCAAAAGCACTGCTTTAGATAAGACATTAAAAGACATTTAATGTTTTCCTCCTATGCTTCTGATTTTTGAATTTCAGAAAAAGCACACAAATTCAGTTTTTAATAGATTGTTTAATCATCTAAAGCAATGACTTCCAAAGGGTTATTCCTGGATCAGCAGCAGCACCTGGGATGTTTTTAGAAATGCAAATATTTGGGCTTCACCCCAGGGTTACAAACCAGAAGCTCTGGGGGTGGGGTTCAGCAATCTGGGTTTTAACAGGCTTGCCAGGTGGTTCTGATGCATCCCCAAAATTCGAGAATCTCTGACCTGGGGTTGGAAGCGAGGGGTTTCTATAGAGTGGGTGATGTCTGCATGCTTATAGTAGTGGAGGGAGGTGAAGGAGCCAGTGAGAAAAGCCCGACCCAATTGCATGGCTTCATAAATCAGCAAACAGAAAATATTAATTTTTGTTCAAAACAGATCTCATGCATTGGCAACATTATAACTCCAGTATTTCTTTCCAGCTAGAGAATTACATTTTTTTCTATCAGAACTTTAAGGAAATGTTGGCTTTTTTCCCCTACTTTCTCGTATGTCAAAATCATTTATGAGATTAAACCAAATCTCTTAAGTAACTAAAACTTTATTCACATGCACAGCTAGGACCCAAACTGCAATTCTTTTAGAGTTAAAAAGGCACATTATTCCACCTTACTTAATTTAAAATCAGGAAAAATTAATAAAAGTAGGTCAATTTTATTATCAAATATCTTAATGCACACTAAGATGGGAGAATACTCTTATTTGCAAATGTGTATTTGAAATCGAGGCATGTCCTTCTGTAATTATGTCAAGATCTCAGGATTTTTTTTGTAGTATAAAATAATACATTTGGGCTTTTAAGTCTCTTTGGCTAAAAGCATCATGCGAGGGTAAAAATGCGGTAAGTATATATGGTGAGCTAGCGAAAAACACAAAGCTGCCCATGAAAGGGAAAGAAAACTGAATATGACAAGAACATTTCTCCCACTTGGCAACAACTCCTGTGGGTTTAGGGGCAACAGAGCTCAACCGAGTAACACTTACTTGGTTCCTCCTGAGAGGGCTGTGGATGAGTGTGAGGTCTGTGAAGTCGGGATCCCATCTTCATCCCAACTTGCTGCCAGAGACTCCAGCATGCGCTTGAGCTCAGCTTCCGCATCTGCGAGACGTGCACGGATATCAGCACGTCCTACTGCGTGAGGCCGTAGTGAGAGTGTAATGAGGCACTGGTTCTCAAACTTGGCTGCACATTGGAATCACCTGGGGATCTTCAGCAACTACTGCAATGAGGTGAAATCGCTTAGCATGCTGCGAGCCCTGCAATAAGAGTGTGATTGGCATTAGCAATTGTTACTGCTGCACGTAAGGTACTATGCTAAATGGGGTTGCAAGGTAGGGTGCACATGACAGTCACCTGGGAAGCATTGAGTCCCCAGGCCCCACTGAGGCATTCTGATGTGCTTGATCTGGAGTGGGGACCTGAGCATTTGTTCAAACTCTCTAGGTGACTGATGTGAAACCATGGTGGAAAATAGAATTGCTGTGCTATTTATTGAAAGAGGAATAAAATAAGGGTCTTCCCCTTCAGGTGTCCACAATCTCATTAGGGAGACAGACAAAATCAAGGTCAACTATAACAATGATAGCCTAAGGCTTGAGCACTTAACTATGGGCTGAATCTATGCTAAGGACTTTGTAGATATAGATCACATTTCTTTAGGATAACACCAAAAGATGGGCACCGTTATTATTAATAGAAAAAAAATCTTAATGTCTTCATTACTTTCTAAGAAGTCAAAGAGTTTCTTGTTTTGTGGAAATGGGACATAAGTTTGGGATTGTAAGCATGCATGCAGGATCACAAAGTAAACTTCTTTGCATAATCAAGGCTGGGACATCTAAAGTGTCTGATGAGACCAAGAGAGGAGAAATCAGAAATGAGGGCTTGCAGGTAGAGAAAGAAGGCTCAGGCAGAGGGGCACCTTTGAAGTAGGTATGCATAAATGTTCAAGTAAAAGAGATGTTTAATAAAAAGCATAAACTCATAAAATGCATGGTGGCACCAGATTTCTTATAGAAATGCATTTGTGAAACTAGCTGATGAGGAGATTAAGCAGTCAACTGCTGTGGACAAGCCTTACAGCTGGCACCTGGGTGAGGGAGCTGGGGGTGTCACAGGTTAAATGCATCGTCCAATATTATGCGCTAGTGAAT
>CM052436.1:145331623-145414659 GCA_028533085.1 Varecia variegata | reverse complement strand
TGGCGCTGACTCCCAGGCCTGCATTCCTGTCCTTTTCCCTCTGTCAGGTAGACTGTGGCTGGGGGTGTATTCAAGTGTTATGGACAGACGTCTTTTCCCTAGGGGAGTCAGGAAGGACGTGAAAAGGAAGACGTTTGAGAATGGAGCATGATGGGTTTAGAAAGACGGGTAGGAGAGGGCAGTCTGCAAAGACTCAAAGTGAGGAAGTACCATAGGAAGGCTATGTTTTTGTTTAGGCCACATGAATTAATCTTATAGGGCTGAAAGCTAGAACGAATGTCAGAGGATGCTGTGAAATCAGGGGGCAATGGAAGGCTTGGGTTAGATTTTAGAGCTCTGTACTTTTAGAAGCACGGATTTCAATTGCAAAACAGTGTGGAGCTGCTGTAGATTTTCGAGCAGGGGAACGACTCAATAAGGAGAAAGACTTCAACTTAAAACGTGCCTGGCAACAGTGTTTTTTTGCTAAAAATCAAACCATAGAATTTTTAGAAGGAAAGAGACTTTTGAGTTTGTCTGCTAGTTTCAGGCTAGTGGCCCGTGGGCTAGACATAGCCCAAAGCTATGTTTTGTTTGTTTTGGTCCCCAGGGTGCCTCTTATCTGTTCTAATCTCCTTTAGCTTTTATCCAGAACATGCACTCTCTAGTTTGTAGTTTCTTCTCCTGGTGTGGCCACTGATGCACTTTTTAACAGTACTATGCACAGAGCTCCCATGCCAGTTTGTAATTGTGCCAATTGATGAACACCAACACATTCTCATTCCTCAAGAGGGCTGGCATCCCCACAAGAATTTCCTATGTTTATGAAGATGTAAAGCATAAAGGAATCGGCATAAATATGATGAAATCCATTTCTGTATTTTGCTTGTCTCCTTTCCTGAGTCATTGCCACACCTTGTCCTCTTTCTGTTCTTAAGTAAGCCACAGACTAATTGGCCAGAATTTGCATCTATAGAACCCTTCATTTCAGAGCACAAAGTACTTTGAAGGGGCAAAAAAAAAAAAAAAAAAATAACAGTCCACATTTTTAAATTGAAGGCATATTCTTAATGATTTTTCCGTGGTCAGGGATTGAAAACCCACAACTTAGTTATTCACGTGGAGCAAAGTTACAAAAAGTTTTATACCAGACTTCTCAATTTAGGCATTATTGTTATTTGGGGCCAGCTAACTCTCTGTTGTCCTGTGCATTATAGATATTTAATACCATTCCTGTTCTCTACCCACTAGATGCCAATAACCCCAACACACCCAGTCACAACAACCAAAAATATCTCCAGTATTGCCAAATGTCCCTGGTAGGGGGTGGGGGGCAATATCTCCCCTGATTAAGAATCACTCGTTTATAACAGTCTTAATTTTGCTTTTCAACTTTTCACCCCAAACTCTCTAGACAGCACAGTTCATAGAAATATAGAATTCAGCAGTAAGTGAATTAAAATAATAAAATCAGACATGTTCCTTTTTTTAATTAAAAGTTTAAGAACATTAAAATGAACTTTCCCAAAGTTATAAGTAGATGAGAAAATCTATTAAAAGGATCTCTAAATATTCAGAGAAGTCAAAAGGGAAAAGGAAGGGTAAAGAAAATATTTTGAAACTTGGAAACTATGTTCCTCTCTAAGGAAATTGATGGTTATTTTTAATGTTACTTTGCAGTATGTGGTGTGTGAGTAATAGTGCATCTTTTCTTCCTTGCCTGGAGTAATTACAGTAGAACATCTCAACATTAAATCTAGAAAAAGTTTCAAAGCTTGATATAGGAACTGGTAACTAATAACATGCAAAAAGAAAACATAAAAGTGACAAAGATCATATATACTCTTTCTTATAAAATGGATTATTTTTAGAATAAGCAAAAGGATATTCATTTCCAAGTTCTTGGGGCTATTAAAGGGAAGACACAGAAAGAAATAGCTTAGGTTCTCGTTTGCTGTGTTTCATCAGGTCTTAATGCGTAGAAGTTGTATTTTAAACATACATTGTAATTTCTCCATAGTAGTTGTCTATACATTTAGTGGTGTAAAAACGAGTGATTATGGAATCAGGGCACTGTCTTAGAGAACACCCTGTCTGGCAGTTCTTAAACCTGGTTGTAGATTTCAAATATCTGAAGAGCTTCTTAAAAATACAGGTGTTCAGATCCTACTGACAGATGTCCTGATTTAATTGGTCTAGAGCAGGCTGCGCTATTATCTTTGTTTTTTAAATTTTTTAAAATTTGAAAAAAATGAATTATATCTTTGTAGGGTACATGTGATGTTTTGATATGGGCATACAATGTGAATTAATCACATCAGGGTAATTGGGGTATCCATCACCTCAGGAATTTAACATTTCTTTGTGTTAGGAACATTCCAATTCCACTCTTTTAGTTATTTTAAAATATATCCTAACTTACTGTTGACTGTAGATACTTTCTTGTGCTATCAAATATTGTTCACTCTATCTATCTAACTATATTTTTGCACTCATTAATTATCCCCACTTTATCCCTCACTCCTTGCTTGCACTAGTTTTAAATACTCCTTAGCTGATGCTACTGTGCACCCAGGTTAAGCAGCACTGGTCTAGTCCACGGGTTGTAAGTCCTTGGGAACTCAAGCTGCTTCCTTGGCTGAGGCCAATTCATAGGGAGGAAGTTGGCTACAGGGACCAGGGAATTTATGTGAATTACTTAGGTAGTCCCAGTGTAAGACAATAGGACCAGGTGAGGACTGTGGTGCACTGGAGAGTGGATGCCCTGCCTAAATGCTTTTTGCTGCTCACCTACAGCCATATGGAAATGCTGTCTTGATTTTTGAAAGAAACCAGACATATAGGTATTTTAGAGAAACTTCTCCAATTTTTTGAACACCGAAAGAGGCCAAATGAAGTATTATCTGTGGGCTGCCAGTTTGTAACCCTAAATCCAGGCCAATTTATTTATTTCACTAGTGAGGAAACTAGAACCAGAAATTACAAAACTGTCCATGATGCCATAGTCAGTGGCTGAATAGAGAAGAACCCAGAGCCTCACTCTAATTGAAGTATTTCGGCTTTCCCCCCCCAACTATCCCACATTGCTATGTGACTACTGCTCATGATAATGAGAACGTCAACTAGGTGTTCACAGCATGCCAGGCCCTGTGCTAAGTGAAACACACATACCAGCTTTTTTAAACCTCTCAGGGAAGCCATGGAATGGGAGCCAATATTATCCCCATTTTGCAGATGGGGAAAGTGAGACTAAGAGACACTGACCCACAGTGGGTCAGTAGAGCATGGCATTGAATTCAGGTTTGAGAAGTAGCAAAGCTTGTGCTGTTAACTCTTTGCATCCTGCTCTCCTAGAAGTTTCTTTCCAGGACATGTGAGGAGTCTGTCTTGATTCCATTTGGAAGATACGTAAACAGCTCTAATTCTTGGGGCATAATCAAGACCCAGCCCGGTGATGCTCTTCCTGTGCTGCACCCACCTTTGGTGTTTATGATTAAAACTGACCCTACTTGAGGTACAAGGTCAGCTCTTCCCCAGGTCTGCTGGAAGCCCAGGAAAAATGACAGCCCTAATGAGATGCAGAAAGACCCTGCCAGGCTTGCTACAGCTATGCACGATTGGCCTCGTTCAGAAGCAATGGAATAAATTAAACACTGGCCTCCTTGTCACTCCCTGACTCTTAGTCACCCTGCGTACAAAGACAAAGGCTTCCACTAGAAGACACCATAAGGACAGGCCTGCGCTGCAATGGAAAATAATGAGTTTAAGAAGCACGAGGAAGAAAAATGAAGAAGGTTACCATTAAAAGCCAGTCAGAATCAATGAGCATGTGTGCATAACTGACTCAGCATTCACTTCCCTCTGTCTGCTTTCGGACCTCAAGCCAACACTACTCCAAGGACTGACAATCTCAAAGTGTGCAAATAGCCTTCACGCTTTCACCAAACTTAAAAAGTCCTCACCTTCACTTCTAAGCATGAGTGTTTGAGTTATAAACATAAACTGAGAGTTCATTCATTTCGTGTCTAGTCTCTACTCTGCAGAGCCCTTTGCTAAGGGCTAAGAAGTTGATGCTTTAGGACATCACACAATCTGACCCCACGGATCTTCCTGTGAATTGGAAAGACAGGATATAGAGAGGGATAAAACTGTAATAGTCACAATTATTGGTGTGAGTTCAGAATTGCTATTGTAAGTTTTAAATTGTTTTTATTTTAGCTGAAATGTAATTTAGTTATAGAAAAAATAAGGAAATGAGAGATAAAAATCCAAAAATGTCTGTTTCTGTCATCCTTCCACTCTAGAAATCTCTACAATTATTATTTGGGCATGCCCCCTTTAATTTTTTTTATATACCTGTAAGTGGCTTGCTTTCTTTTTTAACCCAAGTGGGGTCACACAGTGAACAGTGTTTTATAACTTGCCTTGTTCTCCATTAGCATGGCATAAAGAGTTGCAGAAGGAGAAGAGGAGGTCAAGATGCTTTCTTGCTGGAGGCCAGTTCACAGGGAGGAAGTGAGCAGTAGCCACTTTGGGATGGAGTTGTATGTACTTAAAGCACACATGTGCAGGCAGACCATAGCAGAGCTGTGATTATGGGGACAGGGAGCCCGAGTTCTGGAGATGAAACAGAATGGAGCAGTAACCATCACATCACCCCCTCCTCATTTCAGTGGAGATATCAGAAGTTGAGACTAAACTCATCATTATACCTTGGAATACAAATTCCAATTAGATCAATAAGTGATTGACATCTAAGCTGACAAACAATAGCCAATTCAACTGTTGTTATTTACTTTCAAGTTGATTATCTCAAACTTCTCTTGGGTAGACAGGGAGGTGGTGCCTTCCCTCACTGTGTTAATCATTTACAGATTCATCCGTCCATTGGTCCATCCACCCCTGCATCCAACAGTCACTTACTGAGCATCAGTTATATGGCAGGCACTGGGGAGATAACAGAGAACAAGAGATAGTCTTTGGCTTCAAGAAGCCTCAAGTCTAGTATGAGAAGAGAAAAAGCAGCAATCAGTTACATGGAATGATTGGAATCATCTTAAAGTAACTGGCTGCCATGGGAAAACAAAAGCAGGAAACTAAAACAGACATAGGAGCTCCCGGAAGCCTTCATGGAAAGAAAGATAGCTAAGTGTGATTAGAAGGAATCTTTTCAGTCATTTTTTGTTCAGCCATATAAGGTATTCGAAGGAGACACTAGTGTAGTGGTTAAAAGCAAGGCCTTTGGAATCAGATGTGAATTCAGATCACAGGTGTGACTACTTGAAACTTCACATCATTGCTGGATCATGCCTCTCAGTCTGTTTTGCGATTTATAAGAGGACCACATTATCCTTGTCCTCCAGCTGACTGAGGTGGTCTGGAGTACATTCGGTGTATAATGTCCCTTTGATTCCTTTCTGCTGTCATCCTCCCAACACACCCAATATTGCCTCCAGTTCCTGGTTGCCTGTTGTGCTAGTCTCTAGACACTACTTCCAGTCTTGTTTCACTTGAATAAAAGTAATCCAGTAATGAAGATTATCTCCTAAATCTTGTTGAACTTGCTATAATTTCTTTTCAATACTATAGTGCCTGAG
This sequence comes from Varecia variegata, assembly GCA_028533085.1. NCBI lineage: Eukaryota > Metazoa > Chordata > Mammalia > Primates > Lemuridae > Varecia > Varecia variegata. The sequence goes on along the minus strand of CM052436.1, from coordinate 145,409,083 downwards.
ATGCTGCAGTCACTAAATGAATATTTATCCACTGCATGGACAGATGGGTGGTTGAAAAAATAGAGTTGAAAGTAAGGACATCCTGTGTTTGTCTCTTGAACTGAATAGCTTTAGAGCAGCATTTCCTCCTCAAAAACGACTCCTTGAAATTCCATCTTTACCATTCATTACTGCTTCATTGCTCATGAAATGGCATCTCCCCAAAGGCAGACTCTTGATATTTTTCCTGCTTGCTCCTGGAGAAATTAAATAATGCAAACTTGTTCTAGTGAAAAGCCTCCGAATATCTTAACAGACCGTGGAAATATTTTCTTCCTAACACACCTCCCAATTTTATAATTTCTAGTCATGGAAGAGGTTCGTTTTCAAGGTATCAGATCACTGGTCCCAAAATTCCCTTTCTTGACTACTTTGTGGGTAAGTCCCTGAAAAAAAAATCATCTCTGCTTAAAACAAACATGCAGAGGCATGGAATAAAAAGGAAAAAAGAGGGAGGACAAAGGGAGAGAAACCTAATAAGGTAGCTGTGATTTGTAGAGAAAAGCCAAAGAACTTTTGGAGTTTCTTTTTCTTCGTTTTCTTTGAAAGTCAGGCTAGAGTTCAAACTGATGGACATCAGAGACCTTTGTTTTGGGAGTGAGATGGAGAGAAACATAGAAGGCACCTTCTTTCTCTGTCCTCATATGGTAGAGAGCATAAGGCAGCTGTCTGGGGCCTCTTTTATAAGGGTACTAATCCCATCCATGATCTAATATTATAATATCCCAAAGGCCCCACCTCCTAGTACCATCACATTGGTGATTAGATTTCCTTTCTTTCTTTCTTTCTTTCTTTTTTTTTTTTTTATAGGCATAGCTCCTTCTGAATGGTGATTAGGTTTCAACATTTGAATTTGGGGGAAGTACGGAGGACACATTCAGGCCATAGCAAGGGGGCAGTAGTATTTTCAGTGTTGTAAGTGACAAAAGTAAGACTTAAAGGGATTAATAACTCAAGGACATAAGGCTAGGAAGACCAATGAATATATAAATGTAAATCTGAAATTAGATCATTCAAATTTCATCTGGGAGTTTTCAGATATGATTTGTAAACATAAAATAATAGCTACTATGTCTAGACCTTGTGTTTGAGCTTTATCATTTAATCCTCACTGCTGCACAATTTTTGTTTTCTATTTTAAAGTTGAAGAGACTGATGGTTGGGGACATTGAGATGCCAAAGTTCTCATAGGCAGCAAAGTGGAGAGTCAGATATACATCCAGATATCCCCGACCTTGAAGCCCAAGTTCTTATGTGCACACTTTTGCTGCTTTTCTTCTTTTGTGTTCCAGTTTCTTCTCCACTGAGCTTGGGGCTTATACTCTAATTCTTAAGCATCAGTAATGCAGATATTGCACCAAGAAAGTTGATAGAAGGTGAAACTTAGCTGCCACCGCTCACAGTCATCTCTAGCAGTTAAATTAGAAGAGAATCTTTAACAGATATGGTTTCTTTTCTTTTATTTCTTTCTTTTTTTTCTTTTTGCTTTTCATATGGGTACTTCTTTGATAAATACAAACTTGAGTGGGGATGTTTGCCAAGGGCCTTAGCTGGGAATAAGAGAAGTTCAAGGTCTTCTTGAAAGGCAAAGAGTGAAGCTTGAAAATGGGATAAAACAGGTACCCCAGAGAGCTTGGAATATACCAACCTACATCAACTGAAATAATGACATCTTGACCATCATATATCAGAAGCCATAATAGGCAGGCTGTTGATTAAGCAAAACAATGTGTAGTAGACCTATTGTTATAAAGGAAACTGCCAACGTGGCAGAGTCTTAATAGTGTCTCAAAATGGTAAAGTTAGGGAAGAGTATTGATGAGGTTTCGGATGCTTTTTTAAAGGTGAGTCTTCAAGGTGGGAAATGGTTGGGATTGGGCATATTTTATTACATATTATTAGCTTTCATTGGTGGGCACAGAAAGAAGGTGGTCTTGTATTAAGTCTTAATGAGCAAGTCATGCACCTTCAAAAGGAAGCTATTGTAATTGGTAGGCAATCCAAGCTTCTAGGAGGAAGTATTTCCTTCCAGAAACAGGCAGTTATTTTTATTTTTTTGCTCTTTCTCAATATTGTTTAACATATGCATGGGAAAATATACCCGGTCCCAGAATTGTTTCACCAGGGACAGGAAATTAGGCTGGTGTCAGTTCTCAGACAAAAATTATCAGCAATGTCCAAAAAGTAGGCCATAGGACTCTTGCTTTTGTTGATGCTATAGAGAGAACTAAGGCTCCTACACACGTATGCAAGAGCCCTTCCTTCAATAATTACCTGATGATTGGGCAAGTCCCAATTTGCTTTTTCTTTACCCAAGGGCTCTGATCAGACATAATGTTCCTCTACATCTTCCAAAGTGGTTTTTCTTCTCTCTGCCGAATGCAAACAGTTATAAGCTTAAAGAGATGGGTCTGCATAAGAATCAGTCAGGGAAGCTCTGAAACATGTAAATCATGGACCCTACCCAAGTAAGGTTGGGGGTAGGACTCCAAATTTTAAACAAACATCTCTTCCTCCCTTCCTTCCCCTACCCCTAACCACCACCCCCATCACTGCCACCATATCAAACGGTGCTCCTCTAGAGGTCCCAGGACCAAGCTTTCAGAAACACTGGGAACTCCTGGTTAGTGGAGGATCTGGAGTTGTTAAAGCAATTGGTAGGTGGTCTCTGCTCTCTCTGCAGGTTCCCACTAGTTTATTGACATCTCTGGGCATTCGAATAGGCCATGTAATAAGGAATTAATTGGATTTATCTTAATTCTCTGGCAGATAATGTAAGAGATTAGTGTCCCAGAATCTACTGCATTAGTTTAGAAAGGTAATCCATTCTGTTGATTAAGTTAATTCTTTTAATCCTTGTTGTCAAATCACTCTGATGATCCAGTGGAAGATTATCATATTCAGGATGAACTTTAAAGGGAATTTTTTTTTGTATTTGCATATTTGGGTTAATATAATCTCCTTTCTTTTTTTTTTATAGCTTTGTTCCTTTATGGATTATTTTAAAAGATAATGCTACACAGTAGTATGAAGAAGTCTATAAGAGACACAATTTTGACCTTTTAAGGGTCCTAATTTTTGGGCTAAGACTTTGAGACTTTTTTCTCTGCAAACATATTTTTATAACTCTGGAATTATACTATAATACTTTTTTGCCACTTAAACTTACTATGTCATGAACATTGTTTATATTAATACATTTAGCTGAATACCTAAGTAGTTTTCTTTTTTTTTTTTTTTTTGTTATGAGGGAAAAGCTCCAAGGAACATTCTGGCACACTTGTTCCAATAATTGCTTGTGTTAGATAACTATAGGTAGAGTTACTGCATCACACTTGAGATTTAGACATATATTATCAAGTCGTCCTCAGGGAAGCCTTACAGTTGTGTTTTCCTACAATGTGGCCATGCAGAGAAGGCCTCCATGACCATATCATCCTGAATAAAATTGCATCCCCTCCATGCCCTCCATCAAGCCCTTGATCTTGTTAACATGTTCTTTACTTCATTGCACTTATCACCACTTCACACACTTGATATTTCTTTGTTTATCTTCTTTTTGCCTCAGTAATCTAGAAGCCCCATGAGTACAAGGACCATTTCTTTTGTTCTTGTTGTATCTTCAGTTCTTAGAACTGTGCCTGGCAGATAGTAAGTGCTCAGTAAATACTTTTTGGCTGAATTAATGACCTGTTTCTAACACGAGATATTAGCTTTTTAATTCTCCTTTGTGAACAGCCCTTTTCCAGTTGAATAAGAATACAAACTACAGTCATGTGAGGGCAGCTTAGCCAATTAGTGTGTCCTCTTATACCTGTTACCCATCTGTTAAGCCAGTTCTTCAAATGTCCCAAATTTGTTTACTTTAACTATGAAAACATTACTACTATCAGCATGGCAATATTTTTAACCCACCCATATAGTGGACCTGCCTTTAGATCTGTGGTTGGCAAACTTTTTCTGTTAAAAATCCAGATAATAAGGCCAGGCATGGTGTCTCATGCCTATAATACTAACACTTTGGGAGGCTGAGTCAGGAGGATGGCTTGAGGCCAGGATTCAAGACCAGCCCAGGTAACATAGCAAGACCCTGTCTCTACAAAAATAAAAAAAAAATTGCCAAACATGGTCGTGTTTGCCTATAGTGCCAGCTACTCAAAAGGCTGAGGCAGGAGGATCACTTGAGCCCAGGAGTTTGAGGCTGCAGTGAGCTATCATTGCCCCACTGCACTCCAGCCTGGGTGACAGAGTGAGACCCTGTCTCAAATATTCAAAAAAGCCAGATAATAAATATTTATTTTAAGCTTTGTTTGCCATATACTCTTTGTTACAACTACTCAACTCTGCTGTGTGACATGAGAACAGCCATAGACAATAGGCAAACGAATGTGGCTGAGTTCCAGTAATACTCTATTTACAAAAAAAGCTGTCAGGCTGGCTTTAGCTTTACTTTGCTGACCCCTGCTTTAGAATCAAAATCTTAATTAGTTTTCAATAGTTCAATTTTATATAGCATCTAGAGCAGCTCTGTCAAATAAACTGTAATGTGAGCCACAGCTATGGTCCAGATATATAGTTTTAAATTGTCTAATGCCACATTGTGAAAAAGTAAAAAGAAACAGGTGAAATTAATTTTAATAATAAACTTTTTTAGCCAAGTAAATTTGAAATGTTATTTCAACTTGTAATCAAGACATCATTAATGAGATAGTTTTCATTTGTAAATGAAGTTTTGGAAATCTGGTGTGTATTTTGCACTTCTAGTACATCTCAGCTCAGTCTAGTCACATTTGAAGAGTCGTATGTGTCTCATGGCTACTGTGTTGGGCAGTGCAGATCCGCAGCAGATGTTTTCAACCTTGGCACTACTGACATTTTGAACAGGAACATATTTGGTTGTGGGGGCTGTACAGTTCATGACAGGATGTTTAGCAGACATCCCTGGCCCCTACCCACTAGATGCCAGAAGTACCTCCCTAATTGTGATGATAAAAAATATCCCAGATGTTGTTAGATGTGCCCTGAAGGGAGAAATTGCCCCAGATGAGAACCAGGGATCTTATAAAGCATTCTAAAACCAGGTCAGTGAATCCCCTGGAACTGAACACAACGTTTAATGCCTATGTGCTTTGGTGCATTTGTAGTCGTGGGTTTAGGTAGGGAAGAGGGGGTCTAGAGCTTTGGGGTCTAGCTCTTCCGAGGTGCCTGTGACCCAAAACAGGTTAAGAATCACTAATTTAGTAGAAAGATATGTTAAATTATGTGCATACCACCAACTAATTCACACCACAAATCCAAACTTTTGCCTGTGTTCTTTCAAAGTAAAATCAATTCCCATGATGAACCAACCCCAAAACATCAGCCTTCTTAAACTGTAACATCGTTTTGCTGTCTTGATTGCTTAGTGTTGGAGGATAAATTTTGAACATTTCATTTCTAGCCTTACTTAGCAAGAAAATCCATAAAGGAGTAGATTCTGGTCAAAATATTACAGCAACGAAGAGGGATTATAGGTACCATTTTAGCAATGGGAGAATCATTAGTATTGAACTTTCAAGTTGGAAACATGGAAAGATAATGAGATTGGGAGTGAAGAAATTTGTATCCTCTACACATCTATGTGACCTAAGCTGAGTGAGATTGATCCACAAGCTTTCTCAGACTGCACTGAGAAGGAAAGGAGATAACAGATGTAGAGTATTAAGGTTATTTTCTTAAAATAGGCATTCTGATTTATATGCAAAACTCTGCCTAACTGCTTTTATCTATCTGCAAACACAGACTGAAGAAGGTTAACTATGATGACAAGGATAATGAAGGTAAACTATAATTGGCTTTTCCTATTTCCTCTAGATGTTATAAAATATTAGAAAGAGTTGATAAAATCCTTACCATATAAATTATCTCTAGAGCATGTGAGGATCCGAGAGTCCTCAACCATCAGCCTCCATTCATTCCAAGTGATTCAAGTGATTATTGTCACTGTGATGAAACACCCCATCCCCAAATCTGTGATGTAGGGTTTGGGGGAACCTACATTCTTTTCATGCAGTTAAAATTTGTGTGCTTTGCATCCGAATTAACTGAGGATCCCATGGGTGGTTGTTACTAAGAGACTTCTAACTATGTGTCCTAATTAAAAGACTTTCCTCAATACCCATGCATTTTTGTGCCCAAACTCACTTCCTTGTTTAGTTGGACCAAAATATTTTACTCCCATTGACTCTCTCAGAGGAAGCTGAGCCATCCTTTGGTCCACGTTTCACATTCAGGAAGGGGTTAGACTTTTGATATATAATTTTAGACTTTTGATGTTATTATATTGTCTTAACAAATTAATACTTATTGACAGAGAGATGTACTGGCAGGATTGAACGAGGATGGTGTTCCTCATATGCCTTTATATTTGTGACACTGTACAAGGGCACCCTTCTCTTAGTATACTCAGAGCTAAATTTTTTAAATTACCACCTGTAGTCATCTTACAAATAAGACAACTCTATTGCATTTACGTCAAAATTATTAACAGGAAAATATACTCCAATTTTGGAAACATTAAAGTATACCACGATTCTGCTAAATCCACCTTGGCATTTCTTTATATTTTAATGTATCTAGAGCCTCAAGAATATAGAGGTGCCTTGGGCCTCTCTTGGTGGCTGACAGGCTTGTCCACTCCCTCAGCCACAAAGGGAAGTGAGGACGTGGGCAGAGATCAGAAAGGAAACAGAGAGGACCCGGGGACAGGACACCCCGAGGAGGTCGAGAGAAGACTTTAAAATAAGAAAGGAAATAAATGACCCAGAGAGTGACCGGGAAAGCCAAAGCTAGCTGCTTGTCCTGTGAAGAACATCGGCTTCCTCAGGGCACACCCATAGCAGCAGGAAGGACGGTCCCTGTCACTAATAGGAAGCAAAGCGCTCGTACCCCCATGTGAGGACCTGCTCATTCAGGGCTGTCATTACTTCAAACTAAAGGGGAAATATCATAAAGGAATTTGATAAAGGAGGAGGGCGTGTCATACAGCCTGGGGATCCTAAAAATGCCTTTCCAGTATCTTCCTGCTAAGTCCATTTAATCACCTGTGGCTCTCAGTCTTTCTCCAGTGTGAGACAACCTTACTTAAAAGCAAACAACCAACCTCCTTCTCTGGCATCTTATGACCCTACAATGTAAACCAAAGTACAATCTAAAGCCTTTGTGGTTTTAGTTTTGACTATTGGGCTCATTTGCTTAAAAAACCTTAGACTTGAGATAGAAGACGCGTTGAATTTTACTGGATAAAAAAAACTCCACCATGTTTTGCCACTAGAGGGCACCAGTCAACAATATTACACTTGAACCGCTATTCCTGTCAAGTTTTTTTCCTAGGATCCTGACCAAGGACTCTAAATAGAGTCCTGTTTCACAGATTAAATTGGTGCTGCTTTATCCTTCCATAATTCAGAACTTCAAAGAACAATTTCTTAGCATACTTGGAAATCACAACATTTCATACTCATTTCTGGAATCAATATTTTTAGCCCAGTTCACCTCAACCTGGGAGGGTCGCTTTCAAAAGAAATGACAGGGGAATGAATATTTAACCATAATCATCCAGCAGTTATCATTTGTCATAAGAGTAGATCTGCATGGTCTGATCACTGAAAATGTTGAGTTTAGTAACATTTAAGGAATGACCAGATTTGGTAGAAATATGTAAGTTCATTTAAAAAATGTTATTTTCAGTTTGGGAAATAGTTTATTTTGAGAGACCTTGCATTAGATATTTGAATGGCCCTCCCCTCCACCCCCCACCAAATGCTACTGAGGCTAAGCTGATAGAATTAAGGAAAAATAACTGACGTGGGGAAAACTGTCTTTCGGAATCCTACTTGGAGCCAGAGAAGTTTGTTCTCTCGAGACTGTCTGCTGTGGAGAAGTGAGCCTCCCAACCTACCTCTGGAGTTCAAGTTACATAGATTTGCTTTTTTCCTTATTTCATTCTGCACCCTCACCTTGTGTCTTAGATGACTGTCCGCCTCTCTGCCTGTCTGACAATTACTGTTCTGCTTTTTATTTCTGCTTACCAGTCTTCTTGGCTGTGACTAATGTTCACCACTCACCCCGGTCTGAACCCATCTAAAACTTGGACCGACTGAAAGTGCACGCTGGGATCGTTTCATTCACACGAGTTTGCCAACACCTAGGGATTAACCGGCAAAGGTGGCTGAAGACGGGATTTGGGTATCAACGGGTAGAGGTGTCCCTGTGTGTGCTGTTTTTGAAGTTTCTGCTGATACTATAACATTGGCTCTTATGTAACTCAATATCCTCCTATGTGAGAAATTTCTTTTGGTCTACATGTAAGAACTTTGTCTTCAAAGGAGAAAAAATCTGTCATCTCTCTATTTCACAGGGATGTTTTGACATTAAGTGAATTAGGGACAGACAGGCTCGAAATATGAGTTTCTTTTCTCTACTTCCTACTTCTATTTCCTTTTTCTCGTAGAGCCCGGAGCCAGACTTTATATTAATCAGAGCAACTGTATTGACCAAATTGGTAATTTATTTAATATTTGTCTTACTCCTCCTTTCCCGAGGTTGCTAATTTACTATATTGGTTTTTTTTTTTTTTCTTTTAAAATGTCTTTTTTTTTTTTTTTTTAAAGTCATCTAAATTATTTGGGGCAGAAATGAACATTGGAAGAAGGAATGTGGCAGTTCCTCCTGGGATGTGATATTGCTGAACAGCCCCCACAGTAGAGATGTTTAGTGAGAGACTGGGTCACCGCTTGGTATTCCTTTAGGAGGGGGTCTGTGCTCATATGAGCTCACAATAGCAAGACAGGGGTCAGATACCCTGAAGGCAGTTAGGAGGTGTCAGAAGGAGAAGGCCAACAGGATAAGAAAATCTCAAGAATGTGAATATGCTTAGCTAAGATAAATATAACCCCTAGGGACCCTTTAGTTATTTTACTTTAGCCATGACATCTTTATCTAAGGTAAAAGGGGGGATTCCTTTCATTGGGGTATGTGCACAGTGGAGGCAACGGTGTCCCTAAATGAACTATCCTCATTGACACAGTAAAAATAACAGCCACCAGCACCATGACAGTTTACAAATGCCATGGCAACTCCTGGAAATTACCCTGTAAGTTCAAGAAAGGGGAGAGTTCCTGGTTCTAGGAACTCTTCACCTGTTTCCTAGAAAATCCATAAATATTCCACCCCCAGCTTAGCATACATATTAGGAGGGATTAGCATAAAAGGACAGACCCTAACCCTGCGGTGGCACTGTGCCCTCTGGGTTGAGTCTGCTCTCTACTATCTTTGAGAGTGCACTATACTTTTTGTACTCTTCACGGGTGACCCTGCATTTGAATTCTTTCTCTTGTGGAGGTCAAGAACCCTCTCTGCTGTTGTGGGTAGTGATCTGTGCCAGTATCAATAGCACAGACCTGAGTTCAAATCCTTGCCATGGCATTTACAAGTTGGGTGAACTTGAGTAGGAAAGAATTAAGAATTTCAGAACTCCTTTCTTTCAGCTGTAAAATAGAGAATAATAACCCTTAATTAGTAGTATTGCCATGAAGATTAAATAAGATAATAAAAGTAAATGTGCTTGATATCATTTTTCTTGTTGTTGTTACTCAACTAGATGGTTTCCAAAGAATCTTCTGATCCTGGAGATTTTATAGATTGGATTTCCTAAAGTAATTGTCTCTGCTGATGATGGCCCTCATACATCCGCTCTGCTTCACCCGACTAACTGCTCATCTCCCTGGCCTTCCACACCCTACACTCCCATCATTCTTACTATTTTCTTCTTTCTGGATATGGCTTCCCCAGCTCCCTAAAAGCCAGGTGGGTCATCCTACCGGTTGTTGTCTCTGATGCCAGTGAAGCACTTATCACAAGACTGAACTCCTTGAGGGTAGAGCCTCTGGCTTTTTCATCTCTGTACCTCGCGCATAACTTGATGCCTAGCACAGAGTAGTCACTCAAGGAATGAGTACAGGAATGAGTAAGAAAACCACTTATTTGGTATTGTTGTTACCTTTTCATATATATTTATTTTTGTCCCCATAAGAGTACATAGAAGATGAGTGTTAAAAATAAAATTTGGGAAGATAAAAACCCCAAACATTGTATGTCTTTCCCTGTGGAAGAATATATTACCTATGAAGTAGCTCACCGAAAGAATTGATCCTGAATCTCATCAAGCCTTTAGATATAACCACAATTTATACAAAATACAAAGAATAGAGAAACATGTTAACGACATTGTGAGGTTGCAATCAGAAAATCCAGACTGTGGAATATTCTACCATAGATGTTCACTTTTTCTTGGCCTGTTCTTGTACACTCTCAAGCTAAGAATGGTTTAATATTTTAATTAATTAATTAACATTTTAAAGGATTGAAAAAATAAAGAATATGTGATACAGATGCTGGCTTCATGGACTAACAACCTATTCTTTTGACAAATAAATTACAAATGAAAAGAGATTAAAAGACTGAAATCATTGATCAACCAATTGCAATGAATTGATTTTATTTTGATTCTGAAGCAAACAAATCATAAAATAGAAAATTTATAATATTTATGATGCACTTGATGATATTTAATAATATTAAGATATCATTGACAATATTTTAGGTCTGATAATGGCTTGGAATTTATGTCTTTTAAAAACAGTCCTTATCCTTTAGATATACATACTGAATTATTTCTGGATGATGCCGTGTGGGATTTGCTTCCCAGTAAAAAAGGGAGGAGGAAGCAGATTCAGTGATGGATGAAGCAAGATTGCCACAAGTTGGTCATTGTTGTAACTGGCTGACTTATTCGTGAAGTTTATTATATTCTTCTATTTCTGAATATGTTTGAAAACCAATGTAATAAAAAGCTAAAGAAAAAAATGTGAATAGATTTTGGAATTCCACCTGGGGCCAGTTCCAGCCCGAAGTCCTCTGTCACAGCATTGAACTCTTCCCATCTCAGTTTCTTTATCTGTAAAATGGAGATTACAATAATGGCTAGTTTTAGAAAATTCTCTGAGCTAAGGCATATGCAGAGCTTAATTAATGCCTTGCCCATAATGAAGCATTCAATTATTATTAAATAATGCTATTTATTTAATTTTATAAAATGTTATTAATAATGCTATTTATTTAATTTTATAAAAATGTTATTTTTTTAACTCTCAGCAGCTGTTGATGTTTGTGAGTATTTGTGGATGAGATGGTAAAAGAGGATAAGACCATAGACTACTGTATTGGCAGGGAGGAGGGACAGTGTAGGGACAAAGTGGGGACTACCTTGTAGTCCCCAGTAACCTGTAGGTTGCAAAGGCTGCTGGGGACTGAGTTGTTAGACCTTGTAACAGTGTAACGTGGACAGGCTGTCCCGCTGAGCTCTGAGCTTTTCCAATCAGGAATATCATGGTAGAACTTGAAGCTCAAAGAGAGAGCAGTACAATGTAACACTCAAGCCAAACCTAAGAGCCATTGATTAAACTCAATTGTACAATAATTTTCTGTCACAGATGAGAGATGTTTGGCAAGAATAAAGCCTATCTAATACAGGCTTAAGGGAAAAACAACTTTAAAAGTAATGATTTATCAAATCCTCATTGAATATCACCATTTCAGGGAGATGATATACCACAATAATTGAGAGCAGCCCTATCCACAGTGCTGGTCTTTGATGAGATAAAGAGCTTGCCCCACAATGAAAATACTCACATTACTTCCTTCACTGAAAAGTCTTGCTATTGAGAAAAAAAAGTCAATCGAAGTATAAACAGTATGCTTAGTGACATAGTTGATTTGCATTCTGGCACGAGCTCCTTATGCTCGCAGTCTGGTAACTAGTGCACAGTCTCCATTTTTGAGTAAAACTAGTTTAGAGCAGGGGTTCGCAACGGGGGGCATTTGGCCCCACAGGGGTCATTTGGCAGTGTCTAGAGACATTTTTGGTTGTCACAACTCAGTGAAGGGTGTTTCTGGCATCCAGTAGGCAGAAACCAAGGATGCTACTAAATATCCAGCAGTGTAGCGTTCCTCAGAACAAAGGATTATCCAGCCTAAAGTGACAATAGTGCCAAGGTCCAGAAACTTTCTCTCAAAGTGTGTCTTTGGAGTCAAACAGGTGGTAATCAAACTCAAGGTCTACCTTGCTAACAGTGTGACCTTGGGTAAAACGTTTTCTCTCTGTGTGGGTACCAGTGTCCTCTGCTGCAAAGCACCCAGTTTGCAGGGTTGTGCAGAGGAAGTGAGCAAATGCAGGTAGATCCTTTAACATAGACCCGGAGAAAAGCAAATAGTCTTAAGCAGCTGTTATTATTATACTTTTTATACACAGTTCTTGTCCTGGTGACCCATGAATTATCACCCAAGGACTCACTAAGTTACTAGCCAAGATACAGCTTTTTTGTTTGTTTTTTCTCTTTCTTTTCCTTCTCTCTGTCTCTCTTTCTCTTTTTGGGATAACAATTGGCAATGGGGTCTTTGCAATCTTTTATTTTGAGGACCTAAAATGTAAGTGTATTTCATTTGTCACTTAAGATAAATGCAAATCCAAACCAAACCCTGACTTTGATTCCTTGATAGACAAACTTTATTGTCAGCAAGAGCCACTCTACAGATACAGCTGGGATATTTGCTTGAAATTCCTCTTTTTGTCCCTTAGGACGAAGTATGATGCGTGCTCAGGAACTTAATGGCTTACAAGTTAGGACTCCCATTGTGTCCTTTTTCTTTTTCTTTCTTTTTTTTTTCTTTTTTGCTGATGATTTTATGATTCTCCTATACACAACATGATGGATTCTTGAGTATGCTGAGCTTCGAATCTGTACATTTATTTTTTTGCAGTTTGAGTGAAACCCTTCCGACAGAGCTGTGAAGATGTGGTTCTTAAATAAAATATTTTTCTCCTGTGCCAATAATTCACACATTCTCTACATTTCTCTTCTATACTCAGGGTCAGTGGGATACATCCATTTCTCTTAATTCTATCTTAGCTGTTTTTCTCAGGCTTCCAATAGCTTTTTATGAAGGCGCAGCATGGCTCATTCCAGGTGCTGATATTTGGGGAGGGCTGACAATTGTGGAGGTGGAGGGGATACTTTCTTATTCTTTTCCCATCAGTCTATTGAAAATAGCCTTTTAATGATTTGAAAACTCTTTCTAAATGCCCTGGCATGAAATATTGAATTACAAACCTACATAGGAGACACATACTTTCGTCCTGCTTCTAAGTTTCAATGGAGTGTGTTTTACTGAAATTCAGTACACTTATTCCCACCAGAGAAGCCATCTACTTGCTGAATTGCTAAATCCATACAGTTAACATTCTTCCCTTAAATAATTAGATGTGTGGATTTCTGGGTCAGGTGAGAAGATTGCAGTGTCAGAAGTAAAATGTTATAAATTTCAAGTGTGAGCACGTGATCTCATTTGTGTACACATGCCACCATGGTCTCTGCCCAGCTGGGCAGTCAATAAACAGTGGTGCCTATTTAAGGTTGTTGTTTTCCATAAGACTTTTGGACAATATAATGTAGTCCAGTTAATATTATAGGAGCCAAGGGAAAACTTTCCCTTTACCCTCTGAAGTTTAGCTGAAAATCACTGACAAAAGGCAGATTTTCTATTTCCTGATAGAGAAAAGGCATATAAATTTGTTTGATCATAATTTTATGTGACACTGGAGATTTAAGAATGAAGACTCAAAGATACAGAGGAAACTGTCCCTTTTTTTTTTTTTTCCAAGAGAGGGAGTCTTGCTCTGTCACCCAAGGTTGGAGTGCAGTGGGGTGATCACAGCACACTGTAAACTTGAACTCCTGGGCTCAAGAGATCCTTCTGCCTCAGACTCCTAAGTAGCTGGGACTACAGGCATGTGTCACCACACCTGGCTTATTTTTTATTTTTTTGTAGAGATGGGGTTTTTCTATGTTGCCCAGGCTGGTCTCAAACTCCTGGCCCCAAGCAATCCAACCGCCTCGGCCTCCCAGAGTGCTGGGATGATTGGTGTGAGCCACTGCGCCCTGCTGAAACATCTGTTTCTATGCTGAGGTTCAGCAAAGTAGAGACAGCCAGGTAGAAATATGCTTGGACAAAAAGGGTATGAGCTGATGCTAATTGACTGAGTGGGGAAACCCAGCAAGGCCTGTCTTTTTAGATTCTTGTTGGCCTTTCTGGGCAGCATTCCTTTCTTCTGGGTGTGGGGCTGAACCCTCTCTGGAATGAGGGTCTTATGACCTACAATTAAACAGGGTAGGTCAGATAATTTCTTTATGGCCAGTTTTCATACAGAAAGGTGAAGAAAAAATTAGAGTAATATTTTAGGTTTTATGGCTGGCTTTAGGGAAAAGGGGTTCTGGACCCTATGACTACCTTGGGGAAGAGGGACTCCAGTTTCTATGACCAGCTGAGGGGGAGAAAGAAGGATCAGAGACAGGAGGGCAGGAGAAGGTCAGAGAACAACTCTTGCTTCTGAGGCTGCTTCTGAGGCCTTCATTTTGGGGTATCATTTTCTGAGCCCCAACAATATCATTCTTTAATTAGAGTAAAAAAAATCGTGTTTAAGTTTATGTAAGTAACTAAACAGTACAAGGTTGGCATATTTCTAAAAATTAACTTTGGAGAATACAAGCACAAAGACTCTCTAAACATAGTCTGAAGCCTATTTTTCTTAGCATGTGTATTGTTCCTTCAAAATCTGACATCAAAACCACAGGACGTTAGAAGAACTGTGTGTGCTTCCTTCTCCACTCTCATCTCTTATAGTTGAGTGATTTAGTTTAGTTCTTACAACCTGAGCTTCCAAGAGTGTCTTTTGCCGGAGAACCCTGCTCTTTTTCTTTCTGTTGTTTCTACCTGATCCTCCCAAATAGGAAATATTTCTTTCTAATCCTTCTTCCTTTCTTATTTCATCCGTGAGGCTGAAGGTCACTGCTCATGTCTTGCCTGGAGCCTGGTTCTCTCTCTCTCTCTCAGGCTTGTAGCAAGTGTTGCATGCTTTCCTCTTCATTCTGGACATGGTGTCATCCCTCACAGGACCAAGCCCTTCTCGTCCACTCTGCCAGGGAGGGCTGTGTGCCTCCAGCTGCTGTGTCTGTGACTGGCTGGACACGAGCAGTTCCAGAGACCTGTTGTAGGAAGGCCCATTTTGGCCTTGGATCCAAATGACCTTTTCCAGCCCAGTTTTACTGCTAATAAAGATGATCACTTACACATCCATTTCTGGGTCCATTTCTTAACTGAGGCAGAATTTGGAAGAAAGAGTGATGAATGGTTAGATTTTCTACAGATTGCAACATCTTTTTAAATAGTACAGTTTATTTCTTGTGTTATAGATTGCCAGGTGTTGTCATACAGTTAAACATCAATACTCTATTCATTCATCATCATTCATTACAATGATCTACGAGGACTTCCTAAGGCCAAAGCAATCTGTTAAATTGCCCAGGATAAGATATGTAAGTCATGAATCAAGCCTTCAAACAGCTCCAACATACTAAGGGATTTAAAATGCATAAATTGATAACAATAATGCAAAATTTAAAAAATAGCATGTAAATCAAGGAAAGCATACATAAAATGCCATTGGGGATATCACAAAGGGGCTATAACTTCCTACTGGGAAAGACAAGACATCTTCTAGAGAGAGATGGGACTTAGGCTAGCCCCTGAAGGATGGGTTAGATTTAGATACGCAGGAAAAAAAAAATGATAATTTTTAAAAAAGATGTTCCAGGCAGAGGGAACAGTGAACGTGCATGTGTGAAGGAAGGAAACATGGAGTTATTGGGAAAATATTCATCTGGTGTAACCCGAGGGAGTGTGGTGGAACGGCTGAAAGTAATGTGGGCAGCTAGAGATGTAAGCTGATGGGGAACTCAGTGTAGGAGTGGGATGGTTGTGGAAGGAAGCTAAGGAGCAGAGACGAGCTTCCTGTAGCATTTGCTGTCAGCAAGTTCTAGTTCTTGTGTCAGTGCCATTTCTCATTAAAGAGAAAGCCCTGAGGATCTTATTAATTAATTCATCTTTAAAAGCATGTAGCCCACTTTATTAAAAGAATAAGTCAAGGGTGGGAAGGATGTTTAGGTAGTTCTCTGAGGCCACAGAATCCCTCCCTGACCTGGGTTATCGACCCCTAACTGTCAGGGGAGGTGGAATTAGGCTACAGTAATAAACAGCCCCACGTTGCAGTAGCTTAGATAAACAAAGATTATTTCTTGCTTACACTAAGTGTCTACTGAAGGTGAACAGAGAGGTTCTGCTTGGCAGGGGAGGTTTGGAGAACTGAGTGCTGACAATTAAATGTTTCTATTTGGGATTAGAAAAGGTCACCTTGGCTCATGGTTTGTTGAGGAGGGCAAGTTACATGGACTAAATTCAAGGGGGCAAGGAAAAACAATCTCTTCTTCCTTCCTTTCTTTTTTTTTTTTTTCATTAATATTATGCATCTATTTTCAATTTGGCATAACTAATGGAAAAAGATAATTTTAAAAGTTTGGTTTTGATAAGTAGAAAATAGTGTTCACAGAAATGCTGAACATTTTTGTGCAGCTATTTTGTTGAGCTAATAGGAAAACCAATCTTTCCATGTCTGCTACCATCTTCTCAGATGGTCACCGTCAGTATCCATCCTCATTTTGGTGTTATGATTCATATTCCTCTAAAACATCTCCAAAGATTATTTCATTTCTTGAGTGTTTCATCTGTGCCAGGCACTGGGCTGACCTTCTTAATGCAAATTTTCTCTTCGAAATCCTGTATGAATTCTCTGATATTGGTTTTAGCATCCCCCCTGGCTGATCAACTCCTGACATTTGTGTTCTTTCTCATAGGATCTATGAGACTTCCTATGAGTGATTGTTCATTAGATGCATTTTTTTAGGCACATCTGAAAGATTACTACATGAATGAGGGAGGACGGGGACTAGACCTCTGGCTGCTGCTGCTGCTGCCACCACCATGGCCACCACCCTCATCCTCATGACCTCTCAGATTTACTGCACTCCAGACACTGTGCCCTGCACCTGGGAAACAGATACTATTATCTCCTCTATCTTACGAAAGAGGAAGTGAGGGTCAGAGAGATGATGTTACTCGCCCAATATCACACAGCTAGTAAGTGGCAGAGATAGGATTCAATCCAAGTCCAGCTTACACAAGAACTGATATTCTTAAAAACCATGCTATCCATACTGCCAGAGGGGCTAGATAACAAAAGATAAGATATGAGCATTTGGGTGCTATGGTTTGAATGTTCCCATCAAAACTCATGTTGAAACTTAATCCCCAATGTGTCAGTATTGAGAGGTGGGGCCTTTAATCTAGGGTCCCAGAATTGGATCATGAGGGCTCTGCCCCAGTGAATGGATTAATCTATTCATGGATTAATGGGTTATCATGAGAGGGGAACTGGTGACTTTATAAGAAGAGGAAGAGAGACCTGAGCATGCATATTAACATGCTCAGCACCCCGTGTGATGTCTGCACCGCCTCAGGACTCTGTGGGGAGTTCCCCCCAGCAAGAAGGCTCTCACCAGATGGAGCTGCTTAATCTTAGATTTCTCCCATTTATGTATTCATTCAACATATATTTGTTGAGTGCCTACCATGTGTCATAAATTGTTCTAGGTTCTGGGGATATAGCACTAAGACAAACAAACAAAACAAACACATTTGTCCCTGCTCTCATAAAGATTCTGTGGGGGAAAAGACAATAAACAAATGTGTAAGTATACAGATACAAAATATGTCTTGTGTCTTCTGATGGAGGAAACATACCGCCACATTAGGGTTTAGCCTCCTCTTTAATCTTGTACATATGAATAAACTCTTGTCTTTTATTGTAAAGCAGTGGATTTTGATAAATCTTTGTGCAATTCTACTCTGTGTCTGGAGCGTGTTAAAATACGTTCAGACCATAATGAATAAATTGATTAAGAAATCTTTCAGAAGTATGCATGCATATAGAGGTGAGAGAGTAAGAGAAAGTGACATACGACCTTGGAAATTTTCTTTGAGTCTTAGATCAGCTTTTGGGAACTGATTAGAGCATTAAAATAGCAACAGGTGCATTGCAGTATAATGAGTAATTATGTTTCTTTTTGGCCAATTGACCCTTCCCATGTTTGCTGGGGAACTTTCCCTTTGTGAGTTCTGGGGGTAGAGCAGATACTAAATCACACTGCAAATGCTGAGTGCTCCTTTGCAGCTAGGGGGCTGGCTTGTGACATAACCTTAAACAGTCAGAAGCAGCCTGCATGGTTTGGTGGTGGTTTCACATTCAAGTTCTGAGAGCAGAAGGAGCTGCAACATAAATGTGCTCACAGTCAGTGGTGGTGCCAGTTCTCTCCTGTGACCAGCTTCCAGTGTGGATCTGGGTGCTATCTTGGTTACTTGGCCTATTTCAACCATTCTGTGACTTCCCATATGTTAACCGTTTGAAATAAATTCTTTATCCATCCACTGTCAGCTTCAGTTGCTTATACCTAAGAACAGTAACTGATATATGGAGTTTCTAGAGATATTTTTCAGTTTGTTTTGTGTTTTATTCTTTCAGATATTTTTTGAGCACTTATTATATGCTAGGTACTTTGATGATCATTGGGAATATATAGTAAATAAAGTATACACTGTCCCAGCCCTTGGCAAATTCATGGCTGTTGGCAGAAGACAGCCATGTAAGCAAGCAGGTATAGTAAGATCAATTACATGACATGATAGGACAAGAGGGCACAGGAACTAGTCTACTGATTTTCAACTTAATCTATACTTGGTGGTCAAGTAGGTAGGAGAGTCCAGTTAGATGCTCGGGTTAGAGAAAGCAGGATCCATATCCCGAAGAAAAGGAACTGGCAGGAACTAGATGGGGTGGGAATTGTCATAGTCTAGCAAAGAATGTAATTGAGATTCTGAACTAAATTGGGAGGCCAGGCAGACAGGTATGTCACATGGGTTCCAGACCAGTGAACATTAAGATGTAGACTAATTCCATGTTCCTTTTCTGATGGGGCAGAAAACCCTAATATCCTGTCGGATGTGAGCCTTACTGTTAGAACTAAGCAAGATTCAGTCTGCTGGTAGTCTGTTTTCACTCTAACGTTTGAATTTGTCAAATACTACTACTGCTAGTAATGTGTGTTTACATGTATTGAGCATTACCTATGTGTCAGACACAAATATGTGTTATTTCACTTAACCTGAGGATTTTGAGATAGGTTTTATTTCTATTGTGGTAGAGAGACTTCTGACTGTTCATCTTAATCTGTCTTCCACATTCCTGGGCAAAACTATATTTTCCAGCCTGCCTTGCAGCTAAGTGTAGTCATGTGACCAAGTCCATCCTAATGGAATGTGCATGGAAATGATATGTGTGCTATCAAGGCTGGTGCCATAGACTCTGTGCAGGTCTCCTTGATATTCTGTATCCCTTTCGGCAAGCCAGAACCCACAGAAAACCCAGCCTGCCTGGACCCTGCAGATAAAAACAAAGTTCAAGGGCACAGCAGAGCGACATGGTGGAATGAAAGATTTCTGAGCAACTGGGTTGACTAGAGCCACCCACCAATCTGGAATGTTCCCTTCTGACTCTTATGTGTGGAAGATATAAACTTCCATGTTACTAAGCCACTGGATGAATGTCTTAAGGTCTTTTTGTTCTAGAAGTCTGTCTTTAGCCTACGTTAACATTCTGCCTATGTTCCATACATGACAGGAGTCATCCTTGCTCTGTTGTGGATGAGGAAACCGGGCTCACAGAGAGATGGAGTCATCCCCGTCAGATCATGCACTCAACAAACAAGAGTCCCGGCAGCTTGACTCCAGATTTAGAGCTGTGTTGTCACCGTCTCAGGACTGGCCAGCTCACAGAGGACTGCAGGACAAACTACATGCACTAAATGTCGCAGGGCTTGGCTATTAAGAGACAGGCCAAGGAGGCCAGAGACAAACTTCGCCCATAGTGTCGCCTTACCTGGAGAAAACATCTAGTTATGCAGGTAGGCTCTGATCAAGAATCTAAGTAAAAGGGGAAAAAGTGTTTGGAACTGTTCCTGTGAGAGAACGGCAGCGGGACCATACTAAGAACATGTGCCATTTGATGAGCAGAACAAACAAACAGGTTTTTGGCAAAGAGATTTACTTTGGAGCCGGAAAGAAGTGCCCGCGGTGGAGGCATCGGGGCGCAGACGCTGACACGCAGATGGAAGAGCAAGATGCTTGCACCAGCTGTGCGCTAAGGGAACTTAACCGCAGCCATCCATTTTCTATTTTTGCTTTCGTAATTTATCAGTGAGACTTATCACACTGAGAGAGTCTCATCATAGGGCCGGTAGTTTTGAAACTGCAAGGACCAGTGTTAGCAAATGCTCTTACAGCACATATGGGCTCACGTGAGATCTGTGGCGAGAAGCCACCCAAAAGACGCGCGTCCCTTCCGTGGGTTCTGCGCATCCGTGGGACCTCATTACCTCGGCTCCGAATTATGCCTGTTCATGGAGAACAGGTGTTAGAAATAAAATCCAGGGGAAAACCACTATGAATTCAGCCCCTCTAAAGTCGTGGCGAGAATTTCTAAAATTACTCTTCTTAGACGAATTACTCCCACAAGCCCAGACAATTTTTTATCTTGAGGGTACACAGGGGATACTAAATCTTCTTGCCGACACAATCTCGTCAGACGGGCCGGAGATTCCATTCATCATGTATGCAGGTCTCAGGATGCTGCGTGGTACATTAAAGGTTAAAGCTGAGACAGTCGGGGAGACGCTGCCCTGGCCTCACGTGGGGTGACCCTGTCAGCAGACGCAGGGGGTGCTTTTCCATTTAGCAACACACAAAACGGGTAAGCTCATTATTGGCTTAAATATAAAAGCCCAGAATTCAAGTGAAAACATTCAAACTCATTTGTGTAAACAATCTTTCAAGATGAAGAGATTAAAGGATATAAGGGTTAGTGAGCTCTAGGAGAGTGTATGTTTGTGTGTGTCTGTAGGTATGCATATGTATATACATATAATTTTTTAAAGAAATGAGAGATAGGCAAGCAATTTAGATGACTTGAAATTGTTGAAACATTTTTCAATGGCTTCTGAACTAAAAATATAATTTAATAAATCTATCTCTTAGTGCCTGATACCAGTGTCTGCCACCTGCTTAGGCTGACATCAAGTTTACTTTGTGGACTGGAGTTTTCTTTGGAGTTGAGGGAATTCTCTTTGACAGAAAATCTTTTCTAGTTCTTCATAAATATGCCAACTGAGTTTTCTGCTGGACCAAGGAGAGCAGAGTAAGGCAGACCTCGAGGAAGAAAGCCAAATTCATTCATTAGCAACTTCATAAACACTTTGTTTAACTGGCAAATTTAGAACCCATGTTTTGTCATGCAAGATTTTAGAGGTGGTATTTTTTTTTTCCTTCAATTAGAGCCTGTGTCATTGGTCTTAGCCTTCAGGTGATTAGATGAGAGAATGTAATCAACTGCTCAAACCTGGCTTTAGTCAAATCTAGACAAAATAAATTACGGGATAAAGACATCATCTTAGATTACCTTTCAAAAATTGACAATCAAGACAGGAAAGATTAGAATTTTATCTACCAAATTAGTTGCATTCATCTCTTGAACTGAGACTGCCAAAGTGTCAGAAATCAAACTGATCACCACCAAGAAATATTGAAAGAAGTAAAACCCGAGGGGAAATGAAAATGCATTGAGCCGAAGGATGCAAATACAAATAATGGAAGCAGACATCTTTTAGTTAATTCCTGGTAGGGAATTGCTTCTTTGCCAAGTTGCTGGTTACATGCACATTTGTGTCAAGTCCGAACAGTTTAAAGATTCTGAATCCAGGACTACTAAATTCTCAGTCCATTTGGGGCAGACAAAATGGAATTTTAGTGCAGGGTCAGAATGTTTAAGCTATGATTCATCTCTGACTTCCACCCACGGAGGGCACTGGGGAGGGTCACAATTTTTATCCTTATACTAAGAAGTACACAGGAAAAAAAATCAGAACTCAAGAAAATGGGTGAGAGAATGGTTTATCATCTGGGTCCTAGAATCAAGCTAGCCCAATCCGGGAGATTCTAAACTCTTCTTCAATTGTTAGTTTCAATTCTTAGACATGAAGCTAATTTTAAAAGAATGCAGCATCATACTACTGTAAGTTATTAGTTATATCATGGTAAAATGATACTAAACCTTTTGCTTATTTCTAGCCACAAAAACCATTGATTTACATTCAGTTTACTGTTGTTCTTGCCTGAATTAGAGCCATTACATTGCTTGGAGACAGGTGGGGCCTGGGCACAAGAAGTGACGATTATGGATCGTGGTAAGTTCTATTGGCGCAAGATTCAGGGTGGACCGGAACAAGGTTTTGGTGACTTGGAGCCATTTCCTAGAGAACAGTCATAGATATGCTGGGGGTGCCAAGAAGGGACGTGTGATAAAAGGGTGAGGCTAAACGTATGTGTTTGAGAAATTAACCAATTTTATTGGCCTATTATGTTAGTCTGTTAGAACTGTTGTAACAAAACCACAAACTGGGCCGGGTGCGGTGGCTCACGCCTGTAATCCTAGCACTCTGGGAGGCCGAGGCGGGAGGGTCGCTCGAGGTCAGGAGTTTGAGACCAGCCTGAGCAAGAGCAAGAGCAAGATCCCGTCTCTACTAAAAAATAGAAAGAAATTAGCTGGCCAACTGAAAATATATATAGAAAAAATTAGCCGGGCATGGTGGTACGTGCCTGTAGTCCCAGCTACTCGGGAGGCTGAGGCAGTAGGATCGCTTGAGCCCAGGAGTTTGAGGTTGCTGTGAGCTAGGCTGACGCCACGGCACTCACTCTAGCCCGGGCAACAGAGCGAGACTCTGTCTCAAAAAAAAAACAAAAAAAACAAAAAAAACACAAACTGAGTGGCTTAAACAGCAGACAGTTATTGTTTCACAGTTCTGCTGGCTAGAAGTCTAGGATCAAGGTCTTGGCAGGGTTGGTTCTTTCACAGGGATGTCAGGAAGGACCCATGTCAGGCCTCTCTCCTGGCTTGGCTGTCTTCTCCCTATGTCTCTTGACATCATGTTCTCTCTATGAGAGTCTCTTTATCCAAATTGCCTCTTCTAATAAGGACACCAGTTATACTGGCTTGGGCTCCCATCCCCAGTGATCTCATTTCAATTTGATTACCTCTGTAAAGGTTCTAGTTCCAACTATGGTCACACACTCTGAGGCCCTGCTGGTTAGGACTTCCATGTGAATTTGGAGGAGACACGAAAAAACAAAAAGGAAATTGCTGAACTCAGGTCTTAATGATTCTGAAACCATAGTCTTTCCACTCTGATATTGTTCAAGCAATGTTCATTGAGCATCACAGAATGTCAGACACTACATTAGACATTCAGAGATTAAGAAAATTCCTTTCTTTGAGGACCACACATTCTCAGTAGGACTTTGGTCCCCAAGCCCCTGGGCCGTGGGATGGTACTGGTCCATGGCCTGTTAGGAAATGGGCTGCCATCACTGCCTGAGCTACGCCTACCCACTTTCGTGGAAAAATTGTCTTCCATGAAACTTCGGAACCCAGCCATACAGCAGGAGGTGAGTGGTGGGCAAGCGAGCGAAGCTTCGTCTGTATTTACAGCTACTCCCCATCTCTTGCATCACCGCCTGAGCTCCGTGGTACCACTGCTGCCACCACCAGCATCCCACCCCTCACCCCCGTCAATGGAAAAATTGTCTTCCATGATTCCAGGAAACTGTTCCCTGGTGCCAAAAAGGTTGGAGGCCACGGCAGTAGGACACATCTTAGTCCATGAAAACTCTAAAAAGAATGCAATTCTTTCATAAAGTATGTAGTCATCAAGCATGCATGTAAATAACACAAGGCATTTTAGGTGGGCCAAGATGTTTGATGTTGTCAATATCTTCTCCATTGTGGAGAAATGGTTAGAAACAGTAGAAGCCACTGGAACAAATAGAAATTCCAGTGTGGGATTACATGGTTGGCAAAACTGGCAGGCATATGTTTATGAGACTTGTAAAACAGGAATACTAGAGAAATGATAAACATTTAGTTTTGATGTACTTACCCCAAATTTTACCATCAGAAAATCTAGAATTAATCTATTTTTAATTTCTGCCTATAAGAATGTATTGCATTTTACGGGGTAGTATTTTTTTTAATGTATTTCTTTAGTGTTTATGGCCTCAAACACTCAGACAGTCAAAAGCTCTGGGGAACTCCTTCTCTTCTTCTGTTTTTATTTCCAAATGCCAAAGTCATGGAGGCTGAGTGAGGATTGTTTTTATGAATAGATGTAATGAATTAGAAACAATAAATTGAGAACAATGACTTACATCTAGTGACTTTTTCATCCTTTTCTTTCATGAAATAAACCACTGTGTATGGTATCACACTTATTCTTCCGCGTTATTAAATTTCATGTCAAAATCTTACTTAAACCACAGAGACAAAGATGGATTCTCCCTCTGTGACTCTGAGCAGTTAAATTTACTTCTCTGACACACTGCAAGTTGATTTAGAGCTAATCTGTCTGCTTTTTATTGGCTTCGTGTAAAACATTGCTTTCCTTGGTTGCTTTGCTTTCCCTCTGCATTGTCTTGCAGAAATATGTAATTTCAATTTATACTATAAGAAATTAGTCTCTCTGAGAAATAGCCAGGAAGAGTTTTATAACAAAAGAAAAACATACATCACTCATACACTTTTGGATTTCCCTGATATAGTGGGAGGCTGGAAGGTCAACAATCGGAGGGGAGAGGGGTGATGATCACTACTTAGAAAGTAACACTAATAAAAAGTCAAAACCGTGATTCACACCCAGTTAGCAACTTGACAAACTGCCGCATGCACCCACTACTTACCTGTGCATACATCTGGCCTCATGTCTACCAATGACTAGGAATATTAGACTTAGATCTGTGACACCACATTTGATTCTTCTCTTTATTTCGCTAATGAACAGATAAGTTGTGAACATTTAGGAATAAAAGAGAAGAAAAACATCAGTCATCTTAAGAAACTGGGATCGATTTACTAAGAACCAGTCCCAGAATGAATTTCATTTTCTGATATTTGCTAAGTCTCAGATGTGGACAAATGATAGCCTATGTCAGTGAAG
Source organism: Varecia variegata (assembly GCA_028533085.1). Taxonomy (NCBI): domain Eukaryota; kingdom Metazoa; phylum Chordata; class Mammalia; order Primates; family Lemuridae; genus Varecia; species Varecia variegata. Next base: position 145,383,902 of record CM052436.1, on the reverse strand, counting down.
GCTTAATTTTAGGTTTTCAGGATATCCATTTAGAGAAATTTGGATTGAGTGATAATACAGTTAGGTATATCACCACTTCTTTGGATAATCATATTTAAGCTATTATTATTTAAATTAAGTCACTTACTTTAAAAAAGTAATTGATTAATGTTAATTTGGAAACATTCTAGAGGTTTGATCACAGAATCTGAAGGTAGTTTCTTCTTATTCAGCATTTTTTCATTCAGTAAATATTTATTGATAGCCTACTACGTGTCAGGTGCTTGGGCTAGGCATTGGGGTACCACAGGTATCAAGACATGGTCTTGCCTTCAAAGTACTTGCAGGTTAGTGGGAGAAACCCAAGAAAGAAGAGTGCACTAATAAGGAGTGACACATACTGTACTATACTATGCATGCTGTGACCGGATTAGGGCACTCTAGGGAGTATAGGGGCACCAATAAGTGGGAAAGTAATAGAAGCTTAGGGAAAGTGTATGGGGAAAATGCTATCCTGAATGAAAGCTAAAAGATAACTAAAACTGAACCAGGTAAACTGCAAGGGTGAGTATGCGAGAGTGTAACTTGGGGAAAGGATGTTCCAGGGAGAAGGAAATGATTTGTGTTGCTGATGTTCATTGTATACCAACTTTATTGTGAAAGTCCAAGTGATTTGAACACTGACCCCATCTCCAGGAGTTGGACTTAATTAGGTAAACCAATCATAGCCGTCTCGTAACCCTTGCCAATGATTGGTTTGGAATCCAAGCTTTAGCCATTGAGTTCATGGCACTTCCTTGACTCGGGGTTTGAGAGGAGGTGTCCCCATAGGATACAGTGGAATATTTTCTCAGGGCTTCTGTGAAATTGCCACCGGAATAGAAGGTGTTTCCTCTCTTATATGTGACTGTGGAAGCAGGTAGCCCCAATTGCTATGGCAGACACCTTGTGACTATAAGGAAGAGCAGCCTTTAGGATGAAGCTGGCACTATTGCTGAGTGAAGAGTGGAAAACCCCCAGGTCCTCGATAACATCATGGCTGAAACACCCATCGCCAACGCATGGTCTACCTCGGGACTCTGTTAATAAGCCAAAAGTCTCCTTTGTTGTTTAAACAAGTTTGACTTCAACTTCTGTTTCTTGCAAATGAAACATCTTAAATGATAATGCTTAATAATTATATTGTCAGATGATTCAAAATTAGGAAAGGTAGCAAATAATGTAGATCAAAATGGTAGGGTTCAAAGAGATTTTAATGGACTAAATGATGGGCTTGAGAAAACAAGAAGAGATTTAATAAGGATAAGACTTTGTAATTATATATTTTTAAAATCATATCAAAAAAATGGCATGGAGGCAACTCAGATGCTATCTGCATTCATGTGAAAAATACTCAGGAATATAATGGCACTGTAAGTTTGACACAAATTAAAGTAAGTCATGGATACCAAAATATGGTGACCTAGGTTGAATTAGCATAATACTTTCTGGATCTACAGAAATCACAGTCCCAGTTCACTCCATTTGTTGTTTATACCACACCCAGAATTTACATGCTTGAAACGATGCTTGAAAGGACAGTAAATGATCAGCACAGGAATTACAAACAATGGCACATACAGAGCCCTTCCTCTCCCTGCCTTCATGCAGACAGGCTCGTTCAGTCACAGGATTCTTTCCTAATGAACTTGGACATGCCTTGGACATTTTTCACAAGTTAGCTCCCCAGACAGCCAGCCTCAAAGAACCAAAGGCGGCACATGACATAAACTTATTTACCATTCCTGATTTGCCTAGAAAAGACATGACTTAGAGCAGATGGTTGCAAACTCAAATGCCTTTGGGGACCAGGTGGGAACCCAAATGCAAGAAGTCATTGTGTATAAGCTAAACTGTGGTGGAAACTGGAGTAGAAACTGTCTGGTGTGGAGGCATGCAAGCTCAAAAAAAAAAAAAAAAAAAAAAAAGTCCGGTCTAAATAACACCTAAATAACACCTGTATGCAGGCCTAATTGAGTTCTTCAGTGGTTTGTAAACTTTGACTTAGTAAACCAAAAAAAAATTCTTCAAATATTTTAAGGCTTAATGTATGGAAGAATAATTATTTGATGTCTCTCTTAAGAAGGGGAAAGGACCAAGGTTTGGAACATATGGAAGACAGACCAGAGTATAAAAAATTTAATAATCATTAAAATTGTCCAATAATAGGGTTTTTTCCTGTTATGGAAAGCACTCATGACAAATCTACATAGTCAACTTTCCAAGTGGGAGAGTGGGGTTTTTTTAAGCTAGATCTACACATTCTCTGAAATTTTATGTAAAAGGATGTTATTATTTGCATTTTTCTAGGGGAGAAGTCCATTGCTTCTCCAGATTATTCAAAAGGTCAATTTCAAAAGTTTTTAAGTAGTTGAGGCAGACACAATCTCATGTGTTTACTGCCTTCGGTTTCCATTTCTTCCAGGACATAGAGAAAGACTGTATTTCTCAATCTCCTTTGCAGTTAGGTGAGGCTGTTTAACAGAGTTCTGGACAGTGGAAAGGGCCAACTTCAAGTCTAATTCCTGTTTTCTCCAAGTTCATCCTTTTCCCTTATTTTAGAGAAATAAATCTTTATTTCATAAGCCCCTAAGACTTGAGGTTGTTAGTCACAAAAGTTAGCCTCTACTGACCAATTTAAAAGTAGTATCTGGACAGCAAACTTGAATAGATAGTTTATCAACTTTGTAACTTTATGACTTCTTGACTTTACTGCACAAATCAAAATACCTCTAGTATTTTGTAGTATACTAGGCTTTAAGTTGAAATTCTTTAAAGTATGCAATTCAAAATTGACATTGATATATTTTGGACTTTTGGAATCTTCATGATTAATAGCATTAAAACTACAAATAATGATATACTTTTACATTTTGGGGAACAATTTCTAAAGAGATGTCCAAGTTCCAAATGTCCATCCATATTCAAGTTCCATTCATTAAGGACATATTTATATGAGCCTTCGGTAAAGGACATTTATACTGACAAGGCAATTTTCCTCCACATTTATGGTTTGAATGAATCTATGAATAGTTTGCTCTATTAGCGGTTTGCTCTAAAATCTCCAGTTCTCTCCAGTAAATTTCAGAGGCACTTTTCAGCCCTAGCTGCACTTTAGAATCACTTGGAGAAAATTTTAAATACGGATGTTTAAGCCTTACCCCAAGAAATTCAGTTTTAACTGGGCCATTAACATCTTTGAAAAGCCCCCTAAGTGATTCTAATGCATAGCCCAGTGGAGAATAGTGGTCCATTAGGATCAAGGTTAATCTCCTTAGTGTGGTTTCATCAGTTTTCAAAATAGGGTTCAAACTTATCTAGCTTCAGCACTTACCATAATCCACTTATCTTAACCCATATATCTTATGCTCAATTATTATTGTCTTTGTAATCCCTTTGTCTTTCTTAATTAATATCTTTGATAATGTCTCATTGTTTCCTTTTAGATCTTGCAATAGGAGCAAACTGGAAATACAGCAGATAGATTACTCCAAGATCATTCACAGTCCTATCCACCTTGGACTTCCTCTATTATACAGACAAGAAAACCCAAATACTCCATTTCCTGGCTTTGGTGGTTTTGAGTTGGTCAGGTGATATCATTTTTATTAATGAGGTCAAAGTTCCTAGGAAGATTTTCTTTCCTGAAACAGAGCCAAAGTCATACCATGGGAGGGTGGAGAATAACCTATACCTCTTTGTATTCTCCTTTCCATCCTGCTGGGACTACAGACATGAGGTCTAGTAGTACAGCAGCTATCTTGTGATCATGAGGTAAACAGCATGAAGTTGAAGACCTACAGGATAAAGATGGAGAGACAGAAGAGCCTGTATCCCTGTTGCCATCACTGAACTGCCACGTCACATATGGACCACCAACCCATCCCCATACCAAAATGTTTTTAAGTCACTGTGGTAGGTTTTCCTGTGATTTGCAGCAAAATGTGTTTCTAAATAAAATTACTGTGATTGTATTCTGAACTGTTTGATTCATCAGAGTATTGAAAGTTTGATCCAATCATTTTGAAATGCAGGGACTATCAAAGGCAATTTTGGGATCAGAATTGAAGGGAAACAATATACTAAAGCACAATAATTAACTTTATAATAAGCAGAAGTTATGCTTGTTACCTGGGTAGGAGAGATGTTGAGATCACAATTTAGAGATGTCCAGAAAAATGTTGTGTGTTTGTTTTACTAAAAAGGCTTCAAAGTATGCATTTTCTTTAGTGTCTGTAGTTTTAAAATTTTTGTCACAGCTCTATCAGCCCTTTCATTTGCTCATTCATTTATGAAATCAGTGTGACACCTTAGATTACAAAATGGCTGGTGGGGGAATCTTAATAATTCATTCAGGATTAATAAGCCTGTTAAATGAACATGATTTTGCTTATTCATGGGTTGCATAAATTCACGACAAAGTACAAGGTCTCTCTTGCAAAGGATGCACATTGCATTAGTAATTCAGAAATATTTCTTTGATGAATTCAATTAAGATTGACTCAGTTGTCAGGGCCTATTGAATAATGAGAAAATTGATCTTGGAAAAATACAGATATTTGGTGTGACATACTGTACATTTAAAATATATCCTTTGTTATGCATATCCACTTTCAAATCAGATGGCTGGCTTCTATATAATCAAATGGATTTTGGAGCCCAAGAATGCTTTTTTTCGGTAATGAAAATGGGTCTATAAAACATTTATGACAAAGTTCAAAATCTAAGGTTAATATAAAAGGGTTTGAAAGCAATCACCAGGTAAGTAAAAATTTAGCATAGGAAATGAAAGGCAAAGATGGGGAAATAAAATGAGAGGAAGCACTGGGCAGAAAGGGATTTGAAAGGAACATTAATACTTCGCATAACGAAAAAGAATATAGGTAGATCATAGTGAATATGGTAATGGTGAAGAATAACTGATAGAGTTACTTCAGTCCACACTAGAGAAAATTGATAATAAATAAAAGTCAGTTGGCAGATCTGTGGGTGTTCTGGACTTTTAAAAGACAGATAAATCAAGCTCTTGTACTGTTAAGTTTCAGGATGACAAAAGCATGTGGGATCTGCATCTAATTTCCCAGGCTTCAGGAAAATGTGTGTCATGTCTATTGCAAAAACAAAAACAAATCCAGGAGAGCTATTTAACACACACCAGTGAAAATAAAGATCAACAGAAATTGCCTTCTAAAAATATTTTTAAAGGAATTTAAAAGCAATGAGGCCCTCATTATTTCTACTTCTTTACAGATTGCCAATGTGCCACTATTATTGTATGCTCTATTCCTTTCAGTAAATGCTAATGAGAAAATGATATGCATATGCATAATCAGGGCAGAGAGACATATATGAGATGATGCTCTATGCATTCATTTGCCAGCTTCTTTTCTGTTAGCCTCACATATTTAAAGATCTGGAATAAAGTTCTGGAGAAGGAGATTTTACCCAATCACAGTTACCCATAAGTACTCAATAAATCAGGTCATTTTTTAAGATAATTACCTCCATAAAAGGATGGAACTGCCCAGGACTCTGAAAACCTGATCATTCTTCTCTTACTAATCACGCCACTCTCAAAAGCCAACATTGTTTTTGGTCAAGTCTTTGTATGACAGCTGGGTTTCATGTTCTCTCATCGTTATCTCTTAAGATTTATGCCTGTTCATTGCACACATAATAAACAAACATTTCGAATAACAATGTCCAATGTATCAATGTGACAAAAATCTATGAAGTAGAGAAGAAAGAAGTACCTGCGACATAACTGAACAGTTTTGGCAAATAAACTCGGCCATAGTTCTATGCAATATAACCCCAAGTGTAATTGAATTTCATTTTTGAAGAGCTAACCAGTGTTGATAATTAAATTAATTAATCTGTCAAAATCCTTGCATTGCATCATTTTTCTAAGTGGTTAAGTTTCTTAGACAACCTGGATTCAAATCTGTACTAGACATCTGAGCTTGGGTAAGTGAATTAACCTGGAGTTTTCTCTTTTGTGAAATGGGGATAAAAGTAAGACCTAGTTCAGATTGGAGGCAAGTATGGGTGGAGTTGTCCTTTGTTGCATATGTCTGGCAGTGATTAGTTCATGAGAAGATCATGAGAAGAGAATCTTTGAGATCCTGAAGGAGGAAGGTATAGGATCAAAAGAGCATAGACTAGGACCTAAAAGTGTGGGAGCTCAAGGATATTTGATTGGTTAAGTAATTTCAGTCTTAATGTTTCACTTTTTTCTCCGTTTTTTTCCAGAGTATTGGGAATAATAAAGACAGTTAATATTTTGAGGTAGGGGCAAAAGCTTGCATAATTAACAAATAACTACACCAGTAAAATATCTTTTTCAGCCACTTGATAGGTAAATCGGAATGTCCCAGGTAGGGAACACAATTGGCTTAAGATCTTCATTGGTTTCAGCTTTAAGAGGACATAGAGAAAATTTAGGCAAAGGTTTAGAAAAATCAATCTGGAATCTTATAGGTTCTACTCTAGTTATTTTTGCCTAAGTGTGAAGAGTCTTTTGCCCATAGTGTTTCTGGAACTGTAGCTAAAATTCTCAGGTGTTTTTCAAATCATACACAATGCAGGTATATTAATATCTGCATCAGCCATAAATTCCTTGTGTGTAGGAGAATTTCCTGCAACTTCTAAAAAGAATTTTTCTCTATTATATTTTACCTGCCAGTTCCATTTGTGAAGTATATCCTTACCTGTTAAATGTGCAAAAGTTGTGTCACAGAAGACAAAACAATATTTTTCTGAAAATGGTCCTGAAGTAACAATTTTAAGATGGAACGTTGGAAAAGCTTTAGGATTGTTAGAAACTCCCACCATTCGAGTGGTTTTGGTGCCCTGAGGTATGTGATCTGCTATGGTAGTGGGATTGATGGTGTACAGGGTGGCATTGTATCGACCAGAAAAGTGTATTGTTGTTCATTTATATTTGTAAACAATTCCCCTCAGGAGTTTAACAAAAGGACAGGAATCGTTGGGTTCCAATATTTCCCTTGGAGCAGCATCATTGAACAGATTTGTACAGCTGTCTTTTTGTTTTTCAACCACTGAGTGATGTGGCTCTTCCAATGACAATTTTGTTTGCAGTATCTCTAGGTGTCCTTATTTGTAGGTTCTTGATTCTTGGAGGATAGAGGATCCTTGGTTCTTGTTTTAATCTGGGTGGCTAGTTGTTTTATCTGCAGAATTAGATGTTTTTTTTCATTTCCATTTTGTTTACTTTCTAGGACTTTTTGAAAATATGCAGGTACATGATGGAGATCTTCTAAATTGGTGATTGCCCACTCCAGTTATTTTTCTGACTATGTCCCTGTTGCAGATTTGAGTCCATTACAAATAACAGGGCAGGATCCTTTGATTTCCACTGTTGATCTACCCCAGAATATTGTTGGAAAGTTACCTAAAGTCTATTTTGAAAGTCTCCTATTTATTCAACTTTATTTTTGCTTATAACTTTGACTCTTTCACCAATCAACTTTTAAGGGAAAGGCTTTTGGGTCTCATATGGTGTATTTTTTGTTTTTCTTTTCCTTTTATTTCCAGTTTTTGAACTGTGGACAGTTGTGATATTTAAATATTTACTTGGTCTTTCCTCTCTCACAGTTTTCAATTATTTCCTTGTCTTAAGGGCTAACAATTTAGTGAACTAGTTGGTTCAGATATAGTAGTTCAGGACAGTAAATACCTAACAAACTCTTGAATTCTATACCATTTTTTTTTTATCTGTCTTCCTTGAGGGGTAGTAATTAAATCCCTTAACTCCCTTCTGAACTGGGGTTTAAAATCAACCTACATAGATCTGCCTTCCGGTTTAGCAATTTTAAGGGAATATTGTGCAATTTGATTGTTTTTTAAAGTCAAGTTCCTTCTGCTATCATGGACTGTTTAATTGGTGTTTCTTCTAGAGTCATCAGGACAATTTATCCACAATCCAGCTACAATGACTGTCTAGGATGTAAGAACATAACATTTCCCCCAAAGTATATTCATATTTTCTGAAACATACACGTTTTCTATTTCTTGGTAAATTTGAATTACCTCACATTCTGTGAATTTGAAAAGATAAAAGTGATTTGTTAATGAGCTGAATTAGCTTTTCTAATCTAAAAAGAATTTCACAGCCAACAATCATTCCTTATTCAAGAGGTTTTCTCTATTTCTGTTTTTGGAGTAAAACAGTGTGAGGGGTTGAGGGCAAACCAGTTTTCCTTCCTGTTTATCTCAACTGATGATCTCCTTCCCGAAAAGCTTTCCAGGCTAATATTGAGGACTGGCAATGGGAGTAGGGAAAAATTCCTTTTAAAAATCTATAAACTGTAAATCTTGTGAAAATCAATAAAATTCATCTAAAGTATATGTCAAGGTTCTGAATAATTGTTAAAATATTCAATCATAAAGGTGGTCAAATCTGCTGGTCACTCTTCCCTCCAGCTCTCTTGGTAGTTTCTCCTGAGAGAGGGAAAGGAAAACAATGAACTCAAGCTCACTCACCTCAAGGGGGCTGCAAGTTTGTGAACGTTTGACTTGTGATTGCAGGACTCTGCCTTTCTATAATAGCTTTTAGGAAAATGGGCTTTTGTCCAGAGGTTCCTTCTAGGGATTTATGGCTGCTGAAATCTTCATGTGTGTGTTCAATTTCATTTTTCATCTACTCTTTCTTTCTCCTTCTAAGATACAGCCGTTCTGAAGTTGGAATTCTTCAGACACAGTTTCTTCCATCTCAGACTTCAAATATGTTTTTCCCCTTTTTGGAATATTTCCCTTCTCTTCCAATCATCTTTTGCCCCATTGGTCTGGTTAATATAATTCGACCATCAGGCCTCATCCTAAACAGCTACTCCCTCTGTTTAACACTTTCCTTCCCTATTAAAATTGTAAGAACCTCAATGGGCTTGTTCTCTGCTATCTCTGCAGTGACAACCCAGTACTTGGCACATAATGAATGCTAAAAAAAATGTGCTAAGTAAAAAACTAATACAATATGTAATGGGCTCTAAGGTCAAGAAGAGAAATTGGAAGCTTACATGTGGATATTGCCATATTAAAATTTTTGTCAGCTGCAAAAGGCCACTCAAATAGCTTTAACAGGAAAAATGTCACTCAATATGGCCATTCAATTCAGTACCTTATTCCAAAATAGATTCTAATATAGAACATGTATATTCAAGGAAGGAGTTGTTGTATAGGTTAGGGGGTGTTTATAGGAACTTTAAGCCATTTCTCCATATTTAAAACAGGCAGAGGACAATTTTAAAATTTGCCTGTAATAATTTATTGAGGACAGTTCATTCATATATTACCACAGTCAGTGAAATGGAATAACTCAACAAATACTTAGGAATATTTGAGAGCTCTCTGTGTGCTATGTAAGGGCTGGGGACAGAATGGTAAATGGATGAATGCAATTAATAATCCAGCAACTGACTATTATTTAAAAATTTTTAACTCCACTATCTTTTACCTACCAATTGCTTTGGTAGAAAGTGCAAGTCAGCATTTGCTGATAAGTTCTCATTCCCATCTGGACATTGGCCATCTCCCTTGTTTCCATCTGTCAGACATTTTCAGATCCTTCTGCTCTCTGTCATTTGGGGGCACCTGGTAAACTATCTCCCATTCCTGTACTCTGAGCAGTGAGAATCTCTCCTCCCATGCTCCCTGGCCATCCCAAACCCTGCTGTAGTCATGGAAACTCTCTGAATAGGTCTCAGTCCCATCTGGCTAGGCATATCTTGCAGAAATTTTTTCTCTACCCACACTATGCTGGGTGGAGAAAACCAATATCTGACCATTTTGGGGGCTTCAGGTAGTATATTAGGACAGTAGTTGAGCTGCTTTATCAGACATCAGAATAATATTACATGAATAAGGTAGATGTTAATTACTCCTTCATGTAAAAATATGGGAAGGAGCTTCTGTGCTGGTATGATGCTATAAGGTTGACCCAGTGTTTTACATGTGTCATTATCCAGGCTTCTTTTACCTTGTTGCTCTGCTAGCTTCAAACTGTGGTTTCCATCTTGAAGTCCAGTTTTCACTATTCTTTTTCATTTCGGTCATGAGGAAGAGGGGGAAAGGCCATAGTTATTCACATGATCAAAGCCAGCTGCATGGAATGCCAGTAAATGCCTTTGCCTGGGAGTCTGTGTGGCAGTTAAAATTTGCAAGATCTATTACTAAAGAAAAGAGAAAATGGGTATGGTGTATGTGTTAAAGCTAACCAGGAGAATCTGCTACACCAGGGACAGGGGCCATGACTTCATGCTCTAGATTTTCATTTGTCCCCACCTTTGGACTCAGCTAAGGGTTTGAGGGTCCTTTTGGAAGCCTATTCACATCCACATTCTTTTTCCCCCTAGTTCTTTTTCTGTTTTAGCTTTCCACGATTTTATTATCATAGTGGGGCTTAGGGAGAGGGACAGAGAAGTCAGGAAGTCTTCTTTCATAAAACACTCATCTTTTGCCATTACATGATTACACTTTCTTGAAAGTCAAAAGCCAAAAAATGATCATTTTGTGTTTTTCTGAGTCATCCCTCTTTTTTCTGAAATCTTGAACATAAAACATTTAAGCTAGGGCTTAAATTGATGAGGGCCATGAAATAGCAATAAATATTAGAAACCAAAAACACATTGATCAAGACATCAAAATGTTGTCTGATTACATATGAATAATCTGAACTCTAATTTCACATAACTTGAATTCTAAATCTTGGTCTAGTCGCTTTCAATTAACTTTGACAAATTTCTGAGCTTCAATATTTTCTTCCATAGCTGTCTATATAAACAGAGGTCCTAAGTATTACTTAAAAAAATGGCTAAGCATGATTTAAGAAAGCAAAATAAATAACTACCAGAAAAATTTCTTGCAAGAAGTTTAACAGAGAATGATATTTTCCCTGCATGACTGACAGTCTTCCCTTCAAAGTACAGGCAATGCTGAAATGTGGATTAAAATTTAAACTTTAATAATATAATTTGAAACAACTCTATTAGTGTATATATTAGTATGTCCAAGAGAAATTGACTTTTTAGCAAATATCATATTAGGGTAGCAGAGTATACTTCATCATTTCACTATGAGACTGGCAGGGTTAAGTTCCAAGTGCTTCTAGAAAATGATCAGAAATCATACTTTAGTTTTATTTTCCTCTTGTATTCATTGTGAATGGAATTTCAAATGTGCCCAATAAATTCTTCAAGTGTATAAAACCATTTTAAGTAGTTATTTTTCTAACATGTCCTCAAATTAAACCCTCATCCATAAATGGCAGCTGGTTTTTTAATCAAAAATGATTATAAGGGCTAATCTCACAGGCAACAGGCTTTTGACTCAAGGGTAATTTAATAAAGGTATTTCTTTATTTGCTAACTATGTAGTGAATGGTGCCTGAGATGTTAGTTCTATTTTTTTATTTAAGAATTGCTGTCAAGGGATAACTCATAAAAATAGAATCTCATTAGTATTAATCTTAATATTTCAGTCTGGAAACTCGTATGCCCAATTCTGTCTATTCTCCATGTCACAAAAATGGCTTCCTTGCTCTGATTTTTCATAACGAAGCTTCAACCAAATCATCTCCCAATTAGATTATTCTGCATATAGAATGGAATTTAATGTATTTGGAATGAGAATGATACTACTTGAAGTGACATGAGTGATCAAAAAGTCTAGCCTTTCAGTTTTACAGATGAGGAAACAGAATTTATGTGATGAGTTCAAGGTTACACAGCTATGCTGTGTGTGTTTCAAATTCAATTATAATGAAAATAAGAAGATGTGGCAATAAGAGCACATTTTCAAAGCTTAGACTTAGAATAATAGCACGAATATGATGGAGTTGCATCTCCCTCGGGTGTTATAGTCTAAACACATTAGGTAAGGTAAAAATCACATGTGGTCATATTACCATTATCTTGCACCTCACTTCTCAACATTGTAGTCACTAGAGTGCTTGGTACCATGGCTTGATGAAGTTCTGGAAATCAGGTAGCATGGATACAAAATTTGCTGTGGCCACATTTATGCACCATATTGGAAACTGATAGCAAATTTCTCAACAAGTCCAACATAGTAAGTTTTCCTCCACTACTGAAATAGACCTTGCTTTCTCTGGTTGAGCAGCAAATGAAGATGATGAAGCCAACTCATGTTTAGGGGCCATATTGTATAAACAGTGCATACAGTGAGCCCCCAGATTCACACAGCATGGTGTAATTGTTACAGTATTAGTTCCCCATGGGGACTAAATCATGCTTAGGGCAGAGAAGTTTCACATCTCTCTCATGCCCACTCACTGTAGGACATGTGCTGGTTGGATGGAATTGTTTGCATTATTTATTTACCTTTTTTTGCATTATTAAAATAATTTTTCTCTTTTGTCTTATTTTTCTTTTATAGAAGTGAAAATATTTAAGTTAATAAAATTGAATGAGATGATGTAACACCAGCGTGTATCTGGATACTGATAGTATTTTCTAGCCATGTTCTCTTCAGTTCAATGTACACTTTTTAGAGGCCTATTATATGTTTGCAGGCATGCAACACTTATGTAAAATCATAGCACCATTCAGGAAAGACCCAGGGGAAAGTACTGCATCAGATCCAGTCATCATCCCTCTTCCTCTGATTCTCATACCTTCCTCTTCTGTCCTTTAAATAACAGATGGTTTGTTTGAAAGACAGTGATAGTGACTTGTAGAAGGAAGAAAAGTAGAATCCTTCTAGTGAAGGTATAGGAGAGGACCAAAGAGATTTACTGTCTGCCTTGGGCATTTTATACGTGATTATATTCAGTCATGTGTATTTTTTCACTGTGGTACTATAGATCCTCATCCTAGTCATTTGCCAACAAAACATTTAGAGTAAGCCAATTCAGGGACACAGACCCAACAAGCAGATAGAGATGTGTTACCACACTTTTAACAGATCGGTGGGAGTTGGAGCATGTATATTGCTGCCTAGGGTTGAGTGGAGATTACACAGAATTACCAAGGAGCAGGGAGGCCTTCTGGGGTTGGAGAATGACCAAGTAACTTTTGAGACTTCTAAATACTAAAGATCGTATCAACTGGGATGGCTGTGGCCATGACCTAATAGTAGGAAAGTGCAAAGAGGCCCTTAAAAAATAATTCACAATCAAGGTAGAAGGAGATGGGATTAGTGGACTTGTCTCCCTAAAACCATCCAATATGGAAGATTAATGTTGGTGCTTGGTCAGAGAGATTGTTTCCTAACCCTGTCATCCTACAGAAAAGTCTGTGTGAATGATTCAAAAATGTTTTAATATTAGGAGTTATAACATTTTGCAATGAGCATCCTTTACTGAACATAATTTCACTGATGTATGACATTGAGAGGTAGAGAAGTGGGAGCAACCTCATGCAATGCTTGAGACTGCAAGTATGGACATCAGCGGTGAGTCTTTAAGCTTCAAGGGGTTGTGTCTTAATTTCTGATCTACTTGGCAACAGCACATAGCAGATAGGACTGACCTTTGGGAAAGACTGAGCCCCACCTATACTTTTTGACAAAAAGTGGATTCTTGCTCATCCGATCCTGTGGCCAATGTCAATGTGGGATAGCCCAAGCTGTTGGAATGGAACATTCTGGTTATGTCTTTGATTGAGATGATATTTATAGTGCCTGCCCGTCTCCTTAGACCGAAAGCTATGTGAAGGCAGGGCTTGTGTCTACCTTATTCCTCAGCACCCATCCTGGTTCCTGGTAGATAGGACATAGGCATTCAATCACTTCATGCCTTTTTAAGAAATAAGTAAGTGAAGGAAAGGTAGTATGCCTTATTCCTCAGTTAGTTCATTGAGTCTTAAATTCAGAAACAATGTCTGATGCTTAATATACTTTCCCTTTGGAGTTTCAGGTTTTGTTTTTTTTTTATTTCTCCTTTTTGCTCTATGGTATCTTTAGGTCAGTAAGAAAGAATGTCTCTTCTACTTTCCTTCTCTCCCTTACCTCCTCTTCCCAACCCCTCCCTTCCCCTCGTCTTCCTTCCTTCCTTTTTTACCTGAACTCTCCTCCAAATATTTCTGGCCTTATCTCTGGCCTTCTCATCCCCTACATGGCTCTCAGAAAAAAAAAACAATGTTTTGGCTCCTAATGAGCCGGGCTACTTCTAACTCTTCACAATTCAAGTAGTGGATTCATATAACATCTTTTATTTGGAAAGAGAAGACAATTATACAAACTAATGTTAAAATGTAACATTTTTCTATTGTTAAAGCATTCTATTACAACTCCAGCTGCACAATACTTTAGGAGCAACAGAAGGTCTGAACAAAGGTGATAATTTTATAGCAAAAGGGATAGTTCATCTCTCCAGAGAATAAAACTGTCATTGATCTTCATGACAAATTGAATCTCAGGGTCTGAAAATACAGACCTTGTTTTCCTTCTTTTATTTTTTTTTCATTATAAGGATGACTTTGCCTCTATTGTAAATCAAAAGTAACTAGGGCTTTGTGGTTTTCATAAAGTTACAAGGAACAAAAAAGGGCCAGTGGCACTGCTCTACTACCACACACCACATCTGGGGAGATTTCACAGGTACATTCTTTAATTTCTATGTGTTGACATTTTCTCTTCAGCCTCCTGGTTAAGGAGAGGGATCACACAAAATTTCTACAACTGTGGGGACAATTCTTTCAGTAAAATGTCATGGCTATAAAAAACCAAAAGTAGTAACATTAAATTTTTATTTGGTGTAGGGATGATCCCAAAGGAAAAGGTAAAAATACCAGAATTGATTTTCATTTGCTAATTTACATAATCAAGATGAACAACACATTAAAAATTACTTTCGGTGAAATCCCATTTGTCCATTTTAAGGGTAGAAATTAAAGGTGGGATGAGAATAGATATGTATTCAATTCTACTCAAGAGATATTTGTTAGGCACTATGCTTTTAAGAAGCTTACATGCCAAATCCACCTGTAATTAAAACTACAGATGTTGCAAGGAAAAAGTGCTATTAGACTATGGAAGAGGTGGAGCTTAATTTTAATTAGAAAATCACGGAAACCATAATACAAGTGGTGGCATTCAAGAGCTATGGGCTATTTGAATGAGCATAAAAGGGGGAATGACGTTGGAGGTGAGGGAATAGCATAAACAAAATGTAGATATAATAAAGTCCAAGGCATGTTCACAGATGATGGAACATACAGCTCTATATTGTAGGAATATTGTTGGAGATACAGCTGGGAAGATGAGAGTATTGGATGACACATTTAGAGACTTAATATCTAATTCTGCAGGCAATAAGGTATAGGAACTACAGGTGTGTGAGTCTGAAATCTGGCAAAATCGAGTTCAATACCCAGTGCCAACATTTAATAGCTATGTGATCTTAAGCAATTTACTAGGGTCTCTTGGAGACTTTTGGGTAATGTGGGCATGATACTAACTCTTACCTCATTTGAATGCTGAGGGTCATCATGATGTAATGCATGTAAACATTTAACTCTGTGCAGTACTGAATCAGTATGGGGAAAGTGTTAGCTATTACTATTACAGGCCATGGGGAACCATCAAAAGTTTTTAAATTGAAAAGTATTGTCACATGTATCAGGTAAGGACAGAGTTGGAGGCATCGAGAAGTGTGGATTTGGTGTGTGTTAACATTAATGGCAAAAAAATCATTTTAGAGATGATTACAAGAGATTATGGAAATCTTGAATAATGGGGGCACAAGATTAATTGCTGGAGACAATGTCTGGAGAAGAATTATGAATTTAGCTAGGCTTGAGATGAATTGGAAAGTTTTCAGCTCTTGATAGTTAAGGCATGCAAAAGAACATCAACCAAGAATACACAAAATTGTGTGTCAGTGATGCAAACTATATCTACCCTTAAAAAAAAACCAGCATATCAAGTTGAGGGTGCTACTGTTCTAGAAGTGAAATTCGTGATCATATTCTACAGCATTGCAGTTTAAACGGAATATAGTTACTATGATGATTTGAATGTTTGTGTCCCCTTCAAAATTCACGTTGAAACTGAATCCCCAGTGCGACAGTCTACGAAGAGGCAGGGCCTTTTGAAGGTGATTAGGCCACATGGGCTCCACCTTCATGAATGGAATTATTGACTCATAAAAAGGCAGGATGGAGCTAGCTCGGTCCCCTTTGCCCCATTTTCTCCTTCTGCCTTCTGCCACGTGAGGACAATGCATTTTTCCCCCTCCTTTTTTTTTTTTTTTGTAAATTTCATAAGTAAAAGGAAGCAATGGAAGTTGAGAGGTTCAACAAGATTAAAGATAGTGATAATTTATAATGTATAAACTCTTTAGTGTTTCCTTTTCTGAAAACAATTGACAGGTTGAAAACAAGGCCACTATGGAAGGATTCTTGGGGATAAAAACTCAAAAACTAAGTTAAAAAATTTTAAAACACTCTTCATTGGAAATGAATCAGACACTTATACAATAGAAAGAGTTTTTTATCAAGTAGAGCTTCTGTTGATTGATGGTTTTTCCACTGAAAATGATCCATCTCTGCAATTGATATGAAGCCACCATTGAAATGGAAGGCACCAGAATGAAGAGCAAAGTTTAGGCCCAAACAGAACTGTATTTGAGACTCAGATCTTCCACTTATGAGCTGTTGTATCCTGTTACATAAAATGGGAATAAAGTAATATTTTCCAAATAGGGTCATTGTGAGTATTTAATAGGATAATGAAGTGCTTAGTGTAGTTTCTGGCATGTGTTTATACTCAATAAATAATAGGAGATGGTGGCGGTGGTGACGGTGTTGATGGTCATGGTGGTGTTCGTGGTGACAGTAGTGATGGTGGGGGTGGTAGTGATCATGGTACTGGTGGGGATAATGGTGGCAATGATGTTGGTGGAAAACATTGGATACTTACTTTATAGCAGGCCCTCATAAATTTTAATGTATTGACAAATAACACAGAGATCTTGTTAAAATACATATTGGAATTCAGTAGGTCTGGGGCAGGGTAAAAGATTTTTTTATCTCTAACAAACTTCCAGGTGATACTGATCCTGCTGGTCTGAAGACCACACTGGATTAGCAAAGCTCCAGACTGAGAACAGTGTCAATCATACATGTGAAAAGAAATTTTAAAAAATACCATGAAGACCATTTCTCGAATGAAGTAAAGAGGATATAGTGATTTTTGCAGGAATCATATTCTTTGGAAAGGATTTTTGCTTTCCAATCCTGTGGTTTGACCATCAGACTATTAAATTTAGGTCAATAAGGTGTTTTTTTAAGCAACTTTGCAGAAGTACAACTGCATATATTTGAAGTGTACAATTTGATGAGCTTTGACAAATGTATATGCTCTGAAACCTAGGTCAGTAAGTTTTGTTGAACAAGTACTTCCTGACCTCCACAGGAGTGGGCAGATATGCAATGTGGGTGCTTCCGTTGAGGAATTTACAATTTACCAAGAACGGCAAATTACACATAAATAAAACATGTATGTGGCAATACAAGGATGAATAAAATAAAGTGTAAAAATGAACAGAATGAGCAATCAGTGCTTCTGCAGGACAGAAAGGGGAGATGAGCTGCTGCCTTTCAGCCCATCGTGGTGATTGTTGCATAGGCTTTTTTTCTTCTTCTCATGGACAGGCCACCATAGAGATAATGATCTATCTCAGAAAGCCCAAACAAACAACTCTTTCCATAATAACAGTGGTGGGAATTAGGAGAGTCCCAAGACATGCAACATCAGAAATTCTGTAAGAAAAATCACGAGAGATCCCTGGTGAAGATGGGAATGAAGGTATGGATAGAGAAAAATATTGCCCTTGGTGGTAGTTTAGACACCCAAAACTCCAAACTCAGAATCTCTCTTTAGGGTGAAGAAAAGCTACTATTAATAGTACTCATCAAAGTCTGAACTGGCTTCCATGGTATTTCAAAGTCCCAAATTGTAAGCCCACCTGAGCATGAAATGGCAAGCTGTTTTTTCATAGTTTTGGGATGGAAAGGTGGTGGAAGAGGTTTAAAATGCCTTATAAACCCTTACCCTTCAAATGCTTAGGGCTTCAAGAACAGTAAAGTTGAAGACAGTGCTCAAGTCACACCTCAATACAAACTGACTCTCATGATAAAAATAAGATATGGCAAAAATATTTATATCATGTAGAACATATATTTTCTTTGTTTCTCTTCTCAAGACTGTTCTTGGGCAAAGTTAGTGGAATAACAGCACTTACATATACACACATGTATGTTTTTATGTACACACAAACTCACACACAAACTTCTGCATGAGGCCAAAGGCAAAAATGCTTTATCATTTTACAAAAATTAATTAAAGCCAGTGAAAAATGGAATCAATTAGAGACAAAGTGCTGTGTAATATAAAATATTTTCTAATCATTGCATCTAATTAAAAAGAAGAGAAAATCATGACTTTTAAAGGTCTTTAATTATTATAGAAGAAGAAAATTAATTAGCAGAAATTCTCAGGTGGACATTCAGGGATGTCTCTGCACAAAAAGGATGTCCAGCTAAGGAGGTTTGGTAGGCTAAAATGATCAATGGAATTTCGGAGAATAGAGAACTGTGAGAGCTCTGAATAATACAAGCTTGTTTTATGATCTGTTCAATGTTTATTGTGCATACTATGACTCCAAAAAAAGATACACTATATTCTGTAACTTGGCATGGTAGGCTATGGGGTTTTCTGGTAAACCAGCCAGCCTTGTTTTTTATCTTGGGTATGAAAACTTGAGTGGTTTTCAAAGAATTAGCTTTGTGAATCAATGTACATTCATTGATTAGAAGGTGCTTCAAGATTTTTCAGTAGCCTCAGGGTTTTTATTATAAACAGGAATTATTTCTTCCAATGATGGAGTAAAATCTGTTGGTCAATGTTGGTTAATAACATGAGGGATATCAGCGTTGCCTCTATTAACTTTATCAATCTCATCTTCTTCGTTAGAGGGTGCTATTCTTTCCTCTTAGAACATTATTTTATTTTCTAATTAGACAAGCAACACATACTCATTGAAGATAGTGTAGAAAACCGATTAAATGTTCAAAAGGAACAAAGGAAAATCAGGTCATTTGCTATTAATACAATTATGGCAAAAAGCACAGTGCTAATACTATGAGATTTTAGAGCATCATAGCAGTTCTTTGTGCACAAAGCGATGTGTTAATCAACTCTGATATTACTTTTTATCATTTTAAATATTATTTTTAATAGATATATTTTTGCTATTATTTAAAAAAACTAAAATGGAGAAAGTATTTGTGCAACCAGTGTGTTGGGCAAGCCATAATCTGTGAAATGTGAATAGAAAGTAAACTCGTTCCTTCTCACAGTTGCATCTGCTCACCAATTCTCAGGAATTTGGGCTTTCTGACCTTGTGGATGAAATCTCAGGCTAGTCTCATAGATTTTCTGACCCATCTCATATTCAGATTAAAACTTCTCTCCTCCAACTCAGATGTGCTACAAAGTGGGGTGGGGGAGATGGGGGAAGTCTCACCCAGCTCCTTCGTAATTTCTCCACCTTATGTTCTACTTCCAACCCCTGACCCCTGACGCTGCCTCTAGCTTCCCCAGGGAAGGAGCAGTAGGGGAAAGGAATGTAAGTGTCAGACTGGTATAATTACCTTCTTACTTTCATAACCTCTTGGTGTGTCAGATGTTAAAAACTGATTCTCTATCTTCTAGGTAATTTTGTGAGTTCTTCAGAAACCCTGAAAATTCCCTTAGTAAAAGCCTCACCCACTGTAGATATGGCCAGCTCCCCAGTATCTGATTTCTGGAAGACCACCTTTCATCTGGGCTCACTGTTCCCCTGCAGGAAGTCCTCCTGGAAGGATGCTCTTAAAATGATTTCTCTCTCTGGTCCACATCTGCAAGCACTTGGCTGAGTACATGCTTCAGTAAGCCTAGCTGTTCTCCGGGCAACTCACATTCTCCTTGCCTGCCAGACAACTGTCTCTGGGGTGTGTCGGGAACCTTCCCTGGGTCCTCAAGCCCCAGTTCCACATTTCGAGTTCTCAGAGTGCTTCTCCCAGGAGCAGACTCTGAGACCAAGATTTAAGTGCAATTAGTTATGTGAGAGGTGATTCCAGGAAGCACCACTAGGGGATTGAGACAGGGAAGGGCAGGAAGCCAATAACCGACAAATTATCAAGCAATTTATAGCACTGCAGGCCACTGGGACTCATGCCCGTTGGGGAACTATGGGAAACCGTCACACATACCTAGAGTCAACCCTACTGGGGAAAGGCGAGCTGGGGCATTTATCTACCAAGTCCTTTCTGCCTTTCACAGGGGTTCCTCCCAGGGGTGTTATATCCCCTGCACTTCTGCCTGCCCTGTGCACAGGCCAAGTGAGCTCAGGGGACTAGAGAAAGCCTGCAAAGAGTTACTCATGCTTGCATTTGAGACCTGTTGGGTTAGCGTGCACTGGGGTGGAGGGTGTTGGCCGACAGCATCTCTTGTCTTTCACTTCTTAACTGGAGAGGGGGAGGAAGCTGTCTGTGTCTTGTTATTTCTAAGTGCTTTTATTTTTAAATCTCCATTTTATTTATTTGTCTATCTATATTGTGATAAAATATACATAACATAAAATTTTCCATTCCAGCCCTCTTTAAGTGGCATTAAGTATACTCATGATATTTTGCAACCAGAACCACTATCTATTTCCAGAACTTTTTTATCACCCCAAAGAGAAACTCTGTATCCCTTAAACAATAAACCCCATTCTCTTCTCTCCCCAGCTTCTGCTTTCTGGCAGAATGTCTATTCTGCTTTCTGGCTCTGAATTTGCCTGTTCTGTGTACCTTATATGCATGGAATTGTACAATATGTCTCCTCCTTTTCATGGCTGCAAACACTTCTTTTTTCATATCTTCATAGTGGGTGATAAGCTAAAAGTTCATGAAACTAGTTCCACAAACTTTTGGTCATGTGCTGCTCTGGTGGCCTGGCACTTCTCATGGTCTTCTCAGCTTCAAGGCCAGAGCCAAAACAGAGAAGGAGGTACATCCTGACAGCCTGTCCACATCTGTGTCAGCTCATGATCTAAAGGCTGTGGCTTCCATGGAGAGAAATCAAACACATGGCTTTGCCCATTAGCAGCACATCCTTCCATGTCATGCATGGATAGACCTTGATGCCTAAAGCAGTATGATCACAAGAGCTTCAATTGGCAGGAGTTTATTTCCCTTTTTGAGGTGTTTAGATACTCTGGAAACCTGGAGGGCGATAGAAATAACTTCTTTAAATGCATATTTACTCTCTAGGACTAAGTGATCCTTCAAAAAGGAAAGCAGTAACATTAATGAAGGATTTAAAAAAGACAGAATTTACTGAATTTTTAAGATTCAGTGTTGATGTAAAGAGCGAGCTCGCTTTTCTGAACTCAATTCCAGTCATTTATTTATTCAGTGTCTTTGGTATTTAATTCATATCTACTGTCATTTCAAAAATGATTTGGGATTGGTTTCAAATGGCTTGGTGGTGTTAGTGAAGATAGTTATGTTGACAATGTACTTCGGCATGGTAAGGTATTCTTTACATAAATTCATCATCTCAGTCTTCTGCTTTCGAGAAAAGGATATGGAGAGTATTGAGTTAAGGTAAAGCTTGGCAGATTTCATCATCTCTATTCTTAAAAAAAAATTAGCAGAAAACCAATTGAATGAAGAATTTGGCCATGCCTATTTATAATCTAGAGCCAGAATTATATATGATGCGTATCTATTTTTAAGGACAATGTAAAATTGTGTTCGTGGGTGGGGGAAAAAGAGGAGAAATAGCCCATTTGGGGATAAGGGCATCGAAAAGTATGTTATTTCCTAATAGAAATCCAGGATATTTTTATATTGGGGCCTCAGAGATGGAACTGAGAGTAGGAAGAGAAGGTGAGTACTAGACTGTACCAGAAAGCGTTGTAATAGCCTTTACAAAAATTAAGTTGGATCCAATTGGTCATAGTTTCAAGCCAGCTTGGCTCTTCCAAATTTTTTATTTCCTTGCAACTACCATTGCAAACAATTTTTAAGTATGTTTTGCATGTTTATACATACCAGAGCAAGTCAAGTAACATTCATTGTGGGTGTATTACGAAAATGGGGACAAAGGCAGATTTGGACTGGAAGTAGAAGAAACAAAAGCCCTCACCCCTGCCTGTGAGGATTAGATGTGTTCATGCTTTTGAATTGTCCCAGGGCTAAATTTCCTTTTCAATAAAATATTTTGTAGTAGTTCAAGCACATGAATGAGCAATGGATAGCCACATCCAATTAATTTGGACATGACCAATTTGAAATCTGTAGATTGGAGCTAGACTGGAGTTTGCTCTTGTATCTTCAGTTTCAGCAAACAAAGAGTGAAATAAACATAACCAGTTTTTTGAATAGTGTGAACTGGACAGGGCACCAGCATGAAATAGTCTAATTTTATTCCCAACAACTGCCTTCAACTCTGTGCTGTCAAATCTTTCCTGTCCTTTAACGACATCTCTGTCAGAATCCATAACTTTCCCCTGGCAATGGCCTCTAGCCAAAGACCACCAGGAACACATCTGTGGTTAACAAGTCGGGATTATTAGTCATTGAAGGGAGGGAGAACTCACGCTTCGGGGAACTGTGAGATATCTCAGTAAGAAAGTGTTGGAATGTGCTTGTTACAGAATAAATGTTGAATACAAAGGAAATATAGAAATAATATATAAACTTGAGTTACAACTAGCTATTCTAATGGCACAATTTTTTAAATCACAAAATATGCTTACCTGTTCAAAAGGTTTATTCAGGGTATTTTTAGAAATTGGCCTTTTAAAAATCTTTATATATCATTTTTCTTATGGTGAATAAAAGAAGTAAGCCTAACTAAGCAGTGAATTCACTGAACAAGCAGAGATACCAAACTGACACTCATGAAGAAATTAGATGAGGGAATCTGGGATTTTAAATGGCGCACACACAACAATGAAAACTGCTAAAAAAAAAAAAAAAAAACAAAACAGACAAACAAAACTGCCTTACCTGTTAGAAAGAGAAATTATCAATGCAATAAGCATTAAGAGAAAATTATTCTGAGAGCTAAATAAACTTAGCCAAAGTAAAAATGGAGAAGACATTTACTACCATCAGCATTTTATCCATGTTATTTTGACATCATAAATCCTCTTATTTTATTGTTCAATGGGGAATAATCAGTATATTCTGGAAATTGTTGCCTTTTATCCACATAGATTTTTGCAAGAACCGAAAGGAGCATTGACATTTACAGTATGTTAGCTGACAAAAACAAATCAATGGAAACTTCAGAAAGGGTATTCATGTTTGCAATTAGAATTAATCTATCATCCATTCTGGGTCAAGAAACTGGTTGCAAGTGGTGGGCAGGTAAAGACAATGTTGTCAGAAGATGAGCCTAAAAATACATATGTAACATTGTCAATTTAATAATAAAACTGATATGAAACAAAATTTCATGGTGCTTTGGTTACTGTCACAGAAATCATTTAAATTCAAATTATAGCAAACAAACCCAAGAAAACCCATTTAAAATCCAAAGAATTAGCATGGGTAATTCATTGAGAAATACCACATAATTCATATTTCAGACTTGGAAATTTGGACTTAATCACATCTCACTGTGTGGAGAGAGGGATGGATGAGCAAACCTGCTCATTTTTTAATTAAACCCAGAAATGAGGCTGAGACCACATTCTTGAATTTTTGGTTCAGGCATTCTTGTCCAAGTAACCGAACTTAGAGCTTCAACTCCTTATTTGGTTCTCATGAAGTGAATGGCCAGATGCAATGTTACACAGCAAATTTTGCTTGTTTTCATTTTCTTCTACCTGTAAAATTTCACCTGACAATATGAGATGAATAGTATAGAAGCAAAGTGCATGTAATTTGGAGGCCAGTAGACTTGCGTTTGTGTCCATGCATTATCAACATTTAACTGTGTCATCTGGGGCAATCACATGAACTCGTCATCCCTCATATTGCTTATCTTTTCAATAGGAATAATAATACTATTGAAAAATAGCATAATTATGGGAGACAATTTCGATCATGCCTATAAGACATTAAGCATAATTCGTGCACATACTAAGCACCCCATTAAGTATTAGCTGCTCCACTAAACTATCAAAGTCTTTACTTTTTTTTTTTAGACATCTGGTTAGTAAGGCCTTAGAGTGTGGTATATACACAATCTATTACACTCTAGTATTTGCAGTGTTTAGGGTATGGCAAATCCTCCACAACTTTTTGTATTTAATACCAGTAAAGTTACGCTAGCCCTCAGGTCAATGCAAATCAAAATCACGAGATACCACTTCATAACCACTAGGATGCTAAGATGGCCTTAATCAAAAAGACAAATGATGTGGAGATATTGGAACACTTATACACTGCTGATGAAAATGTAAACGATGCAGCTACTTTGGAAAATAGTCTTTCAGCTTCTCAAAAGGTTAGTCACAAAGAGGCCTAGCAATATGATCTATCAATTTCAATCCTAGGTATATATTCAAGAGAAGAGAAAACATATGTTCAGATAAAACTTGTACCCAAATGTTCCTGAAAGCATTATTTATAATGACCAAAAAGTGTAAACAACTCAAATTTCCATCAACTGATGAATGGATAAACAAAATACAAAGTATTATTCAGCAATAAAAATGGAATAGTGTTGTGAGACATGCTACCACACAAATGAACACTGGAAATACTTCAAGTGAAAGATGCCAGTCATAATGACCACATATTGTATAATTTTATTTACATTAAATGTCCAGAATGGGCCAATCTATAGAGACAGAAAGTAGATTAGTGTTTTGGAGTGGGGATGTTGAGGTAACTGCTAATGGGTATGTGGTTTCTTTCTGAGGTGATGAAAATGTTCTGAAATTGTGAGGATGGTTACACAACTCTGTGAGCATACAAAAAAATCACTTAACAAATAATAGCAAAGATATTAATATGAGAAATTCTGACACTACACGGATGTACAGTTAATAAACCTAATCACACCTTCACCATAAGCTGCTGCCAACACCTAGAATTAGAAAATGCTTCATTTCCACCATAGGATTCAATCCTTACTAAATGCAAATGGCCCTGGTGCTGTGGGCAATGTATTATATGTTGCTGAATATTAACCCCTTCATATGAGTTAATTAAAAGTTGACATACGGCAAGTAAATTTTGTTGAGAGGAAGGTAAAGCAAACCAAAACATCTTTTGCTTCCCAAACAACTAAGTTAGTACATGTACTGTTGCTGGAGAACTTCCTTTCTACCTTAAGTCTCCTCTCAGATGTTGCAGGAATTCATTCATCAGTCTGCAGACAACACAGAATTAGATGCACTATCGAAGTCCGCATGCACCTGGGTCATGGGAGTATGTAAGTATTGAGGCAAAATTCTTCAGCTTATTAGGGGACTAAACCTGTTTTTGAAATAACCAATCTTTTCTGTATGAGCCAAAATGCTTATTCAAGTGTACACCCATCCTTATCCCCTATGTTATAACAAGGAAAGAAGATACACAATTGAGGCCACAAATAGGCTGCCTGCAGGACAAATTGGGACCCCAAGGAAATGGTTTGCTTGGTCTGCAGGATGGTTTTGAATGATTTCTGTCAATATCTTAAGTGGGGCATGTGCTCTGCACTTCACTGCCATCCCACCCTGTCCCTAAAGGCAGGTGCTCCTGCTCAGCCTGCCCATGTATTTACTTGAGTTAGTGACTGCTTGTCTGAAGTTTTAAATAAAAGGAAAGACACATGCTAAAGTTCCTGTAGACATCTTAGAGCTCTAGAAAAGCTGGCGCATGCTGGTCTTTTCCTTTTGAGCCCCACGCAGCCACTGTCTAAGAGCCATGGGGAGGCACACTGCGTGGAATCCAAACTATCAGTTCCCAGACTTGATTGTGTCTCAGCATCACCTGGAGGGCTTGTTAAAGCACAGATTTCTAGGACCCGCCCCTGTGGTTTCTGATTCACTGGTTCTTGGGTGGGGCCCACAATTTGCATTTCTGATGAGTTTCCAGGTGATACCAATGCTGCTGGTCTGCGGTTCACACTTCGACAATCACTGATCTAGACAAATCTAAAAGCAAATATCAGTTTTGTTTGTTACTCAGCCTGGAACTCAAAAGTAAAATTAAAAAAAAAAAAATTAAAATAGCTACAGTTGCCAAATGAGCTCTTGAACCTGAGACAGGCAGGTCAGGCTCTTTTTGGCCAAGGGAACTGGGACAGCAGGAAGACTGTCCCAGTTCTGATGAATCAGCAGATACAGCTCTTAGGGGCAAGCGTGTGGGAGAGCAGAGCTCGGTGATAATAGGGCAGCCTGAGGCTTTAAATCAAGAAAGCTTTAAATCAAGAAAGGGCTGAGTAGTGTCCTCCACCTGGCTGTACGTTGTCATCCCTGAGGACCCAGGCCTAGGGATCTGAATGTGCTCACGCACCCCGGGCTAGGGGAAACCTGGCTGGGTAGAGTTGGGGGGCTTCATGCAGTCCCTCACACTGAGCGCTATAACACTCACTGGACTCACCCAAGGGGTAGAGAGCATGAAAAACCAGAAATTCTATTGGAGAAAAATAACACAACTTGAGAGACATATTAGGTCTTTCCTCAAGCAATTTATGATTCCCAAAGGGAAAATGGATATAGTATAGAGAATTTCCAATCTCTGGTGCTTCACCAAAGCTCCCGTGGGGGGACCAAGGCCCACAGCATGGGGGAAAGCCCACTGAGCTCCAGTCACCTGGCCAAACCAGAGAATGGGCCAGCTTCCTGCACCTGCCCCTCTACTGACTTAAAAAAAAAAAAAAAGGAATATTCCAAAAGTGGTCTACCTGTGGACATCCTCCCCACTCTAGCATTATTCTCTTCCTCTGCTAGAGTTGTTTTTGTGCTTCAGTATTAACTCATCTCCAACAACATGACACAGCTATAAAACTCCCTCCAGGGGATTAATTAAATGTTGTAACTCACCATGGCAATTAAAGGAGAAGGAAAGAGAGGCAATTTGCACAAGTCTTATGAAATCAGCTTTCTTTTCTCTCCTTTTACTCATGTTGGAACATATAGGCTGTGTGTGCTTCCCCCAGGTCTAACCCGGGTGCTGCTCAGGTGTGTTGAATGAACAAGTGCACCTGGTCTTTCACGGACACCCATGCATTAAGCTTTATATGATAGGCCTAAGACTGTTTTGGCTAAATTTATAAAAATATTTAATCATTTATTTCTAGATTATTTATATGCACATCTAGCCTGTTTTCATGCCTATCATTCTTGTCCTTTAGTCTCGACAAAATGACTGATTAGAAAGGTTTCCATTTCTATACCTTTCATTTATCTTCAGTGTCTCTCATAAATGTTGAATTAAGCAGGTTTTATGGAACTTATCATAAATTGTAGTTTTCATCGAAAGTGACTGTGACAGAGTAGATTTCTATACTTTCCACTTCAATAGCTCAGAGTTTCCAGGCTTTAGACTGAAAGGTTCGCACAATACAGAAATTGTGTGTGTGTCCTAGGAGGACGGTTTTTGGTGTGTCGTTTCATGTGTGCCTCTCCAATTTATTAGAATTTAGCAAACCCAAGGGGAGAGTCAGGAAACAAATAACTTTTTGTGAATTGGAAGTAGTAAGAACAATAATTTTTCCTACTGTAGAAATAAAGATACTTTATCTTTCAAAATGTATTTTCCAAAAGGTATTTTTGAAAATTAACACTTCCCACGTGCCAGTTACTGCACAAGTTTCATGCCATTTAATCCTTAAGATAACCCTGAGGTAGGTACTATTACTATTCTCAGTTTAT
The DNA here is from genome assembly GCA_028533085.1 of Varecia variegata. Classification (NCBI taxonomy): domain Eukaryota; kingdom Metazoa; phylum Chordata; class Mammalia; order Primates; family Lemuridae; genus Varecia; species Varecia variegata. The sequence continues at coordinate 145,356,052 of CM052436.1, read as the reverse complement.
AGATAGAAAAACAAAGCAAGGTTAAGGTTAAGTAAATTGTCCAATATCAAAGAATGGAAGAAACGTTATTTCAAACTAAGAGAGCCTAAATAAAATTACATATATACACACATGCACATATACATATCAATGTATAGGTATGCAATATACAAACATATGTGCATTCAAATATATTAGTGTAACATTGTATTTGATTGTGGAAAAATAAGAACTAGAGTTAGTACCTCTCTACTATTTTACCACTACCACCACCACAACTTCCTCTACCAACATTATTTCTACATGTATTATGTGCTGAGAACTAGACATACACTGTCTTAAATTTCTCTAACCCCTATGAGTTAGGTACTACTAATGGCCTCATTTTACAAGTGAGAAAACCAAGTATAAGTAATTTACCCACTACACAGCAGATAAGTTAGAGTATGCTTGACTCCAGAGCCTAAACTCTAAATTCCTGTGCTATATCACCACTCAATGCCCAATACGAATGAGACTTTTATCCAGTAGGCAATTAGGAGTCAGAGAAGGTTTTAAAGCAGGGGGCTTAACATGATCCAAGGATGCTGAGTGGGCTTTGGCAAGCATGTTCTGGAAATCATTAACTGAATTGTTGAAAATGTTCTGTTCCCTGTTTTAATATTTGCTGTGGCTGACAGCTGGTGTCCTCATTATGGGATTGTTAATACATCACTGAGCCTGGCAAAGCATTGGTCCTTGCTGGATAGAAGCCACTTGAAGTTTTGCCATTATATGTATGGAAGGTAGTTACCTATTTGTGTATCTGCTTTTTCTAATCAATAGTGAACAATTTGACAACAAGAGCCTTTCTCTGTCTGTGAGCATGCCAGGCCTCACCAGTGTCAGGCAGAGTTAGATGTTCTGTAAGTTAGTGAAGACAAAAAAAAAAAAAAAAAAAAAAAGGATGTACCATGCATTCTTAGGTGGCAGGAGGAAGGAAAGACTACTTCCTGGGCATCTGTTGGTAAGTTAGTCATATGCACATGTTTTCTGAATAGCAACATTACCTATTTGCCAGGTTAGGAGATTTTTCAATTATTCTAGAATCCTGGAAAATACAAATCACCTCTCTTCTTTTTCAGCTTCGCTATAGAAATAATGCAATAGTCTGATGAAAAGGGTGGAGGTTTCTTCCTGAGAAAAATGCAAGAGGATCTGATTTATGTCAGCTTACCTCTTACAGATGCATCAATGTCACTGCCTCCCTAAATAACAAAATTAAATGGCTGGAAAAGGGCAATCAAGGTGGCTGTCACATTCCAGCGAGTAGAAGTCAGTGCAACATCTGTTTTGCCTGCTGTTTCAGAAGTCACTGGAACAGTCTATAAACTAGGAATTAAATTTCTACGCTTTTCTTCCACATTGGTGGAGACTGTGTGAGAATTGCAATTGCTTTGCTGAGGATTGTTTTCCATAAGTTCATATGTCTAAAGAGAGTAGTGACTGGCCTCAAAAAAAATGCTATTGCTGACATCTGTTATGAGTTATAGTATATCCATATTTTTACACTGGCAAAAGTAAAGTTACAAATCTCAAAAGCCAAGATTATACTAGTATTTTTTATGTTTGGTTTGATTTTTTTTAAACCTCTTTCCTCATCTATAACTCCTCTGCATTTTGTATCGCCTCTGTTTCCTTGAACAATGGGCAACTCCAAAATACTTGCATTTATTGCATTTCCTAGGATTCAAAAGGACCAATAGCCTATTCCACTGGTGTTCATTGAGTATGTTTTGTGTTAAGTTCTATGGTAGCCGTCAGGCATACGACAATTCAAGTGGACCCTTAAGGAGCTCACAGTCAAATGGAGGAAGAAGACATGGAACCAGGTAGTAATAAGAGAATGTTCTAGTGCTAGAAAACTAATTTTTGTTTATCTGATGTTTGTTAAGAAAAGGGAGAGAACATTCTGGGCCTGTGGGAGAGATTTCTCAAAGGAAGTAAAAAACAAACAAACAAACAAAAAGCTAGACTTTCAGTGATGACTTCCATGTGAGTAGCCTGAGATGGGGCATCCCAGGCAGAGAGAGTTGTGCGAGCCGGGGTACGTGTTATGATAACGTGTGTCCAGATGGTTACTGCAGGGCTTCCCTGTCTACATTCTGAAGAATTCTAGGGTTAATTAGCATTCTAGGGGAGAAGAGTTTCTGCAGTTAAGTAACTTTGGGAAATGCTAGGAAAAAGGAAATTAAACAGGCTTCTAAACTGCAGGACCTTGCTAACATGTTCCCAAAGAGGAGGGCGCACAGGCTGCAAGGTTTAACAACCTTACTTTTAGTGCAGTTCTGGAGGTAGACCACCTGATTTGATTCCCAGCTCCTCTACCTAACAGCTTAATAACTCGGTGAAATTGGATAAATTATATAATCTCCTTGAGCCTGTTTCCTCATTCTTTTGAAAAGAGGATAATCTTAATCTTTACCTTATTGTTAAAATTGTATGAAGTTACTTAATGCAGTTAAAGTACCTGCTTAGCACAGTTCATGGTACAGTAAAGTATCCAATAAGTGTTTGCTATTCTTTTTCATTTTACAACATCATGTTGAAAATAACATAATGCTCAAATAGAGTAAATTTATGTATTTGGATGATATGAGGCATTCTTGTCAAAGCAAATCAGCAGGATTTGATATTCTATGTCGAATTTTGCTCCATAAATCATCCTTTCTTGTTTGAAGAAAAATAAGAAATTCGAGATACAAATCTGATATGGTAGGCCAATTTAAACTTCAGTGTATAAAGCATCACCTTGGCATTTGACCTTTTTTTGAGGGAAAATAAAAAAAAATATATATATATATGTTAGAAAAAGAAAGAAAATTGGCTTCTTCATGATCATGACACAGTAAATAATGAAAGCTGAAGAAAGGGTTCTGTTGGGTTCAGATTTGAGTAGAGTTCTTTAGCATCACCTCTTTGGGTGAACAAAATAATGCTCAAAGAATTAGGGCAATAATTTTCTCTACAATGAGACCTTTCACATCCTAGCATGTAGGTTGCTCTGTAAGTCATCAATCCTTGCAAGATCTCAGAGGTATGTAGTGATAATAATTTACTGTTCTATGTGTATAGATCAGGGTGGGAAAGGTCAGCATTTGAACGTGGAAGAAAATCATAAGCTATCTCATGTTATGTCCAGACCCAAAGCACACAATCACCTGTCTGAAACAAGATTATGACAAAGCCTCCGTTCTTTGGGGACAGTCTTAATTTTTTTCCCTTCTTTAGTTCTTTATGCCATTTCTCACTTTCAATAAAACCAATTTACAAAATTCAATCTGCAAAAGTCAAAGCTGATTCTCATTACTAATTGACAGGAGAAGCTCCTCTGAAAACTGCCAATTTAACACGGTAGGAAGCAACCGAAAAGGGAAAAAAAAATTTCCACCAGAGCTATGGGGCATGAAATCAATGCCAGTTGACAGATTCCTGCTTAGTTAAAAAAATGATTTGATTAAATGATAGAAATCGATCATTGAGAGAATTTATGTTTGACAGGACACTAGAATTCGGACTTTGATTCCCGCTGTTCCTGCTCCATCAACTGTTTGAATTGCTCTAAGAGGAAGCACAATGTGAATACAAGAATACCACCTTAGATGTTCTAGCAAAGGGGAGCAACCAGCAAGCTCACCTCTATTTAACTGGCCCGTGTAATCACCAAGCTACATTTTTATAGCCTGCCCTTGGCATAATTTTGACAAGGGGATAAAGGCCACCCTTTATAGCCCCAGGATCTCCCCGCCCTTGCCTCCTTGTCCCTCTACCCTAACAACTACTGTGCTATGAAAACTCTTGTTAAAAATCTGTGTTTTAGAGAATTTTGCTGACCCCATGTAATGGCCGGTCCATCTGGGCAGTTTACCAAGGTGCCAATATCAAAGAATATCACACTGGAAAGAGAGAAAATATCACTGGAAAAGTAAAGGCATGGAAAAAAAAATCTATATGTACTAGGACTTCTCTCAGGGAAGGTTCTAAATCTCAGGATTGGAGGTTTAACGACCACTAAGAGCAGTAAGGGCAGGGAGGAGAGCCCAGCAGGTGGGCAGCTGGTGAGCACACTCATGCCTGGTAATGGGGTCTCTGGGGGATCTTGCTACTGGGGTCCACTCAGCTGGACTGTGCAGTAGTCTGGGTCCAGGGTCAAGGCATCTTTTGACTTTCAAAAGAAGAAAGCAATGCAGATTCTTATGTTAAAAATCTCATGATTTTTTTTTAAAGCTGATATCTAATTCAAATTTCCTTAAGCACTAGCAAGTAGGCAAAACACCTTGCACACAGGTCACAAGTTTTAAACCTTTGCTGAATGTGGTTGGGAGGACAAATTTGATATGTGAGTGTATGTGCATTTGGGGGGTGGTGATAAGAATGGTCAAATACAACCAAAGGGCATGGTTAAGTCACAATAACTGACCTCAGTAAATTACCTTCTAAGATGGTTGGTCCATTTGTCAGGCTGAATGCCAGATGCAAGTTTGGGGCCAGAGCTGAATTGCTTGGTATAACATAAGAGAGTCAGGATTTTAAAAAAGCAATACTATTTCCCAATTTTTCTCCCATGTAGTCTTTTAGCCACTCCTTTAAATGAATATTGAACAAATATTTGAAGGCTATTGATTTACATAAGTGCCAAAATATTACCCAATTTTCAGTGTCCATATATTTTGGTGATGTGTTAGATTTACACTTGGGGGGAAAAAAGAAAACATAGACAGTGGCAATAGTTTTAGATAGTTGATTACAGAGGAATTATCTCCATGTTAAATGGCAGTTTCCAACTGAAAAATATCTCTCCTCATCCTACTACCTTTGTTTCTTCATCGTGTTTTTATATGTCACCTTCATTTTTACCAATGGGAAATTCATTGGTATCAATAACATCTTTGTGGAAAATGCAAATGTCTTTGAGAATATAAATAGTGTCCTTCACACATCAGTACAAACTAGGTCAATCAGCTTACTCTCTCTTAACACTTACTAGGTAAAGTCAGTTACAGTGACGGGTTGGGGCATCTGGAGAAGGGTAGATACCATGTAACATGTATTACTTTTGGGGTAGCCAAGTGGTAGGTAAGAGAAATCCGAGCAGGATAGGGGTGCATTTTGATCTCGGAGTATATTCTAGGAAATAAAAGAACTATGTTAAAGACAAATTTCTATTTCAAAATTTTAATTAGGGCTATACCAAATGCACATGAATTTTCTTTTATCCCTCTTTTTCCTACAGTGTTTCTATTATTGAGTGTTACTAACAGTGCTGCAATTTGGCAAATAGTGTAGGTTAATTGGACTTTTAGGTAGTTCTATGAACTTAACCATGGTTAACACTCTTTGGAAAAAATGGAAATATTCTCAGGGCAAAATAATTCACTGCGACTTCCTCTCACATGTTTTTAGAAAATAATTACAATAAAGGCATATGTTTGTGTGTATGTATACATACATACAGTTATATATGTATGTATATGTTTGTGTGTGCATATATATACACACACACCCATATATGTCTAGAGAGAGGCAGAGATACAGAAGGACAGAGAGACAGAATAAATGATGTAGCAAATTGTTAAAGCTGAGGAATCTCGGTGAAGGGTATATAGTAGTTCTTCAAACTATTCTTGCAAATATTCTGTAAGTTTGAAATTTGTTCAAAGTAAAAAACTTATGGCTGGAAGTGGTTCTTGGAGCAGGTAAAGTTTCTACTGTAGATCCATGCTACAAGAGAGTTAATTAGGAAAGGCCACATTTACCAAGCTTAGGTTGATGGACTGGTGTGTTGTGCTAGGATGATTATTGTCAAATTTTACCAGGAAAATGGGGGAAGCCACACACCTGGTTTCAGGCTACATTAATATACAGTAGAAAATGAATCTGGTAAATTTTATGTTTCCCAGAATGATATTAAGGCCCCAATAGAAATTGTTCCTAATGTCTAGGTCAAATCAATTTTTTTGACTGAACACAATGCATTGCCTTCTACTTCATTTTCCAGTGTAAAATTTATGACAAGGAAATGAAGAAGATAATCCACTTTCTGTATCTACCCTCACAAAAGTCAAGGTAGTGTTATTTTTCTCTTTTCTTTTAAAGATTATTTTTGTGTCTTGTTAAATCTCATCCTTTCTGTGTATATTATGTTATTGTGGAAGAATATTCAATACCCAGACTCTGGTTCGACTCAGGACAGGAATAGAGAAAATTGATACATGTGGTGATGTTAGACTAGAATAATAAGGTAATGATATAAGACTCTAGATGTTTAATTTGGCCTCTCTCCACCCTTTCCCCCAATAATGAGGCATGAGGCAAAGCCTTTAAAAGGTTTACTAAATCAAACTCTGTGAAGATCTGATTTTTTGTTCTTTTTTCCTGCTGATCATCGGCTGTTCTGGGCATCATTGTAGCTTCTTAGAATTCCCAGTAATACTATCCTTCCAAGGGGCTGCATTCTCAAACACTGACAGGGTCCAGGTGGGTGTCTATAAGAGCAAGGCTGGCTTGGCGTTTTAAAAACCTCTGCTTTGGTGACTAACCAAATGAGGTTAATGTTTGGACCCAGTGTTTTCAAGTCTAGAGAAACTGGAAATCAGATCTGTTAAGCTGAAACTGAAAGATCCTGATTTTCTAATGTTCAAATTTAATTTTTAGATTTCCAAAGCAATGTGGGTGGGCTAACATTTTGGAGATATACAACTCTTGTTTTTGGCCTGGGTCTGACTGTGGGCTACCTGTTAACCATTTCTGCTGAGTGGTCCTATTATGGACTAAGTCATATACCCTCCAACCCCCGATTCATGTTAAAGCCTTAACCCCCAATGTGATTGTATTTAGAGATAGGGCTTTTAAGGAGATGATTATGGTTAAATGAAGTCAAGGGTGGAGCCCTAACCCTATAGGGCTGTTGTCCTATATGAAAAGGAAGAGATACCAGGAGTACTGGCACACAGAGGAAAGCTGTGTGAAGACACAGCCAGAAGGCTGCCATTTGCAAGCCAGGCAGAGAGCCCTCACCAGAAACCAACCCTGTGGGCCCTTGCTTTTGGACTTTCCAGTCTCTAAAACTGTGAGAAAACAAATTTCTGTAATTTAAGCTACCCAATCTGTAGTATTTGGTCATAGCAGTTTGAGAAGACTAATACAGGTCCTTTTTCTTTTTTTTGTTTTTTCTTTCTTGAAGTGAATATTTGGTTAGAGGGATATTAGGTCATAATTTATCCATATTGGGAACATTGGCTGTGAGAGTCTTTGTCATGGCTTTATTGCTATCTGTGTCCAAACAGGGGTTCTTAACCTGGGCTCCACACCTTTCCAAGTTCATGAGGACAATTCATTGTCCATGAACTTTGATGGACAAAAACAGTATTGCTATTTTTGCTAACTTCTAACTAAAATACAGTATTTTGTTTTTGCTGGTAATAAATCACAGTAGCATAAACAGTAACTGTGACTTTGTCACTGATGGAAATCACAATCTTGCCAAATCATATTACAATTGTTGCAGATATCTCAATCATTTATGTTCAATGCTATTTTGACATTATGGGAATTATTGGGTCCATAGCTAATTCTTATTATTTTATTCATTAAAATGAAGCAGATATTATGTTACAAACATGTTTTTAATATTTTGATAACTGTATTTTACTATAATGGGCTTCCTTTGCAATTATATGTATTTTACTTTATTCATTTCAAAACAGCATACTAAGGGGGCACCCTTAGTATTCACAGGCACCACCCTGATGCAAAGCACCCATGGCATGGAAAGTTTTAAGAAATCTCTGATGTACACTAGTGTCTCCAAATTACCGTGGATGGACTGGCCTTTGTCACAGAGTAAATTGAATTCTGTCCTTTAAGCACAAAGTCATAATAAATAAATGGAGTATGAGCTCAAGCTGTATGAGCAAGCTTATTTGATAAGCCTGTGTTGCTTACACTAGCGAATGGCACAGGGCTCCTAATGGGATATGGGTCCAGCCAGGAAGAGACTTAAGAGACTACATAATTCGCTCAAAATAATATATGTAGCAAATAGGAGAAAGAGGGCTCTAGCTCAGACCTCTCCACCTTCAGTGAGAACTTGGGGCAGTAGTCCCCAACTTTTTTGGCACCAGGGACCAGTTTCGTGGAAGATAATTTTTCCACAGACTGGGTTGGAGGTGGGAATGGGGGACGGCTTCAGGATGACTCACGTGCATTACATTTATTACATTTGCAGCCACTCCCCAGCCCTAGCATCACCTCCTCAGCTCCACCTCAGATCATCAGGCTTTAGATTCTCATAAGGAGCATGCAACCTAGCTCCCTCACATGCGCAGTTTACAGTAGGGTTCGTGCTCCTGTGAGAATCTAATGCTGCTGCTGACCTGACAGGAGGCGGAGCTCTGATGCGAGCTCAGATGCTAGCGATGGGGAGCGGCTATAAATATAGATGAAGCTTCACTTGCTCACCCGCCAGCTCACCTTCTGCAGTATGGCCTGGTTCCTAACAGGCCACGGACCCATACAGTCTGCAGCCCTGGAGCTGGGGATCGCCAACTTGGGGTATGCCTCTTCACACCCTATTTGGTAAATACTCAACTTCTTTGAATCATGAATGTATCATCTATCAGATGAAAAATATTTAGATGATTTATTAGGTTATATTCAACAGTCTATAGCTTTCTAATAGGGAGAGAGATCCCATTTTGTAAACAGCTTTTATGTGTAAGCATTTTTAGAGTTTTGTTGTTGTTTACAGCAACTTGATGACTTGTATGTCAGATTGGGGAAATGGGTTCAGAAAGATCAAGTGAATTGCCCAAGGTTATACAATTTGTAAGCAAAAGAATCTGAATCCTAACTCAGCTCTCACTTTAACCTACTATAGGTGGACTCCTCTATGATTCCCTCAGGCTCCCCAGGCCAGGCTAGATGCAGGATTGGATTAATGCAACTGAGCCAATGAACCAAAAGAGACATTCCAATTTTCCCCAATCCCTTGCTTCACTGTAGCACTGGAAAACCAGCCTCACTGGGCTTGTGTTCATAACTTCGGGGGAATGTAGAGGTTTAGTCATCACTGCTGTGTTGGAGACCTGTTTGTGCCCAAACTGACCTGGGCTCTAACAGATTCTCCCAGAGAAAGGTACGTGTTCACAATCTACAACTGACTCGATCTGCCATCCCGTATTTGACTACTGGTGTTATCCAGAGTAAAGTCCAGGTAATGAACCCCATCCATGAGTGCATACCTGCTAAGTCTGCCCCAGGGCTTGGTCTCCTGGCTGTCACCTGCTTGTCCCAGTTCCTAGACACTGACAATCGCATGGATGGAGTGGAGACAATTCCTCACTGCAGCCTCAGAGGTTCCTCTGGCAAGGCCCTGAGTTCATTAACAATGTCCATCTAGCAAAACAACAGAGAAATGACAGCGTGTTGATTGTGCCCTTTGTTAAGGAATCTTTGAAAAGCCAGAGTAATTATCAATTTTTAAAGTTATCGACTTTCAGTGGAATTGTATCTATCAGACCTTAACTGGCATTGGAATAGAAGTTAAATCATTATCATCATTTCTGGAGGAACAGGAGGATGAGGAGATGCTTTCGTTTCCCTGTGGTTGGCAGGCTTTCAGGAGGCATTTCTCTCTCCTGTGTCACTGCTAAAAAAAAAAAAAAAAATCTATACAAATCTTGTCAGGGAGAGCATTTCATACCCTTTTTGGCGATACACGTGGTTTGAAGTGGAGGGGAGAGATTTAGACATGAAATTCTCCCAGCCTTTAAGGCAAGTTGTTTCAGTGACACTGTGAGAATCGTTTACAAAACCTGGTGTTTGGTACCTTTGAAATAAATGACCTTGTTTTTCAATGTCATTCTCTCTTGTCGCTTTAATTAAAACAAATAGCAGACATGTTCAAAAAAATGAAAAGCTATTGGCAGCTTCACCCATTTTGTTTGGTTCTCAATCTCTCAAGGCTTTTGAAAGAAAAGAAAAAAAACTTTAAAGTGACATTCTGTGATCTAGGCTCTCTGCTCTTTGTGGATTTCTGCCTCATTCTCATGAGGTCCTTGGGATACACAAAAGCAATTCATCCATCCCTCTTTATCCTCCAAATTTCTCCTACAGGTTGGCCCAGAGTGGTGTGAAAACAAGTGAGCAGGGAATTTGGAAGAGAAAGTGATCTCAGGCAGGCGTTGAAGCTGTGTTGGGGGGGGGGCGGGCTGTTTATGTTTACTTAAGGGGGTTGCCAGAGGTCTTTCTTGGAACTGGAAAGGGTCCTATGTGCAGTAGGCAGCCTCACCCTTGCTACCCAAGGCCGAGTGTGTGCCTGGGAGGTGCATATTCAGTACAGCAGGGGAGGCTAGTGATGGAGCCAGGCTTCCAACCTCCGTTCTGTCACTAACAAGCTAGGTGACCTTGGGCAAAGCCCTGGATGACTTTAATTCTCAGTGTCTTTCTTCATCTGCCTCACCAAGATAATAGCACCTGCCTCATAGTGTTGTTGTGCAGATTATAAACTTCCTAGTTTATAATCTGCACAAAAAAGTCAGGGAATTTTATCAGTTTTGTTCATTGATGTATCCTGGTGCCTAGCATTGGGTAAGGCACACAGTTAGTGCTCCATAAATATTTGTGAGTAAATAAAACATGATCAAGTTCTTAGTATAGCTGCCAGGCTAATAAATGATAGTTGCTATTATTAGTAGTATTCTTATTTTCCCCATGTGTTTTCAGCTTGGCCTCATTCAGACTCAACCGGCCACTTGATTGACAGCCCTTGCCTTCTGTCACTTGGAGCTTTATTCTCTTAAACACTTTCAAGTCCTTGCGAGGAAAATTTCAGTGACAAATTTTAAACACTTGTTAAGCATAATCATTTATGTTCAATGTGAGCAGTTATGTGAAAAAAATTCATGAAAAGAATATATTTGTCTCTTAAATGACAAAACAGATGCTGACACTTTTCACCTTGCAAAGCTTAATGATCGAAGTCATCTCTTTGGTTGGGTTTTAACCACTAAAAATGATGGGGAGATTTAAGAACGTCTTGAATAATTTCCTGACTCCAATTTTGGCCAGGCTTTCTCCTATTGTTTTATTTAGCTTCTACTTATCTCAGTAATAGAAGGTTTGAAAACCTTTGTTGAAATTTTGGGGATGTTTTTCCCCTCTGTATTAGATATCTCAGGTCTTTACAAGGTCTTCATGCTTTCTGATCATCTTTCATGTCTTGTTTAAATGCTGCTTTTAGCTCACAAAGAAATGATTCTGCTCAGAAGTAGGAACCTTCACTTAACTACTAGTGGCCAGAAGTGAGCTGAGGCCGAGGTCAGGGTACAGGGAAGTGAGAAGGGATGGATGGGAGCAAGGAGAGACAAACTGAGGGACCATTTCAGTCTTGTCCCCACTGGAAAGGTACACTAGGATTGGGTAAAGTTTAAGATGCCAGGGCACGTTTTTTTTAATATATTGAAGTGTTTTTACATCAAGTACTTATTAAAGCTGCAGATCCCTGGGCCAAAAAACAGAAATTTTGGGGTAGAAGACAAAAATCAACATTTTAAAATAAGCCTCCATGTGGAGACCCTCATCACAGTAGACCGGTGATACACACAAACCCAGGACCAACCCAGATGAGCAACTAGAGCTGTGGTTTACAGTCATCAGACCCAAGGACACCTCCCAACTCTTTTTTTTTTTTTAAAAAAAAGGGAATACACAATTTATTTAACATTTAAACTTCATTAAGAGATTTACTCTATGATAATGTAATGGAGTTTTAACGCTGCCTAGGCTATGATTGCTTCCTGAAATTTAGAAATAGGGTCCAGTTCATACTTAGCACTTACTAAAATTCTTGATTGAATAAACACAATGCCAAACACAATGTATTCAAATTTTCTGAAAAATCAATTTTAAAGGTCTTTCTAGTCATAGTATTGATAAACACAATAAAGGCAAACATGCTTGTTTAACATAATTGGCTGATTTTTATACAGCACTTACATCGTTTTAGTCCACAAGTATATTATTAAATGATAGAGAACATCTAATACAACCATTTCTACAGAACTAGGAAATCAATTTCTAAGAAAGAAAGATTTTACAAACCCAGTCTTTTATACTCAACACCAAAAGTCTAACGGGACTCCTTTCTTTTTATATGTAGTATTTTGTAACACTTTCTCAAGCAGCTTAGATAATTTATAGATAATGTTACCTACCTGTGCAAATAGTGCTAAAAATAAATATATATACTCCTAAATGTAATAAAAACAAAACGTAAAACAAAAGTAATTTATGATGAATATGCAATTCAATATGTAAGTGTTCAGGCACAACTAGACTACAATACAGTGAATCAATTTATATGTGCACTTAGACATGGTGTCACCATGAATGTAATAGCTACAAAGAAAATTGGTCCAGATGTTATGTATTGGCAATTTAAAAGCTGAGGTGCCAATGCTTCTGGTAACATAATTTTCCAAAATGGTGAATGACTCTTAGTAAAGTTTTGAGCAAAAGACAATCTTCCCTTAAATTGCATTGTGGTTGCATTCCTGGCAAAATCATTTACATGTAAAAATAGTGCTAAAAATACTTTGTCTTTATAGATAATATGGCATTAATATCTTGGCTCAAATAATTACAAACAGGTTTCTCACCTACAGGAACGTCAAGCAAGATATTCAAACATCATGACAAATGCACAACGCAGAACAATTCATTATGTGGTCTCATCTGTGCAGGAAACATAACACCCAACTCCTATCTACTATAATAGATATGAGTAGTATCCCCATCACACACCAAGTGCCTTAGCAACGAAAGAAAGCCCTTCCTCTGATTTCTTCCCCCAATTTCTACTCTGCTGCCATTTAGAACCATTGAACTAGAGAGTTAGGAACCAATGAGAGACATCTGAGAGCAGAGCCTAACACAGACCTGTTGTTAGATCATGGAGCCACGTGTGAACAGTCTCTGCTCATTTTCTATGGACCACCAGTGATTTGGGCTGGCAAGTTCTTTATATCCAGGGAGTAATTTCATTGCCATACAAACTCTCCTAAGTGGGTATAAAGCCCCTACTTTACAGATGAAGAAACTGAGGTTAAGTAGCCTGTCCAAGGTCATTGAATGGCATAGTCAAGTGTGTTCGATGTCAAAGGCGAGACCTTTCCACTGCACCCTGATGCCTCCCAGAACAAGAGGACGGTGCTGACCATCAGCAGTGCCCGTGTACGATGGAAAGAGCCCAGAGGAAAAGAGAAAAGTTAGAGGTTTGAGTGTAACCTGTAGCAAATGTGGTGTCTAGTATTTAAGCCTAGAAATGGGTACACGTCTTTTTTTGCTAGGACTTTAGTTTGCAGGGTTGAATCCAGTTAGCCAGGAGTGGAACTTGGCTTGGGTTTTGCTTTTGCTATAATTATTCTTCAACACAAAAGTGTCCAAACTCCCATAAATATTGCTCTGTGTTTAGGGGCAGCTGGTCTGCCAAAGCGATCTGCTCTGCCCTCAGCTCTGGGTGTTTCCCGTGCCTCAGAGAAGGCCTCGTTCTCCCAGACTCTTGATCTGGCTCCAACTGGGGAGGATCACTTGTTAGTGGACACTTGCCATCCTGACGATAGGGGTAGAGACAGTGTAACCTGACCTCCCGGTTCAGGCTCAGATATAAGCAGATGCTGTGTCTCTGGGGCCATAGGGTGGGGCCTTCTTAGTAATGCTGTGCCCCTTCCCATATTCATGGACATCTTATGATCTGGGTGGATGCATTCCTGCCTCTTCCCCTGGGATTCAGTAGGGCTTCCCCTATGTATTGGAGGTGACAAGGTTTATTGCCTTTCCCCCAGTGGTTTAAGACTTTTTGGTACCCAGGGAGACAGGGAAGAAGGACCTGGGTGGGTTTCATGCTTCCCCACCCAGCCTGGGCTCCTGTTTCCCATTCCTGCACCAGGAGGGAGGCTTACTCCAGGCTCTTGCCATGATTTCAGTCTTTCCTATGAACATTTTGTGATATCCATGCAAAGGGCAGGTATGAATTCCTCTGTGACTCCCAGAGATTCTGTATTTTCTTGCCAGCCCACAGTCAGCCTTAGCTGATTGCTTCTTCTTATTATTTTTAAGAGATGGGGGATAGGGGCCACATGTGGTCTTCTGGATCCTTGAGTGCGGCTGGAATCCAAATTTTATAGAAACAAATCCATTTAATAAAGGGATCTGTCCTGTGAAGTTTGGATTTTGTCGAGGGGCTGCACTTGGGGATCTGGAGGGCCACATGTGGCCTTGAAGCCACAGGTTCCCCAAAACTCCCAGCTGAATTGCTGCCGAGTAGCTGGGGGTGCTGAGTAGCTGGGGGTACAGGCACAGCACCATGACACTGACTCGCAGACTTCTGAAAGCTTTTTTGGCTTCTCACATCCACCACCGCTAAGTGTGTGCTTAGATCCAATTTCTTCCTGAACGTGCCTGTCTGTCTTCAGATTTCAGATTAGTTACAGCTCTCTGATGGGTTCAAGATTAATTGTAAATTGGAAGATTTTTCTGGTGTTTTTGCTATTATAGATGTGGAAAGGACGTTCTTTTCAGTTTTTTACAGCTTAAGCGGAAACTCAAAATTGTTTTAGAAAAACATTATTTCAAATTAATATATGTACATGGTTAGAACACAAAATTGTGCCAGGGGTCCCCAACCTATGGTGAGTTGTATAATTATTTCATTATATATTTCAATGTAATAATAATAGATATAAAGTGCACAATAAATGTAATGCTCTTGAATCATACTGAAACTATCCTCCCTCCTCCCAGGTCTGTGGAAAAATTGTCTTCCATGAAAACCGTCCCTGGTGCCAAAAAGGTTGGGGACCTCTGCTTTAGACTACCCTTGGTCATCCACATGCTATAACCCAGAAGGAATGATTTTTATTATTTTAACTCTTTCTGGTTTTATTTCTTTTACTGCTTAGTTATATTGCTAAGTAAGTATATTTATAGCTATTTCTTGATTGATCAATTTTAGACATTATCTATTGACTAATATGACAGATGAGGACTTAGCTCAATACTACAATGTTCTATCTCCCTTTCCTAGAATATAGTTATGTTTCTATTTTTAGTTTCTATCTTGGCAATATTTGTAACATTAAGCATTATATTCTCACCATACCTTTATCATTCTATTCATTACAAATTGCACTTGCTTCCCCTGTTTACGTATAAGGCTGTGATCACCTCTATTATTTCTTCCCACGTTCCTTCAATCCCTTCTATTTTCCTAATTGCCTATGTGTACCCACCCCCAATTTTTGTAGTATGTGTTTTCCAGAGCCTTAATTAAGAGCTTCTTGCTTGCAGATAACTTGAATATAATAGATGTAAATTAATAAACAGTGGTTACATTATTACAATGCTGCAAACATTCACTACCTAGCCCAGTAGTGTACTGTGATTATATTTCATTTGTTTGACAGATTTTTTCCTTGTTTTATATTTGTCTTCCTTTTTTCCTTTAATGCCTTTAACTGCCTTTTCCGCATCCTTCTGTTGCCGAAGTGTCTCCTGGGTGGTGTCAGTTAACGAAGCCTTTCTCCCCCTGAGCTCTCGCTTCTCTGGGTTTCACTGGCTGCTCTCCAGCCGTCGCCCATTGTCATCCTGAATTTCCATTTCTATTCCTTTGGATTCTACTTCTTTCTCTTTCTTGATTTATTCTCCCATTTTGTTAGTGCACATCCTCAAATAATATCCTAAGTGCATGGGTCAAGGAAGTATAATATATTCGTTTTTTTTCCTGGCTGCTGCAGCAAATCACCACGAACTGGTAAGTTACAACAATGTATACATTTGCTGTCTCACAGTTCTCAAGGCCAGAAGTCCAAAATCGAGGTGTGGGCAGGCCTGTGCTCCCCTGGGAGGCTCTGGGGAGAATTCTCCCTTGCCTCTTCCAGCTTCTGATGGCTTCAGGTGACCTTTGGCTTCCTTGGCTGTATCACGTAAATCAGCCTCCTCCATTGATGGCTTTTCCTCCTGGTGTCTTCCAAGGACACGTGTCATTGGATTTAGGGCCCAGTCGGATCATTGAAGATGATCTCATCTCAGGATCTTTGACTGGGTTACATCTGCAGAGATCCTTTTTCCAAACAAGGTCTCATTCACAGTTTCTGGGGGTTAGCATATGGATACATATTTTGGGGGACCACCATTCAAACCACCAAGAAAAGAAATTGAATCCTCTATGTCTGAAAATATCTTTTTCCTCTATCTTTGTTTGATAGTTTTTCAAGGTACTAAATTCTAGATTTAAAATAATTTTCCATTTGAATACTGAAGGCACTGGTTATATCTTCTAATAAAGTTGATGAGGAGTCTGATGCCAGTAAGAAACATGCTCCGTAAAAGTAATTTATTTTTTATTTCTTGGAGCTACTGAGATTTTCCTGTTATCTGTGGTATTCTTATATTTCACAGTCATTTGTCTAGTTAGGCTTCTTTTTATTCATTGCTTTGAGTATTTATAGGCTCTTTATTTATTTTTAAATTTTCTAGTCCTTTTATATTGTGTGCATTATCTTAAACTTTGGCAATTTTTTAAAATTTTGGAATATTATGGGGGTACAGATGTTTTGGTTACATGAATTGCTTTGTATAGTTTGAGTTAACATTATAAGTGTGTCCATCACCTAGATAGTGTGTATTATACCCATCTCCTACTCCCTCTTCTCACCTGCTTGATTTCTGTTGAGTTTTACTACCATATGTACACAGGAGTGTTGATCAATTAGTTCCAATTTAATAGTGAGTATGTATGGTGTTTGTTTTTCCATTCTTGTGATGCTTCAAAGGATGATCTCCAGTTCCATCCAGGTTGTTACAAAAGGTGTTAGTTCACCATTTTTTTGTGGCTGAGTAGTACTCCATGGTATACATATACCACATTTTATTAATCTACTCATGTATTGATAGGCACTTGGGTTGATTCCACATCTTTGCAATTGTGAATTGTACTGCAATAAACATTTGAGTGCAAATGTCTTTTTGATAAAATGACTTTTTTTCCTTTGGGCAAATATCCAATAATGGCATTGCAAATGGTAGGTCTACTTTTAGCTCTTTAAGATATCTCCATACTACTTTCTATAGAGGTTGTACTAGTTTGCAATCCCACCAACAGTGTACAAGTGTTCCTTTCTCCATAAGAATTTTTTCCTATTCCCTGACTGTTCCTTCTTTGTCACACTCTGTTCTTGTTTTGTAGTTGTGATAGCCTCATGGTTCTCCTTAATAGCAACAATGAAGATTGTCTAAGCTTCTTTATGTTTTGTTTTTGTATTACCTTGATTTTCCCTTGAGTTATAAGCTTTCATCAAACATTTAAAGTTTCTTGATTGTTTATTCTCACTTAAGGGTGAAGCACTAAAACGACCAGTGGGAAGCTTTATGTCTATCAGCAAGCTTGCTGACTGGCAGGTTTTCCTATAAACTGAGTAGACAAGGAGCCGGACTCCTATTGTGGAATTCCTAAAATACCAGAACCCAGAGGTATTTACTCTGGGATATCAACATCCATATTGATGGGCCTACTTCTTAGAATTGCTAGGAATGATACTCCATTTCCCCCAAAGGAAATAAATCCCTGACTAAAAGGCATTCCTCATGCAAGGGTGGAGGTAGAGATAGTTTGGCTCAATCTCTTTTCGGCCTCTCATTTTTTTCCCTATGGTCTTGTAACTATGATGAGTTTCCACATTTCTGGCATTCTACAGGTTGACTATCTCACTCCATGGCCACAATTCCTTTTGAGGTCTCTATATTTCCTCATCCTGCATTCCTCATCCCTTTCTTATTTTTTATCTTCCAGAAATATGCCCAAGCATCTGGTATATTTTATGGTCTCTTTATTGTAGGGAGTTTAGATACTTTTAATTTCTTTACCACAATTTTGATGGAGTCTTGGGAAGGAAAACACACAAATGAATGAAGTCAGTTCCTCACCCTGAGTCCTGTAGTGTGGTATTGTTTCATGAAATTGTTTGGTCTGTATCCTAGGGCCAGGAAGAATTTCAAGAATGTTTGCATTGTAAGATGGAGGCAATATGAAACTTGCATGCTATAAATTACACAAAAATGCATGTGAGGGTATAGCCTGGTTGGATATAAAAAATAATAATTACCAACCTTAGTTTCAGAGTTTCTCAAAAATCTATATTCATTGTTTATACAAAAGCAGGTGCCTTCAGACTGTCTACTGACAGAGTCTTCAGTGAGACAGAAGTACATGCATCATGCAATCCAGATGTGTAAGAGCTAATGGAAACAGGAAAGTGCCCATAGATAGGCAGCAGGTAGTTCACCATCAGATCTAACCACTCTATCAAGATTGAATAAATCTAGGTAGCAGAGAGGTAATATTTTAGACATATTTTTCTGTTCAATTGAGTGAAAAACTTATAAGCTCTTCTCATCTTAACCAGATCCTCAGCTCACCTGTTGCCATTAATGGTTGCTGGCTGCCTACTTGGACACAAATTGATCCCAAAGAAAAGCACATGAGTAGAACACACTAGCAGCAAAGAAAACATGAAGGGTCACCATGTGGGGTTCATTCTTCCCTTTCACATTCAGAAGATATTTACTTAATAACTAATTCATACTCTACCACATTTTATTAGGATAATCTTGAGCAAGTTAACCTATCATTGAGTATCTAATTGTTTTTCTGTGAAATGGAGATAAAATAGTACCCATTTCATAGAATTCATATGTGAATTAAGTAAATCAATGCCTATGAAATACTTAGTAACTATCTAAAATGAGTAAATACTTAACTAATTTTATTATTAAGATTAACCAAAATACATTATCTCTCAAGTATATCAAGAGACATATAGACATGGAAACTAATATTGGCATTAAAATATAATATATGTTAGGAAAAAAAGTTTATTTACTTAGAAGACATTAACAAAGTGGTAGGTATAAGCCTAAATATGCCAATAGTTATATGTAAATAGATGAAATATTATGGTTAAAAGACAAAGATTGTCCAACTGAATTAAATGGAAACTTAAATATGTAATGCTTAAAAGAGAAAACCTTAAATATAAGGACACAGAAAGGTAACAAATAAAATGATGCAAAAAGGCATACCATAAAAACACTAATAAAAAGAAAGCTTGTGGATTAAACAAGAGTTTTGTTTTTCTCACATAATTACACAAAACTGAGTGCTAAGGAACTGGTAGAATGGTTCTGCTATCATAAGCTCCTGTTCCAAATTGGATTTTCCAGTTGACACCATTTCCCAGCCATGGCAAAGGAGATGGACCAATGTGAGATATTCACACCCAACATTTTTAAGTTCAAGGCTAAGAATTGCACCCGTTACTTCTGCTCAAATTCCACTAGCCACAACTCAATCTAATGTCCACAGCTATTTGCTAAGAAGGCCACAAAATATAGTCACTCTATCAGCAGCGATGGACCAGGCTGAACTCATGTTATGGGGCCATTCTTTTAGTAAAAGCAGCTTTTTTTTTTTTTTAATATAAGAAGATGGAGAATAGATACTGCTACAATAATTCATTCTTCAGGGGAAGAATTTGAGTTTAAGAGAAGAATGTTAAAGTTATCCACAGTCACATAGCTATTAATAATAAATGGAAGATCTCAAGTCCTTGGTTGTCAGATGCCAGAGCCCCTGCTCTTCAGCAGTTTGCGATCCAGCTCCTGAAACTCCTTTCCACATTCACAAAGCATATTCATCTCTCACTGGGTCTGAGAGCTAGGACAAAAGCAGGGTAGCAGGAGAGTCTACCAGGCTAAGAAAGAGCCACCTTACATTACTGGCTCCTGGTACGTTACAGGAGGTTGCCTTCTGCAACGCCATAGGCATCCCACAGGTTTCCCAAGCTAACACTCTTCTGGAGGATGCAAATCCAGTGCAGACAAACAGCCATGTGCATACCACTCTTTCCATTTCGGAGGGGGGAGAAAGTGTGGGAAAATGTGGTCAAGAGTCCATTGGGAAATTTTCACTTCTTCTTTCATTATTAATGTGCTAAGTAAGTTCTGCCAAATTTTTCATAGGAATCAGTAGCATTTTGAAAGTGTGAGAAAAAAAAATCTGTTCAACCAGAAAGAGTATGTAAGAATTCATACAAAAGTAGAGACAGCCCCCAAATTTTGAAAAACCCAGAAACCACAAATTCCATATTACCTAGCAAAAGTGAAAGGAAAGAGGCAGAGAAGAGAAAAGGAAAAAAAAAAAAAACAAAAAAAGCTAAACAAAAAACAGAAGAGAGAGGAGAGACAGAAAGAGAGCATTCTTGATTTTAAACTGTGTCGACTTGGTGTGCCTTATTAGTTTCCCTCCAGAGTTTTGTCATGGTGATGCTTTTATTTCAGCTCTCCAAAAATGTTCCTAAGCCTGAAAAGACCCCACAGTTAATTTTTGGTTTCCAAGGAAACTGCCTGGATTTGCATCGACTTTCACTGATCCCTGAGGGCAATCCCTGACAGATGTGAGGGCCCAGAAGGGTACTGGCCTCCAAAGCCTGCAGCCCTGACAGCATCAGCCCTCATTGTATTTCCAGATGCAGTCTACTCGCCTCCTGTAACCTTTACATTCTGAGCTGTCCCTGGGGGAACAGACCCCCGTCCTCTTTTATGGTGTGTTAATTTTAGTAATACAAGGGCTTTACTTGCACACTCAGGAATCTTATGTCACCTTTTTTTCTTTCTTTTTGCTTGTGGTCGGATTTATTTTATACTTTTTAAATCACATAAATATGACCCCATAACTGGGAGATAGTCTGACAGAATAAAACTAAGGTGACATTTGGAGCAGTAGTTATTTTTTCCTTACTGTATGTCCTCTAGGAATGACATATTTGAATTCATTATTTTTTCTATATTCATTTTAATAGTTTTCAAGCCCAGTTACTAAAATCAGCCACAGAATAGATGGGGGGGAAATGATGAAATGATGAAGTGACTAAATGCAGAAGGAAATGGTTACTGACCTGCAGGTCTAGTTGACTGAAAACAAAGCCAATATCCATTAAACGCCTCTTAGGAAAAACAAAACAAACAAACAAAAAAACCAACTCTGATGGTACATATTTGTGTTTAAATTCTACTTATGTTAAGTTCTCCAGATGGTGGTTTTGAAGGAGCAAAGGAATGAGAGAAGAATATTTTATTCCTTTCTTTTAGTCTGTTCTATAAATTCCAAGATAGAAAATATTAAAATTGCATTGAATTAAATCAGATAAAGGCAATGTGGCCCCAAATATCTGATCTCTTCAGGGAGTCAATTTCCTCAACAGTAAAAGATGGAAAGATTGATTCTCTCTCAACTATGGTTTTACTCAGTTATTAGGGAAAAAAGGCTTTCTGAAAGCAGCCATTAGATCCAGACATGGTTGCTATCTTTTGCTCTGAAACATAGCATAGGCCACATATGTTGTTTTTCCTGGCAATCATCTCCTTAGCCTTCTTTTAACTGTACCCCTTTTCCCTGTGGGGTGCAATCCTTCTGCACTTCTCATTCAAGGTGCTTCTGGTGGATTTGCCTAGACCTCCGTTGGTGCCTGGAGTGAAGTATGGCTCAGTATAACCAAACAGAACATCACAGGTTTCTCTCAACAGTGATTGGCTCAGAAAATGTCATGTGATCCAATCAGAGCTAATAAGAAGCATAGAAAATTTCTCAGGTGGTGCTTTTATGAGCCATATTATAGCTTTCTTTTCATGGTAAGGGAAGATTCTAGAGTTGACATGGGCCTCCACATAGAAAATGAGAACGCAGCTGGCTCGGCAATATGGAGCGATGCCTTGTTTGGGTTCTTCATCCATCCTTGTGGAGTGTGTTCTAGTTCAAGACTTTTTGATTTTATGAGACAATCAATTCTATTTGCAGTTAAACCAATTTAGGTCAATTTTTTAATTAATTTTATTGAGAATAATCTTAGATGCTACATATAGAATGCATCAAACGTAAGCACTGGAGGAATAAGAACACTGATGTGAAGACTAGGTCAACTTATATTTCATATTTGAGAGTTTGCAGAAATCTATTTGAGAGAATGATTGCTTTGATGTATTTGGGAAAGAAGGTGACCATAAATGAAGGCAAAGTTCCCTTCTAGGTATTTTTTTCCTCTGTCACTTCCCTGTGCAAATGTATTTATTTATCTATTAATAGCTAGCTCCTTGGTCCAGCCTTGTCCCAGTTTCTGTGATAAATCAAGCATCTGTGTGTAGAAAGTAAGCACATTGTCACTTTTAAATGTCACAACTGGAAAGAACCCAAGAGATTAGCGAATCTTTGTTCTCAGGCTTCAATTTAAGGAATTTGAGGCTCAGAAATATTAAGGGACTTCCTTAGGAACATAGAACTAGAAAGGACCGAGGACTGGACTAGAACTTGGTCCTTTGGTTGTGTAATCAGTAAAACATGCCCAGATAAGCAGGTTCATAGGATGCCAGGATTATTTTATCAGCTTTGCCACTTTTCTGTACTCAAGTCATCTTGCTGAGTTCAGTGGGCAAGAGAAATTAAAAATGTCAAGGCAACCTTTAAATATTAATAGTTTCAAGTGAAGATCTTACCATGAATGCTGATCTTGACTATCAATCTCTAAATGACCAATCACAAGAGCAAATCTTTAAGATTTACTTTATTTGTAAAATAAAAATAATAATAATATGTTTCTCTCATACTGTTGTGAAGACAATATGAGATAAAAGTCAGTTGTTTAGCACAGATCTTATTATACAAAGTCAGACACTTTGCTGTTATGATCACGGATATTACTACTATTTCTGACACTATTATTCTATGACTAAATCTGCCCTTAAATAAACAATAATGTATATTCTTTACTTAAAAATAACGAAAATATGCTTTGTTAGTTAAACTCTTTATTAGAAGAATGTTCTTCTATAAATGTAAGGATGCTCAAAACTATTTGTTGAATTGTATCTTTCAATTAGACAGGAAGCTTGATTTCTTGATTTAACCACCTGTGTGAATTAGCTCACTCTGCTATTCCAACCACCTCTCCTTAGAGTTGCATTGAAAAAAGACAGATTTGCACACCATTTCTGCGTCTTTACAATAAAGTTTATTCTTTTGCCTTGTTTTTTAATAAAAATGTTTTCTTATATACTTTCTAGTCACTAAGCAGAGAAAATAAATGAAAGTGGAATAGTTTCCTAATAGGACAGAAAGCAATGTATATCTAAACAACCTTGGAGTCCCAGGAGTATCAATGCAAAACATTTCTGGTGATAAAAACATTCAGTTATTTTTGAAAAACAGGAGGATTGTATGATTTAATTCTAATAGACAGAATGCATTTATTCAACAGGTTAAGTGAGATATTCTTGGTTATCGAACACGATAACCCATCAAAATGGTCCCTCTTGACCTAGGCAGGAAGAATGAGGGAGCAAATAGCATGTTCTTTTTGGTGTAAGAACAAAAGATAATGTCTTTACTTGTGTCCTCAAGAGAGTATCCCAACACACCACACAATGTTCACTTACTATTAGTTTAGACAGCTCTTACAATATGACCTTGGCAGGAAGAATCTTAACCAATGAAAATATCTTCTGAAATACCAGTGGTAGTGTGTTTTCCTCTATATTCTCAATGGAAGGAAGAGAAAACTATTCTCTGAAAGGAAGTGGAGATGAGATATATAGAAATGCAAAACCCCACAGACATACTCTAGACAGCTCTGGTAATGAAAAGTCAGTGGCTCGATCCTTTGGGTTCTTTTTTTTTTATTTATTAGAGCTTATTATGGGGGTACAACAGTTCTGATTAAGTATATTGCCCATGCCCCTCCCAACCCCTCGAGTCTGAGCCTCAAGGGTGTCCATTCCCCCGACAGTGCATATCACACTCATCATGTATGTATACACCCGTCCCCTCCCTCGCCCCCAACACCCCTAGTCAGATCTTCAAGCATGTCCATTCCCTTGACAGTTCGCTTCGCTCTCATCATGTAGATATACACCCATCCCCTCCCCCCACCTCTGTCCGACACCCTATTGGTATCACTCCCAAATGTGCACCCAGGTGTTGTTCAGGGAAACCAATTTTCTGGTGAGTACATGTGGTGCTTATTTTTCCATTCTTGGGATACTTCACCTAATAGAATGGGTTCCAACTCTCCCCAGGAGAACCAAAGAGATGTCATATCATCGTTATTTCTTATAGCTGAGTAATACTCCATGGTATAAAGATACCACATTTTACTAATCCATTCATGTATTGATGGACATTTGGGTTGTTTCCACCTCTTAGCGATTGTGAATTGTGCTGCTATAAACATTTGGGTGCAAGTATCTTTATTATAGAATGACTTTTGTTCTTCTGGGTAGATGCCCAGTAATGGGATTGCTGGATCG
>CM052436.1:145311050-145331123 GCA_028533085.1 Varecia variegata | reverse complement strand
AAACAATCACAAGAATTAACAGACAACCCACAGAATGGGAAAAAATTTTCGCATACTACACATCAGATAAAGAACTGATAACAAGAATCTATTTAGAACTCAGCAAAATCAGTAAGAAAAAAATCAAACAACCCCATCAAAAAGTTGACTGTACTTTTGATGAGAAAAAAGGACCACATTATTATTATAAAATATATGCCTCTAAGAAACAGGAACAAAATCAGGGAGACCAATTACAAAGCCATTGCAGGCATGTGGGCCAGAGAATATGGCAGCTCAGATTAGGTGGTCGCAAGAAGAGGGGTTTTGATGAGGATTCAGGAAATTCTTTATGAATTGTACAAACTATGAAAATATTACTGGAGGAAGAGAACTTAAAGGATATGATGTGTAGAATGTCAACAGGTAGAGCTGGGGTGAACAAATGAAAAAAGCCAGAGTAGGGAATTTTACTTGGAAGAATAAAGGGCACATAAAAAGAAAGAGTGAGCAGCTGAGTTTTCCTTGAGCAGTAGTTCTCAAGGTTCACTTCCTTCACCAGGAATATCAGCACCATCTGGGAGCTTATGAGAAGTCCAAGTTCTTAGGCCTCACCCAGACCTACAGAATCAGAAATGTGGTAGAAGTTAGGAGGAAAAGGAGAGAAGAAATCTGTGCAGAAGCCCTCAGATGATTCTGATGCATGCCAAGGTTTGAGAACTGCCTTTTAGAATGGAGAGTGGATGCATTAATAGATAGGGCTAGAAAGATAAGTGGGTACCAATGGGGCAAGGGTCTCTAGTGAATTTGGTGGCTCATTGAAAGGTCATGAGAATTATATGAGCAGGAAAGTGATTGATTATGATGGCAATTCAGGAGTATTAAATTGACAGCAATGATAGGGGAAATTGCCTGGATGGGATTGGAGGCTGGAATGAATGAAGAAACTATCACAATTATCTAGTTGAAAAAATACTAGATGCGCCCGAGAGCCATTATTGAGAGAAGTTATTTAATACTTCACAAATCATTTGATTCAAGGAAAGAATAAGGAGGAGGAGTTAAATATGTCTTCAATTTTTCTTCCCTAGATTTCATGGAGAGTAGAGATTCCATTACTTGATATAGAGAAGAGAGGAAGTGGAGTGACTACAGAGCGAGAGAAGCAAACCATTGCCAGGGAGTATAAGTCTTGGTTTCCCACGAGTTGAGTCACCTTCCCATGATGTTATTTTCTTTCCAATAAAATTGTAAGCTGCACGTGAAGTCAGAGATAGTCATAATCTTGTTTAAGCCAGTCCACAATGTCTAACATATACAGGGATCCAATTTATTAAGTTGAGTCAGTGAATAGATGGATGGAATAATCAGTTACATGTGTCCCCAGGCATTCAGGTGGCTGTGCCCACTGAGAATCTGGAAGGCTGATTAAATAGTCAGAGAGTGGTTGAAACCGGGGTATCAACTGGTAACTCACCACTTGGTGATTCACTGAAGGGGGTAATGAGATCTTTGGGTAATGGGGTGTAATTGAGAAAAGAACATGCTAAGAAATGAAGAGGTGCACTTACGTAAGGAGAGGGAAGAAGGTAACCAAGTGAAGGAAAAAGAGGAGGAATGGGCAGAAAGCGAAGATGAACATATGTGCCAAGGGATGAAAAAGACTTTCAAAAGGGGAATTACTCTCAAGGCTGGAAATGATTTAATTAGGTTGAGAAATAAAGATAGGTTCTTGGATTGTGATAATTCGGTATCTCTAGTGATCTTTGGTGACAAGATTTCAGAAGAAAATGACATTGCAGGATTAAAGAGGATAAAAGTAGTAGGAGGAAGGAAATAAGTGATAGGACTAAAAGATGTATCATAGAAGCCTGATGAAAGAATGGATTTTTACAGATAAATGAATTCTGAGTGTATTTGCTGGCAGAAGGGAAGCATTCAGTACAGAAGGAAAGTTTTTTTTAAGGCTTCAATGGACAGCATTCCTTTGTTGAGAGTATGTCTGACTGGGATAGATAACTTCAATTTGGAAAAAATTTGAAATTTCCATCTAAAATATGACATTTGAAAAAAAATCTGCAGACAGTGGCTCAGAAAAAAATATGACATTTGGAAATAGGATTTCATGATCAAAGGTGCATGCCACCTTGCAACACATGATGTCCAAATCTACCAAAAATTGAGTCTAAAATTTAGAATAATTACAGGCCAGGCACAGTGGCTCATTCCTGTAATCCCAGCAGTTTGGGAGGCTGAGGTGGGAGTTTAAGACCAGGAGTTTAAGACCAGCCTGGACAACATAGTAAGGCCCCATTTCTACAAAAAAATAAGAAAAATTAGCTGGGCATGGTTGTCTGCGCCTGCCTATAGTCCTAGCTTCTCAGGAGGCCAAGGAAGGAGGATTGCTTGAACCCAGGAGTTTGAAGGTGCAGTGAGCTATGATTGTGTCACTGCAGTCCAGCCTGAGCAACAGAGCAAGACCCTGTCTTGAAAACAAAATAAATAAATAAATGTTTTTGAACAATTATAAAATATTTTAGGAGCATTAAAATTTTCTTGATCAGGGGAATACATCAGAGATAAACACATTTGATTATTTTATGACGTTTCCATCTACACCTAAAATTTATACGCACATTGTCTTCTATTTTTTTGGATGAATTTGTGATATTGTTAACACTTTTTAAAATAAGAAAATCATATGATACTGCAAATAACACAGAGGTAAATTCTCACTTATTTTGATTTCTAGTATCTAGTCCAATGAATGAATGAATGGAATTTTGTGAAGTAATGGCCATTGTTATCAAGAATTTATAGTTACAATTTACAGTATAAATATCAAACCATATTTCTGATTTCAACACAAAACCTGAGATAAAAAATAAACTTTTTTTCTCCAATTTCAACTAAAATAGAATGAAAAAAGTAAGTATTTTTCAGGTTCTTATAATTGGGAAGTCATTCAATTCTAAGAATGCTTTGGTAAGAAATAGAAATAAACTCCCATTGTACTAAAAATGTCTGTAGCCTAATCAGGGAGACAAACGAGAGATTGCATATGGAAGGAAAATGATCATCAAAGACCTCTTTATTGTTTGTACAGGGCTGCTGTATTACGTAGCTCCATGAGCACTGTTCAAATCAGAGTTTATGTGAATCATGCCCCCTAAAGGTGTGTAATGATCAGCTACTGCTGCTAAATGAATCACACGTGTATTTCTAGATGTCAAAGGGCTATAAATGATATGTTGCCATGTAAATTTCAATCTTTTAAAATCCACTGGAGATACTAATAGTGAAGGAAGCCAGTCTGAAAAAGCTACATACCATATAATGCCAACTATATGACATTCTGGAAAAGGCAAAATCATAATGACGATAAAAAGATCAGTGGGGGAGAGGGAGGGATGAATAGTAGGAGCACCGGGGGTTTTTAGGGCAGTGACACTATTCTGTATGATACTGTGATGATTAATATAGGACATGATGCATTTGTCCAAACCCATACAAATGTACAACACAAAGAGTGGACCCTAATGTAAACTATGGACTTTCATTAATAATAATGTTATTGGTTCATCAATTGTAAAAAATGTACCACACTAGTGTAAGGAGAAACTTCGAGGGGCAAGGGGGTATATGTACTTTCGGCGCAATTTTTGGGTACACCTAAAACTGCCCTAAAAATAACCTAGTTAATTAAAAAAAAAATCAGTGATAGCAAAAGGGAAGACTTTATGAAGGAGACAGGACTGACCTCAGCTGGGTCATGAAAAATGGGCTAAAAACATCAAACCTTACAAACCTGGCTGCAACCCTCAGCCTACAGCCCCTTCTACAGTGAGAGTAAACAAAGTCTTCCATTTCCATCTGGAGCCATTGTCTCTCTAGTTATCTCTAATTGCTTGGACTACTGCAAATTTCATGCATAAAATATGATTCATTTCTCATCTTTTCCTCTTATAAATTTATAATATCATTACAGTGGGTTTTCATGATTTTAAAAATTATTTCTATTTTAGATATTTTTGTAGTTAAGAAATGAGTTAGTTTTGCCTCTTTTAAAAACATTTTCATATCACACTGCCTCCTTTCAAAAGAAGTATAATTTCTTATTTCTAAAGTTAAATGTATTCAGTTCAGAAAAGAAGAAAATATTACACATAATGCAGCTGATACCACTGTTTTGTTTATCCTTCCTGCTTTTATCAATGCATACATTTTTTTAAAACTCAAATCATACATTCTATATCCTAAAACTCACCTTTTTTTCCTAGTAAAACTATTATTCATCCTTATAAATAACTTTGCATTGAAAATACTGTTTGCTAAATCACAGCACCCAGCCTTGAAATTTCCGTAGGATATATTCCCATAAGTGAAATTACTGTGCTAACCAATTTGTATATTCTCAGAGTTTAGCTATAAATTGTCATATTATCTTCCATTTTAGAACCCCATTATGAAAGTGCCTATCTCATTTTATCTTTGCTAAGATTATGTACAATTGCTATTTTCAATCCATGGTATGTCATTGATTTAATGCACTTTTATTGATTTTTAGAGAAAAGGGACAAATTTTAAAAATATATGTTTATGGGTAATTTTATTTCTTTTTTATTATCTATTAATTTTCTTTACTTATTTTTTAAATGTCTTATTTAGACATAAGAGTTATTCATAAACTAAAGTTAATCTTTTACCATACATACTTTAAATGTTTTCTTGACTTGTTACTTGCCTTTTAATTTTATTTATGGTTCTTTGAGGGAGCTATAGTAGCCTTAATACTTATACAATTAAGTCTACCAATGTTTTCTTTTATGGGGAAGTCCTTCAAAGAAGTTCACACTGACCTTGACTCACACTTTTGTCAGTATTGGAAAAAGATGTATTTTCACTAGAAGACAAAGTTTTGCCTTAAGGTCTAGAAATCAAATAGGTCTAACTTCAATACAGAGGCTTACTTTTTATATGTTTTTGGGTACATTATTCAGCCTCCCTCACAAAAGTTGTCTTATGTGTAATATCAAGTGAAATAACATGTCTTTAGCTCTGAGGTTGGTGGATGGCTCTACGGGTGATTGATGATGTTGATGATAATGATGGTGATTTTATCTTCTGATTTTTAGCTCCACAACCCCCTTGGCTCTATGAGACAGGATCCATACGCATATCTGTATTCATCAGGGATTCAGCCTTGCTCAGTTCCTCAAACTCCTTTTAAAGCTGGGAACATCTATACCAGATTATCCTACAACCCAATTTCCAGAACCGGCTGATGGATGTAATACATCTAACTTCTCAGTAATGGCAAGTGTTTTTGGTTTAAAGCATTTGCTACAAATTCCTAAGGAAAAGCAAAAAGGGCATAACCGTGCCAGGATCTTGCAACATTTAACCAACATTATAAACTTCTCTCCCCCCTAGTTACTGTTGAGGAACCACAGCTCCTTCTTGCTATCATCTATTTTGAAGGTAGAACTGATTAACCTACTCTTCTCTAAAACCTGTTTTTCCTTGGTTCATAAGACTTCCTTTCTCCTTCTCAAAGAGGGCTTCTCTCCCAAGAATATAGGACTGACCATGCAGCTGAGACGAAACAATGCTGGATAATTTGCATTTCAGAGAATTTCTGGCCCAGACACTCCTGCCTCAGTGAGCCTTCAGTTCCCCTAAGGGACAGTTCATTTCTTTCAGCATCATCATTCAAGTGGAGTTTGTAGTATATCTCTTAAGCAACTCCTTCTTTACGTTGTGCTCAGTGAATCCAGTGCCCTGAAGACAAGGTCTCCACCTCTAAGTTCTGCCCAAAGGACCTGATATCTGTGTAGCGTCTCATGTTTTCAGAGCGCTCTCAAGCAAACTGACTTAATTATCAAAGGAAACACAGCAGGTTCCCTTCATAAATGATTAAACAGAGGTTCAGAAGATGAAGTGACTTAGCTAAGATATTACTATTCATTGGTAGAGTTAACTTTAGAATTTGTAATACTTCCCTAACTCCTATTCTCCCCAGGATAGCAAAACAAAAACAGTCCATCTGGCTCTTTTTGTGTGTTTATGTGTGTGCATACCATACTCTTTGTACCGTACTGCAGTGAACTAATGCTCTGGTCAGGCAGACATCTGTTCAAACCCAGGCACACACCTTTACTTACTGGGTGATTTTTGAGCAAGTTACCCCGATTACTTCAGCCTCAGTTTAATCATCTCTCAAATGGGGGGATAATTATAATCAACTCTATCTCATCGGGTTGTTGTGTGGACTAAATGAGGTAGGACACACCTATCAGCTACTATCATAACTGGAGCCATAGGCGTGGCACTGGCTGCTGTACAGATTATTTGGCAGTCTTTGTCCAAAGCAATATGGGAAGTATACGACTCGCTGTGCCATTGTGATGGGAAAATTCCTGTACCTTTAGATGTCTGTATCTCATTTCAAGGCATTTTTCTGAACTCTACAAAGGAACGCTAGACTCCCAAGAAAGACAGCCAAAGCAGGGGATATTTGACTTCCTATCTCTTATCCATTACCCAAAGAAAATATGCAGGATCCTCTTTAGCCGTATGCAGTTCCCTGTAAACATACCTTGGAAGTATTTTAATCCACGTTAGCTTCTTGAGCTTTACAAAGCCACACCTGAATTTATGCAGGAGCCCTGTCTGTAAAAGCTGACAGACAGCCTCAAGAGGTAGGCTGCTACCGATTTCCCTCAGTCCTTCCCTGGCGATGTTCTTCCGTTAACGCTCATTTTAGCACTGTCAACAGCTATACCGAGACACCCTGGGGAGGAAGCCTCTGTGGTTACACGTTTGCTAACATGAATGAATTATTCATGTATGTCATCGTGGTTCATGAAAAAGTGAAAGCATTCGCTCAAAACAATCTCACAAGTGTAGTTTTAACATGCAAGGTACAGGCCCTCCTCGTATGCACCTCAATGCTTTACAGCCTCTGATGACTCGAAATTAAATAGCATATTTTAAGCTGCTGAAATGGCTTGCAGATAAGTGAGAGTTCTGTGTTATGCAACTCTGTGCTTTTACTGAGCTATGCTTTGGAAAACTTTTTGCTAACTCTTCACTATTTAGACTTCTCCAGAGTCCTTAGGTACCTTTTCTAAAGCCTACCCATGTGCCAGTGTGACCACTTTGAATATGACCAAATACTCGACAGGCTCAGAATATGCATCTAAGAAAAATACTTCTACAGTCAAAAGAGCTCAGCTGAAATCTCATGCAATTCTTCCAAGGGTTTATGTCTCAGTAACATCTCAAATGCACAGCTAACAAGCCAAATCAAGCATAGTCAAAAAATAAGAGGTATCCAAAGAGACAGTTAATGGCCCTTCTTGTCATTACTTGACTACAAATTTAGTTCCCAACAGACTACTAGGTTCTGGAACATCTATCACACTTAGCAAGAAAGTAAAATTCCTAATGTGTCTTTGGTTACATAAAGTTGGAGAACTGATCTGAAGAAAGACAAGGAAATTGCTGCTGAATGTAGAGATTTCTCCAAGAAGCATCAAAAAGAAATCACAACTCTAAGGTAGCAATGTTCTATCGGGGCAGAAGAGCCAGGGAATCTGAATTCCATCCCAGCATGCCCCTAAGTTAAGATGCCACCTTGGTATGGTCAGGAACCTCTCTGGACTACCCTTTACCAGCTAAAAATGGAGAACATTGGACTTTGCATTTTCTCCAGTTATCTCCCACAGCTTGAAAGAATTTTGCCTATCAAGCAAAGTGCCTTTACTAAATAACAACGATATTAATGATCTTTTTTCATTATTAAGCATGTTAGTATGAAACTAGATACCATCTAAGCCTTTTATATACTTATCTCAATCCTCAAAAACAACCTTATAAAATTATGATTTGTTATAATCCCATTTTACAGATAAGGCAACTGAGGCTTCAGGAAGTAATATAAATAAGTGGCATAGCCATAATTGAAAGCCACTTATCTAAAGTTAGAGTCAGTTCCCCTTAACCACTCCTTTAATCACTGCTGGCATCTAACAGTTGTCAATGTTTTAAAACAAGGACATACGTATTTATAAATATGAATTTTTTAACATGACACAACCAACTTAATTAATGTTGATAAAATTTTAGGTAAAAATAAAATATTTGAAGCTTTTGTCAATCTACAAAGCATTTTTATTTTCTATTATGAAATTTTTAGTTGGCTATATTGTGAAATATTGAAAATAGATGACCAACTCCTTTATTCCTATCTCTATTACTGCCTTTTCATATCCTTAAGATTTTAAAAGACGCCAATTACAGAACAGATTATTTAAGGTAGATGTTAATGGCTTTTCCAACTCTTTCAAAAAAGAACAAAAACCATCATGTTATACTTCAATAAAAAGTTTTTAGAATGTTGATGATTTTTTAAAGTAGTTATTGATACAGCGTTAGCTATTAGTGTTACGAAGATAGACAGCAATTGTCAAATTTCAGTGTGCATAAATATCTCCTTGGGATTCCCAGTTACTTTTGCCAAAGATTTACTTTAGGAATCTACATTCTCAGAACCTAGAAATCTACATTCTTAACCTGCCTACAAGGGCCTACACTAATCTGGCTCCCACATACCTGTTGAGTTCATCTCTGGCCACTGTCCTCAAGCTTACTCTACTCTGGCACCTTTGGCTCCTTCTCTTGCTTCAAAGGGACTGAGTTTGCCTGGTCCTAGGACTCGGGTCTGCTCTGATTGCTACGCAAAACTGGCTCCTTCTTACCATGCAAGACTTGCTAAAATGCCACCTTTTGGGGACCTCCTCTGACCACTCTTCCAGCACCCTTAGTCCAGGTCCTTTTACACTATCTCCCTTGGGCTTGGTCCTACCGTGCACAGGGCTGGGGGACCCTCACTTCTCTATCCAACGCCGGCTCTGTCTCTAACCAACTGATAGAACCTCAAGCATGTGTAGATGGACAATTCAGCCAACCCCACATGTATTCGAGACCTCAACTTCCCATATAAACTGCCCCTTGGCGACTCCTCCCATCCTGCATAACTACAGCTGCCCCATGGGATGAGAAAATCCTTTGAGAAGTTTTAGAAGTGGCTAGGGCTGTTTGAACAAAGAATTCTGGGGATCTGGCTACCTGGGACATTAATTCTTGGTGGCACATTCCTTTGGGCCAGAGAACCTTGGAAAGAGGTGTGGCCCGAGGATGGAGAGAGCAAGGTCTTTCTGAGGCACATGGGAAGGAAGTAGAGGGGCTCTTATGTGATGACAAAGCAGATCTGTCACTTCTGTAATCTGAAACAGCATCTGACTCCTTTGTTGCTTATATATTTTCATACCATACTCAATAAAGCAAAACTTCTATAAAAGCAGATCTTGTCTTGTTCTAGTTGCTGCTGCATCCCCAGCATGTATGCATGTATGACAATGCCTGGCACAGAGAATTTGCTAATTTAAAATCTGTTGTATGAATGAATGAATGAATCCTAATAGTTTACACATAGGCAAAGCCTGTAATGTGCCTTCTTCCTGCTTTGCATACAAGATCTTCTTCATGTCTTAACAACAATCCTGTAAGGATTGTACTGGGAAATTTTCCAGTTTACAGTTGGCACAGAAAGGTTAAGCAGTTTGTCCAGTATTGTATAGCTAGTAATAGGCTCAAGAGGCTGTGTTCTTTTTCATGATGAAATGCTGAGTGAATGAGTGAGCATATGAATAAATAAATGATCATACAAGGGAGTAAAGAAATGAATGAAGTGGAAAGAAAACAGGGAACAATTTACAATTCAAATGCAGTCCAAAAGTACGTCACGTGAGAACATTAATGCGGAAGAACTCACAAACACACAGCTCTTTCCCCAGCAGAATAAACTCTTCAGAAAATATCTAACAAACTTTGGGAATTGCAAGATGGTAAGAGAACATGCAGCATTTTGCTGTCACATACAGTGAGATAGGTACAAACAAGGGCCATTAGAGTGGGCTCCAAACAAACATCTCTCTGACTGTGAAAAGAAGGAGCTGATTTTGGAGACTAACCAAGCTTTGGAAATTAAGTGGAGGAAAGATGTGAGCATATGGAAGAAGATCAGTAGCAGCTATGTCCTTTGGCTTCCCCAGTCCACGAAATACCTGGATTTGAGCTCCAGAGATCAGTATGCTGACTGCTGCTCTTTAAGTAAAAATAAAATCAAACACCTGTGCATCAGGCAGCTTGAACTGCTGGAGTTCCCACACAGACACAGCTATAGATCCAGCCTGCCCATAAAGACGGTTTCATTTCTCAGGCGAAATATAGATGGGAGATTTATTAGAGCAGCAGCGGCATGATGAATGAATATTCTGCCAGCTTTTCATTCCTCCTTTTATGTCAGTTGAATGCTGTCTCTAGTCTCTTCAAATTCTGATTTAAAAGAGAGAAGAAATGAGGAGAGGAGAAGGGGAGAGGGTAGGAAAGAGAAAAGAGGGGTCTTTACCTCTGGCTGGAAACAAGAAGTCTCCAGACAGGTAATTTCTAGAGTGCACTAATGTCTTCACCCCTGACTTTACTATTTTAGTTGGAATTTTAGTTTGGTTGCTTCCCTGTGATCTCCTTAGGACATCATGATTTATATGCCTCTAGTATAAGAAAACCAGTTATGAAGTCTCATTCTCACTCAGCCTCACCTCACCTCTGAAAACAGAGTTAAAATTATTTTTAAAAAGGGATGACTTTCATGCAAAGTTTATACACATACACATTATACATGTATTTGGTTGGTTATTTGATTTGTTTTATTTTTAATTGTTATTGTTTTTATTTTTCTATGTCGTAAATCCATGCAGCCATTTGAGATGATTAAGATAATTTAGTAAATTAATCTATGTAATTGATCTATGCATTGAGAAGTATTGTTCCCTGTGGCAAACTCCTTGAAGGTGGTCAATGTTCACCATTGTGTTTGCAGTCTGTTAGCATTCTGATCTCCAGAATTATCATTCTATTACTACTTCTATGGCTACCACTACAATCACCATCATTACTATTCATAATTATTACTCACAATAATTATTAATGATGATGAATATCCTTCTTTGATTTCTTCTTCTTCTCCTTGCACATTTGTTTTTTAGGTTGCCTGTTTCTGGTGCACTAGTTTTTGTTCTTTAGATTGTTTGCTTAACTGTCATTCCATTTTAATGTCAAATTTTCCCTTATTGCATTATATAATGGGGCACTCATAGTTTTTTCATGAATTATACAATGAATATTATATAAAAAATTTATATGTACTTAATGTAAAAAAATAAAAGCATAAAATATAAGAAATAAACCATTCCATTCCTTCCCCATCTTATTCCAACTCACTTCAATTCCATTCTCCAGAAGAGAAGAAATCTTGAAGTGCTTTATATGTTTCCTTCAAATTATTTTAAATACATATGCAAACACATATTTGTATTTTTATATTTATACATATAGGCACATAGTATGTATGTACAATATTCTGCAAATTTCTTTTTTTGTGAAACACATTGATAGATCTCTTTTCATGTCATGAGTAGATATCTCATTCTTTTTGCTAGCATTTTTTTTCTGATATAAGGTAGTATTAATTTACATTTAACAATTTTTAAAGTAAATTTATGTTCTTGGATTTTGAAACTACAAATTAATGCATGTTCATTTTAGAAGTACAAATTATATGGATATCTATTGACTTCCCCTCTCCTCCAATTACAGCCCTTTGAATTAACCCATGTTAACCATTGGTTAATGGATTAGCAAGGAATAAGAATGTCCATTTCTATATACCCTCACCAGCACTGGAGGTTATCAATCTTTCATTTTCCTAATTGGGTGAGCGATTCAATGTTGTTCTCGCTTTTCCCTAAAGTCATCTATTTATTGGTCATTTACATTTCCTCTTCTATAATTTTTCTTTTGATTACTTTCTGTTTAATATTGAACTTCTTTTTTTTTTGGTCAATTTATAGATGCATTTCTAACATGAGAAATATTATTCCTTTTATGCATTTGAATAATTACAGTACATTCTTTGTCTCTTAAATTATTTAGGGTATTTTTGCCATGCTGAAATTCTTAATATTCTGTACATACATAGAAAATATCTGGAATTATAATTTAAATATTATGTAAAATAACATTTTAATTTAATGTAAAATTCAGGCACTGATTGTATGTTCCTTTAAACTGCATCTTGACATACTCTCATTTGTTTCTTTTCAGATTCTTGGGAAGTGATATCTCTCCTATTTTCAAAGACAAATCCTCCCCTTGTAATTTAAACTCAACATCTCTACCTCACATCCTTTTGAACCTACGATTGCTTGAGATAAAGTTGTTTTCTTTTAAATGTTCATGTTATACAAGTATTTTTGTGATTTTATAATTAAATTCTACTTATATTTCATTGTAATCAGAGACTGTTAACTCTGTATTTGGAAAGTTGAGATGAGCTATTATAAGGACATCTTCATGACTGGTCTGTGGAAACTTTTAAAGCATGTATGCTCTCCTTTTATAACATATATAATTATTTACATCTCTCTATATACACATATATAGAGAAGATACACATAACTATCTTCATATCTATATCAGACATATATAGGGTCTATTTCTGTAATTGTTATTTATGTCTTTCTCCACTTGTTATAGACTTACATAAGTGAATAAAATTATATTATTATGTCTACTTCTTGTTTCTCCTATTGTTTTGCTTGATAAATGTTGGCTCCATAATATTTGGCACATAGACTTTTGTAAATATATATTTATTATGAATTTTACCTCTTTATATCTTTTATTAATGCTTACTTCCTCTACTATAAGTTTACTTTTGTGGGATATGTATGTGTGTGTGTGTATTGAGCATTATTTCTGTTTGACCATTTGGCCAAAACAAAAACAAATGAGATTATGGTTATAGTAATTTTCTGTGTGTGTGTGTGTCCATCTCCCAATTGCTTACCTTTGCACTTTAAGTGTACTATATCATTATTTGACTTCACAAAACTTTAGTAAAAATAATATGACATATTTTATCTCATCTCTTTCTTTCTAAAGAATTCTAAATATTTAACACTATATTAAAGTATTCATGCAAATGTAATTTGTAACATAATGGCAATCAATAAATTAATAGCAATGATGAGCTTATAAAAAGGTAAGTTAGTCACTGATGGCTCATAAATCATTTTATTCATGTCCTATGGACTCATCCAAGGACAGGACTGACCTTGCTGGTGGGTAGATTGAATGATGTCTACATATATTCAACTGCATAAAGGAATATCCTCCTTTCTAAAAAACTGTCTTCCCAATTTGAATATTCTTTCATTCTCCAATGGAGAGAAGATATGAACTAGTAAAATCTAATGTGTTACATAAGTAATCATAATTAATTTAAATTAAACTATACAGCATCTAATATTTTTAACATCCTCATCACATTGACCAAGTTTTTTCAACTTTTGTTCCCACTTGGTTTGATTTTGATGTGTTTTTCATATCAAATCTAAAATAAATTTTTTGATCCATCAAAATGCTTGGATTCATCTTACCTTTTAAACTTTGAATTACATCACAAAAATAGAAGGAAAAACAAAGACCTTATGATCCTCTCAATAGACACAGAAAAAGCATTCGACAGAATTCAACACCCTTTTATGAAAAGAATGCTTAACAAAATAGGCATAGATGGGAATAACCTAAAAATGATACAAGCCATATATGACAAAACCCACAGCCAGCATCACACTGAATGGGGAAAAATTGAAAGCATTCCCAGTTAGAACTGGAACCAGACAAAGTTGTCATCTATCACCACTTGTATTCAACTTAGTGCTGGAAGTCCTAGCCAGAGCAATCAGACAAGAGAAGAGAATGAAGGGCAGCAGAGGTCAAATTATCGTTCTTTGCTGACGATATGATCTTGTATCTAGAAAACTCCAAAGATTCTGCCATGAGACTACTGAGATTGATAAACAAATTCAGCAAATCTCAGGTTACAAAATCAACATACAGAAATCAGTAACATTCCTATACGCCAACAGTAGTCAAACTGAGGAACAAATCAAAGACTTAATACCCTTCACAATAGCAACAAAGAAAATGAAATACCTAGGAATATATTTAACTAAGAAGGTAAAAGACCTCTACAGGGAGAACTACAAAACACTGATCCATCATTTGGATAACTAGAATCTAGCTGATAACTAGAATCTATATAGAACTCAGGAAAATCAGCAAGAAAAAATCAAACCACCCTATCAAAAAGTGGGCAAAGGACATGAACAGAAACTTTGCAAACGAAGACAGACTAATGGCCTAGAAACATAAAAAAATGCTCAACATCTCTAATCATCAGGGAAATGCAAATGAAAACCATAATGATATATCACTTATCTCCAGTGAGAATGGCCTTTATCAAAAAGTCCCCAAACCATAAATGTTGGCTTGGATGTGGAGAGATAGGAAGGACATAACAGAGGATGTAAACAGGTGGAGAGATATGGAAGGACATAACAGAGAATGTAAACAGGTGGAAAACCATATCATGCTCACGGGTCACCAGAATCAACATTGTTAAAATGTTTATACTACCCAAAGTCCTCTACAGATTCAATGCAATCACTATTAAAATACCAACATCATTTCTCACAGATCTAGAAAAAATAATTCTACACTTTGTATGGAACCAGAGAAGACCCTGTATAGCAAAAGCAATCTTAATCAAAAAGAACAAATTGGGAGGCATCAATTTATCAGACATCAAGCTATACTACAAGGCTATAGTAACCAAAACAGCATGGTACTAACACAAGTACAGAGACATAGACCAATGGAACATGACTGAGAACCCAGATATAACCCATTCTCATATAGCATCTGATTTCTGACAAAGCAGACAAAAATATACACTGGGAAAAAGAATCCCTATTCAATAAATGGTGCTGGGAAAATTGGACAGCCACATGTAGAAGACTGAAACAGGATCCATACGTCCCACCTCTCACAAAAATCAACTCACAATGGATAACAGATTTAAACCTAGGGCATGAAACTGTAAGAATTCTAGAAGAAAATGTTGGAAAAACTCTTAAATTCTTTGCCTAGGCCAATGTCTATATGAAAAAGACCCCAAAGGCAATCACATCAACAAAAAAAATAAATAAATGGGACCTGATCAAATTAAAAAGCTTCTGCACAGCCAAGTAAACTATCACAAGAACAAACAGACAACCTACAGAATGGCAGAAAATATTTGCATGTTATACATCTGATAAAGGGCTGATAACTAGAATCTATATAGAACTCAGGAAAATCAGCAAGAAAAAATCAAACCCTCTATCAAAAAGTGGGCAAAGGACATGAACAGAAACTTTGCAAAAGAAGACAGACTAATAGAAACATAAAAAAATGCTCAACATCTCTAATCATCAGGGAAATGCAAATCAAAACCACAATGATATATCACTTATCTCCAGTGAGAATGGCCTTTATCAAAAAGTCCCCAAACCATAAATGTTGGCTTGGATGTGGAGAGATAGGAACTCTCATAGACTGCTGGTGGTACTGAAAACTAGTACAACATCTGTGGAAAGTAATGTGGAGAGACCTCAAAGAGCTACAAGTAGAACTACCATTTGATCCAGCAATTCCATTACTAGGCATCTACCTGAAGGAACAAAAGACATTCTATAAAAAAGACATCTGTGCTAGAATGTTCATAGCAGCACAATTCACAATTGCAAAGATGTGGAAACAACCCAAGTGCCCATCAATACATGAGTGGATTAAGAAAATGTGGTTCTACTCAGCCACAAAAAACAATGGTGATTTATCACTTCTTATATTATCCTGGATAGAGCTGGAGTCCATTCTACTAAGTGGGAAAAACAAGCACCACATGTACTCACCATCAAATTGGTGTTAACTGATCAACACTTAAGTGCACATACAGCAATAGCATTCATCAGGTGTCGGGCAGATGGGAGGGGGGAGGAAGGGATGGGCATATACACACCCAGTGTGTGCAGTGTGCACCATCTGGGGGATGGACACACTTGTACCTCTGACTTGAGTGGGGTAAAGGCAATATATGTAACCTAACCATTTGTACCCCCATAATATGCTGAAAAAATAAAAAAAACCTTTGAATTTAAAATTAGGATACAGATTTTCATTCATGACCATTTCTATTTCCACTATCAGTTTTCTTTCGGGATTATATTTGGCCGTTATGATCCTAATTTTTCTCTTTCTTTAGATTGTCATGGTCAGTTTTTGTGGCAGTTTGGTTATAGAGTTTACCTTATTACAGTAATTTGTCTTTGTCTATTCTTTTCTCAATAGATTATGAAGTTTTTTGCAATTTAGTTTTGATTGATTTTTTGTTTTTCACATTCCCTTTCATTTGGTTTTATGTGCATAGTAAATATCATATTAAAATCTCTGTAAAACGTGTACACTGAAATCCCTGTGTCTGTATCTTGCTAATGTTGAGATTTTTGGATATACCCTCTTTTGAAGGGGAACAACACAAGTCAACTAAACATTTTCAAAGACAGATTGAAAAATATCCATCACTCCAGGTCACAGGTATTTACATTCCTTCCAGAGGCAGATTTGTGTAAGAAAAGAATGACCAGCCCAATAAAAAGACTTTGGAGAATGATATCAGTTATTACCTTCTTACTTTTTCTTAGCAATTCCTTTCTGAGGTTCTTATCTTCTGAGTCAGTTAATTACCACAGCTTTGAGATTATTACTTAATAGTATTTCCAAGGTTAGTAAAATATGAAATAAGAATATAGAGTTAAAAGAGTTCTCAATGAAGACTAATCCTGGAACGCCGTAGGATTCTAGGTTTATGAGCCTGTCTCCTTCACAAAGCCGGGTAGCTGATTATATGTTTGCCTACAGACTTCTGCTGTCTCCCAAGAGGAATAACCAGCTGCAGACTTACCTCTTTATTATAGATACTCTTGTCAGAATCCCAGGTTTCGGCACCAAAGATGTCAGGGTGGGAAGCTGCCCTCGGTTCTTGGTGTGCTGTTGGCTCAAGAATGACCAGACACACCAAAATGTCAAGTTCAGACTATTATCACCGTCCTCTGAGTCCTTTCTTGGAAAAATCACCAGCAAGCCCAATACGATGGAGCAACCTCAGACAGGGAGCAGTTTCACAGGAGCAGGTCTTTGTTGTAGAACAAAATGGGTCTGTCTCCCCAAGTAGAGAGAGACAGACCAACTCACTCACTGACTTATGACTTCTCAGATTGTTTCCTTTTATTCGCCCAGTCTGGAGGAGGGCTCTTGGGAGGTGTAGGATGTTATCAAATGATCCACAGGTGTCCTCCCAATTCCATCTGCATATAAGAGCTCCCTCTAAGAAAGCCGATGGTGGGGGCCGGTGGG
Source organism: Varecia variegata (assembly GCA_028533085.1). Lineage (NCBI taxonomy): Eukaryota > Metazoa > Chordata > Mammalia > Primates > Lemuridae > Varecia > Varecia variegata. Next base: position 145,313,720 of record CM052436.1, on the reverse strand, counting down.
GCGGGCATGAACGCAATGCAGATTCAAGCTAATGGCATATTAATTACCCTTAGGTTACTCTAGGTTACTTTCTAAATCTTATTATGCCTGGGCTGGGGAATTCCTAGATTGATAAAGCATGTCCTCCTTCCTCAGGTGTAGCAGTTCTTCGGGATAGGATTAGGGTGGGGCAACACCAGAATGGAGTGCCCGCCCTTATCCTTCTTCCCAGGTGGAGCAATTGCTGGAAACAGCACCAAAACAGGGAATCCTTGTCCAGAAAAGAGCTAGAGATCCTAACTATTTACCTAACACTCTCAGCCACTTTATCTCAGCCCTTAGTTTGGTGTCAGCAGCAGAAAGGCTTCTCAATGCTTTCCTAAAATGTTTCCAGCATGGAACACATTTCACTCCCATTTCTTATCTTTAGGGACTACAAATTTGGAGATACTTTGAAATAGGTAATATAGAGTTTTAGAGCACAAAGAGGGAGAAGCATTATTGTCCCTGTTTTATAGATTGAACAATTGGAGTCCAGAGAAGTCACTTCACTTGCTAATCGCTAGTGGGACTGACAGTAGAGCATAGATCTTCAATTATTATTGAATATTTGACACTCAAATAAAAAATAATCAGAACCTACTACCACTAAAATTAACATTTTTTAAAAAAATCAGTGAATGATGCTATCATTTGCAATCTCAGCAAATTACATGTAGCTTGATGACATAGCTATTGGTCAGGTTTTACTTCTAGTTGGTAGCTTTTCTTATTTTTTATTGCCATCATATTAGAATATTCCAGACCACAATTATTGCTGTCACAAATGATAGCAACTATTTTGTTCCTATGGCTGATAGTTCTAGATAATGATATGAAATATGAACACAGGATGAAAAGAGTTCTCACTGAAGACTACTTTTGGAATGCCATGTGATTCAAAGCCTATCTGGCTTTTTGTTTTGAAAAGCTGGGTAGCTGGTTAGTCACCTCAGGAGATAGCAGAAGCTGGGTTTTAATTCACTGATTAATTATATTTAAATATTAAAATTTTTAAAGCTTTACATCTGAATGTAGTTTTAAAATATGATATGTCTTAAAATATGCTATTAACTTATTTTGTGAGCTATAAAGAAAATAACCTAAGTTGGGAAGAATTCAACTCAACTCAGTAGTTGAGCTGTTTGCACCATGTTTTGTCTTCTCAACATTTGAGTTTCATCATAAAAAATAAAAGGCAAAACAACAGCAATAACAAAAAACCCCAGAGATTCTGGCCTTGACCCTGAAGTAATAGGTTTAGTCTGTTAATAATACTGAACATATTTCTGAAATCTGCCACTTGAGCAAATGACTTAAAATCATAGAAATAGTCTAAATTACTATTAGTGGTATCACAAAAGAGTGTTCTTATATCACCTTTCATTTTAAAATTGCTTTCTGAACAACTTTCTCTTGAAAGCCAGCATACTTCAGAGTAGAAGAGGAGAATCTTATATTGATTCTTCCAATCTTTTGTCATTATTTGTGTCAATTTTTTTGGTGAATCGACATTAAGGTGCAAATCCTTTTCTTGACAAAGCAAAACCCATATTTGCCACATATGGATGGTGGATGCCAACAGGACTGATCTGAATGCATGTTCTCTAGGTTACTCATTGATGACAAAAAAAGAATTGTGAGCCAACAGACACACTTCTTCTCTTATAGCCTGGATAAACAGAATAAAACTTGTCAAGCACTTCTCCTCCATTCACGTACTACACTTGAACTAACTCATACTCTCTCCAGCAGTAGCATTGCCCAGGTATACAGTGAAATATCTATGAGCAGATGCACCAGGGTGTAATTGCTTTTCCACAATGTATGCCATTGATGTTTTGCAACATCCATCAGTGTTATTTGATAAGGGAATTTTGCCAATAGCTCATTCTGCTTTCTCTGTGATCATACTATTTGTCATTAACATGGCAGCTTCTTTTATTAGCTTCTTGGCACTAGAGTGACTTGTACCTGTGTTTTGCCTTGATGAATGCAACCTTGAAAGGTGTCTCTGTAATTCTGGTCTTTTTTCCACCACTGACAACAAAAATCATCAATTTTACTTTGGAAAGAATTATTTTGAGCTTATTCAGGAAAAACAGAGAGGTCAGTGCTTTGAGGATAATGTGAACAGTTCTAAGGCTTTATTCCAATATTGGATAAAGTTTTATAATGAAGTTTTATAGTGCTTGCTGGTCTAGATACATGCAATGGCTAAGATATTTATCTTTATATTTGCTATTTACATTTTTATTTTTTCAGCTTGAATAAACTTATCACATAAGGTTCATTTTTATTAAAACAATACCCATTCATGTTAAAGATTTGCACTGGAGTTCCAGTCACTGTTTATATTGGTGACGCCTTCTGAGTTCTAGAACTTATGTAACAATTTAATCACTACTTTTATGTATCAATGAACCCCTTTTGATGACTTGAAGATATTTTTGGAATGACAATATAGCATAGACAACAGGAATAAAATGTAAATTTAACAACTGCATGTTAGCTGAGATGATCATCAGTCTTGATAGAACATACAAAACCCTACAATGTAATGGAAAGTCTGTGACTAACACAATAAGGTTTACATCCCACATTCATAAAATGCATGTAAAAATGTATTTATTAATCTCTCCTACAGATTTC
>CM052436.1:145275761-145310950 GCA_028533085.1 Varecia variegata | reverse complement strand
AGTGCAAGGTGATAGCAGGCTCTGTCCTCTTGCTCTCGCTGACTTCAATCTTTTCATCTTTACCTGTGTTCCACAGTTCTAACAAGAAGTTCTCTTAAGCACCATCTATTGCATATTTACTGGATGCTTGGTCCTGAATTTATATAAAAGTATAAGCTATTCATAGTAAAACTCTAAGTTTGTATTAAGCCCATTTTAGAGATAAGGAAATTGAGGCTTAGAAAGTTTTATTAACTTGCCCTGTAATTACTTGCTAATAAGTGGCAGAGTTGGGCCCAAACCCAGGCCGTTTGAGTTCTATAGCCTGTGCCATTGGCCTGCATGCTTCTGCTTTGTTAGAATACACATAGAATCTCATTTTGCCTTCCGGCTCCAAAATCTTCAATGATTCACCATTGCCTACAAAAAAAGTACAGACTCTTTCACATGACATTCAGATCCTTGGCCAAACTGGCCTTCACCTGATTTTCCAGCCTTCTCTCTCACATTGACTGAACACATTACCCAAAAGTACATGCTCTTCCTTGTTCTCATGCTTAAGCCCAGAGACTTCCCTCTCACTTGCCAGACATTCCTGGCTTTGTCTACCTATCAAAATGCAACTCACTCTGCATACTGCTGCACCCCGGTCCTGTAGGATAGCTGGATTCCCTCCAGTTAGCCACTTATTCTTCCACGGGAGGCACTAGAAAGGCACAAGAACGACACCTGAAAAGTCACAGTCACACCATAATTGTCAGGGCCAATGATGGCCAATATGTAGTCAACCAAGAATTGACAAGACAATCATCTAGAAGTGCTTTTCAAAAGGCAGATTTCAAGGTTTCTTTCCAGATGAGCTCTTGGGGTGGGGTGGGGTGTCGAAGTTTTCAACCGGCTTCCTAAATTAGTCTTTAGTATCTTAAAATTCCAGAATCTCTATCTATACGTATGTACATAAGAATGCTGGTGTGAACACAAACACCATGGCCTCGTGAAGAGTTCAGGGTCGCATAAGACAGTAAAAGACTTCTGAAGTACCTTGGGTACCACTCAGTGGTTGAGACGGTTCATCTTGCAGGGAAGGGAGAATTAGCTAAGGACTGGGGCAGTGGGGGAAGTGATGGTCTACCTGCCTCAGTATCCTGAGTCTTTTGTTCTCTTTCCTTCCATGATCTTCCCACACTCTTCCCTGAATCCAGTAAAATTTTCCCCTTTAGATAGCATCTCTTATTTTCTCATTACAAAGTAGTATATATTTGTGTAGAAAAATTAAAGCATACAGAACAGTTTATATTAAAACCAAAGACTAGCTAGTCCCTCAACATTTTGCCATATTTATTTCCATTTTTTTCCTATGCATGTATAGTTTTCAAAGAAAAGAGTACTGTATCAGATAATAGCTATATGGGGAATTTGTGCTCTATTTTTTATTCTTTTAATGTTATAAATGCCAACATCTCTCATATCTTATCTTATTCCTTGAAATCAAGATTTTTAATAGTCACAAGAGCTCATCCTGTGAATGTTTTATTCACTAGTGCTTAGGCAGTGCTTGGCATAGTGTAGGCACTCAATAAAAATATTATGAATAAAGGAACTGCTAGTGAGCAATTCAACTATTGATGGACATTTAGATTGTTTCCGTTTTTTCTCTATTATAGATAACACTGCATTTTGTATATCTGATTATGTCCTTCAGATGAATTCCTAAAAGTGATATTCATTGTATTATATGACATATTTTTAGGCTATGATATATAGTCCACTTTTATTCCATAAAGATTGTTCTAATTTTACACTTTTACCACCAGTATATAAATGTGCTTAATTCATTTTACTTTTTCAGCTTTGGGAAGTCTTTTTAAAAATCCTTGTATTAAATGCAGAGAAGATATATGCTTTTTATACTCATCCCATTGTGATGTTTGATTTTCAGTCTACATCTCTTTATAACCTCTTGGAATTCCTGAGATGAAAGGTACGGGAAAAGATTCATTTTTTTTAATCCATTCACTTAACAAATCAATAAATATTTATTGAGTGATGTACATTTGGGGTAAGAATTTGGAGACTACATGATAATTGAAATATAATTTGCATCCTTAAATAGCAGACGCTCTAATAGGAGAAATAAAACTCTTATAAAGACAACCATATAATATCATAGATATGAGGGAATTCCATTTTATAGAAAATGAAGAGAAGGAGTGATTATGTCCTGCTGAGGCATCTACAAAGGCTACATGGAGAAGCCAGCCTTTGAGCTAGCTGAGGAGTGGGCAGGGTTCTCGCAAGGGCAGGGAGAACACATAGGGAGTGAACGAGTGGGCAAGGGAGCATGCCAGCGTGTATGGACAGCAGATGGCCTAAAGTGTGAAGTGGGAAATGAGATTGATGGAAATGCAGTCCTTGAGGCTAGGCTGATGGTTTTATACATAAATTGAGTTAATAAAGATTAATTTTAAAAGGTAAATAACAAAAAAAGATAACCATCGTATAGCACTAACAGCAAGCACTTATTAAGTCCTCGGTGTATGCCAGGTGTTATGCAAGTTAAGTGTTGATATTCTCCCCTTCAATGCTCATCTCAACCCTGCAAGGTAGGTGTTTTAGCCTTACTTTTTAGAAAAAGAGAGATTAAGTATATTATTCCATATCAGTAAGACAGAAAGTTGGGATTTGAACTCAGGTGTGTTTGACACTACAGCCAGAAGACAGAGAGAGAGAGAGAGAGAGAGACAGAGAGAGAGAGAGGCAGAAAGGAAGGGTGGTGGGGAGAAAGGGAGGGAGGGAGGGGAAAAAAGAAAGAAAAGTAAAAAAACAAACAGAAAAGAAGAGAAAATAAAAGAAAAGATGAATTAACTTGGAAGCAAAAGGGTGTAGAAATTGTGCAGAGTCATTTGGGTAGTTTATTTAAAATGCAGATCCTCAAACTGAACCCAGGAAAGGGTTTTAAGCAGGAAATGACCTGATTTGATACACTTTTTTAAAAAGATCACTCTGGCTGCTGTGTGAAGGAACCAAACTGGATGCAGGGAGACCCGTTAGATGGTGACATGCAGGAAATAAATGACACGAGTTTGGACTTACGGGGGTGTCAAGGCCAATGGCAATAAATGGGTGGATTCAACAGTTATTCTGATTAAAAGCAAAAGGGACACAGGAGAAAAAGCAGGTTTGGGGAGAGGATGAGTTGAGTTTTGAGTGCCTATAAACTAGTTATAGATGGATTCATAGGAGGTTTGAAAGAGAAGTTTGGAACACGGGATACAGATGTAGGCTAGAAATAGTTCTCAGAAAATCATGCACATTGTGGGAGGAAGGGTTAAACTATCACTGTCAATGAAACTTCTCAAAGCAGATTATTGTAAAGAGAGAAGAAAAAATATTTAGGGGCAGATGCTGGTGAAATGCTTATGTTGTTATCATCCTTGTGACTAACATTTAAATCACACACCTACTATGATCCAGACACAATGCCAAGCACTTTTTAATATTAGGAAATACTGCAAACATCCAGAAAATACACCACTGATCTAATGTGAGTTTAGCAAATCTTTGCATTTTCCCATTCTTGTTTCAGATTATTTTGAAGAACAGAGTTAAAACTAAGCTTTTTACATACATTGTCTTATATATTCCTGAAGACCACTCCATGCAGTAGGTATATGTGTTATCTCCTGTCATCATTTTTTCCCTTCTGGAGGCATTCTCCATCCCGCTCTGCATCCCAAAAGATTTCCCTATCTGGACCACACTGAGCTTTCTCTTGTCTTCTGGCTGCCAGCTGAGTTCCACGACAGGGAGCATCTTTAGGGTATTGGAGATAGAAAGGAGAGCAAAGTCAGAGCCTGCTCCTCTCACTCTGAGCTCATGATGGTGTCCATGGTCATGTGCCATGTCGCCATGATCGTGTCTGGGGCCAGGTCACTGCTTCTCTCAAAATAGTATGTGCTCTCTCTCTTTTTATGTTCTAGTAACAACTCCCTACCTTGTCCCTTTGTGCCTAAAAGGAAAAGGTGGTGACAGTTCCAGGGCTATTTACCCTGACTTCTGATACAACTCCTCATGCTTCCTCCACCCTACCCACACCTTTGTAATTATCTCTTTTGCAAATAAACCTCCTCAAATTAACCTAATTTGGTATGCCATCTGTTTCCGCTTGGAACCCTGACTAATGCAACTCTGTTTTACAGTTGAGGAAACTGTGGCTCACAGAGGAGGAAGTAGCAGAATCCAAACTCAATCCCAATTCATCAGACTCCAGAACCTGTGCTCTTATCCACTCTGTGACATTGCTTCTCTGTGTTAAGGGAGGAAGGTAAAATCAGGATGCAGAGAGAGCCAGGCTGGCCATTGTATAACAGATTGGAACTTTTCAGTTTTTTGAACAAGCCGGGCTTGTGCTCAGCTTTGGTTCTTGGTTTTACTCTTCAATTTGCCTGAAATTCTCTTTTGAATCTACTCTTCGAGATCATTCACCTCCCAATATAATATCACATTGTCAGAGTAGCTTAAGTTTCTAACTGATGGCAATTACTCATTGCTACCCAGCCACTTTATCATATCACTCTGTTTTCTTTTCTTTATAGCCTTTACAGTTTCTGGTATTATCCTCTTCATTTTTTTGTTCACTTGTTTATTGTGTCTTCTTCCCTCTCACCCTCTGAAAAGTATGAGGTCTAAGGGGCCAGGTTCAGATAGGTGGCGTTTACACTTACATTCCCAGGAACTAGGACACTGCCTGATACACATAAGGAAGTGCTCAATAGTAACCAATGAATGCATGAATGAACAAAAAGGAAGGAAGGAATAAATTAATGCAATTATATAACTCTAAGACAAACTCAGATAACAAATGGCTAAGCAGTGAGTGGCAGCCAGCTATGAAAAAAGGCAAATACAGATTTTTCTTTCTAGATGTTCAACACTGAAGGGAGAAGAGTGGAACAAAAAGTAGGGATTTCATATGTCCTACCTGAATATGTGGGTTAAAGAAAAAAAATGCATGCTTCTAAAATTCTATCATTTTAAAGAACCATCTCACTATGATTATATGATCTTTTAACACTTGTAATTATAGAGCCAAAACAAATGGCTTAAAGTAAGAATCAAGAGAAATTGGATTTTATTTCTATTGGCTTCCAAATTACATTGGTATATTTCCCACTTGGGAAGATATTTTCTCTTTTTTTCTTGTGAATTGGGAGCATGTTGCATTTCTGTTTCTACTTCAAGAGAACACAGGGACACAAATTAAATGGTTTATTTTGGAATGAGTGTCCTTGTAAATCTTTGTCCTTTGAAATTGAAAGGTCAATGATACTTTCTACATGCAAATTTAGTTGTTAAAGACATTGTACATTACTAGTCCTGGCAGACAGAAAAAGCTACAAATTTATCATGGTGATGGCTCAGAAACATGGTGGGTTATTATACATACAGTATGACAACCAATGACAGTCTTTTCAGTTCTCTCCTTTTAGAAGACTTTTCCACACACCCAAAGCTAAAATTTACTTTGTCCATATGTCAAAACTAAATTCAATATCTTTTTAGACACTGTAATGGGTTACAATCCTTCATTCTGCTGAAGATTAAGCTGAACTTCTGCCCTTTAATAAAATCTTTAATAAAAATTCTCCTGGCAAATTTCATGTGGTCAAGTCTTATTTTCAGTTTTGATTTGGATGCTTTATATTGAAACTAGACAATTTGAAATGACAGGAAGCACTATTATTGTAATATCTGGAATTTGATATGATTCTTTTCTTTAAGGAGCTTACAATGCTTTCATATAGCATTTTTTATTCTTCAAAATGTTAGTAAAATAGGTAGATGTTGGTTTCTATTATTACATTCTCCCATGCTTAATGAAATGTTTAAACTGCTCACACAGAAATATTACTTTATCAAAAAAAAAAAGAGAGAGAGAGATGGTGGCATCATGGTCTACTGGAGTTTGGGCATAAAAGTTAATTTGTCATAAAGGGCTGCATGGTGAGGAAGATTTGAAAAGTTTTTTTAAGACACTGAGATTTGGGAGATGTTTGTTATTGCATCATGGCCTTACCTATCCCAACCATACAGTGTGAATATAGTTATCGACATTAAAAAAAAAAAAACAAAAACCTTGTATCATCAACCAAAATTACAACATTTAATAAAAATTGTAGGCTAAAATTCTATTTCTAACACCTACCCTCTGTGTAGGTAGAGTACAGCATATAACATTACTGAGTCCCAATTTCCATTTCTATATAATGAAGCCAATAATGTATATTTTACAGGTTGTTGTAAAAATTAATAGAAAACTTTGTCCAGTGTCTGGCATCTATTAAAGTGTATTAATTGGAAGCTATAAATGCAGAATCCATAATTTCCAGTGTCATGAGATACTGACTACCACTAAAATGGATCAGATTGGCAAGTCATGCCCCCTGCTGTTTCCCCCAATTTTGCGTCTCTCTCCTAAAACACCAAGGCTTCAATTATGGGGACTTCTAGTAGGCTATTGTTCCTTTTGTCATGTTGGTTTTCATAATTTGCTAACTGTATTTAGTGATAATTAGGAATTGTACTATTCTTTTATCTTGTTCTGGGGTTTCCCATCCTTAAGTTTCTGGTTCTCTTTAGGGGGGTGATAGGTGGACCTACACTGTTATCATATATCTCTATGTGGTCATCTAATTTCAAGTCATCAAAGGTTACAGGCCTCATTCTATCCCAGTGATTGTTTAGTATTTTTCATTCACTTAGGAAAGATGTATCTCTCTGTGATCACATCTGTCTTCCTTTCTAATTCCTCTAGCTTCCCTTTGAATTTCGATGTGTCCTCTTATTTCTACTACAGATTACTAAGAAGTCAATGGTGGCTTTGTATTTTAAGAAGAACTTCTTAAATGGATTTTGCTATAATTTTTTATTAGTTTTCTAAAAACATTATGTGTTTTTCTCTATAAAAATTATATGTTTTTTCGATGGTAAAAGCCTGAGAGCTTTCTCCCTATGATCAGAAACAAGACAAGGAAGCCCACTTTGTCACTGCTATGCAACAATCTACTAGAAGTTCTAATCAGAGCAATTAAATAGTTCTTTTTTTTTAAAAAGATAAAAGGCATCCAAATTGGAAGGAAAAAAGTAAAACTATCTCTATTCTTAGATAACATGGTTTTTTTGTTGTTGTTTTTGAGACAGGGTCTCGCTTTGTCACCTGGGCTAGAATGCAGTGGCATCATTATAGCTCACTGAAATCTCATACTCCTGGGCTCAAGAGATCTTCCCACCTCAGCCTCCCAAGTAGCTGGGACTACAGGTGCACACCACCACACCTGGCTAAGTTTTCTATTTTTTGTAGAGACGGGGTCATGCTATGTTGCTCAGGCTGGTCTCAAACTCCTGGCCTCAAGTGATCCTCCTGCTTTGGCCTCCCAAAGTGCTGGCATTGTAGGCATAAGCCACCATGCCCAGGCCCATAGATGACATGATTCCATATAGAGAAAATCCTAAAGAATTCACACACACAAAATAACACTATTAGAGATAGCAAATGAATTCAGCACAATTGCAGGGTACAGGATTGATACATAAAAATTAGATTTCTTTCTATACACTAGCAATAAAAAATCTGAAAAGGAAATTAAGAAAATATTTTCATTATAATAGCATCAAAAATAACACAATACTTAGGAATAAATTTAACCAAGGAGGTGCAAGACTTGTACACCAAATGTCCAGGCCCTGTACTCACGCAGATCACCCAGGACCTACTGGACCCCTGTGGCTCCTGCAGTCTGGGCCAGAGTTGGGAAATGTCTGTGTGGGAATGAACAGGACAAAACCTGAGGAGCTGAAGCCCCCTGGGGAGGACAAAGGCACATGGTGGGTAGAGAAGCAATATGGCGCCTGTCAACCGGGCTCTGGTCTGTGGAGATGGGAGGTGACCCAGGGGGCTGGGAGCCTGGTGCCCTGTCCACAGGAAGCTCCCAGGTCACTGGTGGCAGCAGCCTCTGGCTTGTGTGGGCAGAAAGTCTGTCCAGCAGCCTGGTAACTGCCAACTGTCAGAGATGGGAGGGACAGAGAAACAAACCGCCCCACCTACCCTTCTCACTGGACTCCAAGCCTCTCAGGGGTTGATCTCTGCCAATACCTTTGCTCTTGCCTGTTCTGCTCCACAGCTTCTTCCTGAGGAGTCTCCTGAAGGTTCTGGCACATGTTTGTTAGTTTTTTTCTCTTTCATATAAAACTTTTCCTTCTTACTGAGATGCTCAGGCAGTTGGTGTCTCTGGTCAGCCATCTTCTCTTTTTTTCTTTAATATTGGTTCTAATGTTTAAAACCCATTCGCAGTTTGCCTGAGGACCACCAACATGGGACATCTGTCTGAGAAAAGTAGGGCAATACATCAACTACTTAAAAATGGATGTCCTATCAAACTCTGAAAACAATCATTATGTTGGAAATTATTATGAAACATGGTAAAAATAAGGAAGGACTTATTATGATAGCTATAAATTAATTGTGTCAGACTGTCTATTGAGCATTTCCTGATGCCAGGTATTACGCTTGACCTTTTAACATTCATCATTACATCCAATCCTCACAAAAATCTGACATTGTTTTCTCCTTTATAGGGAAGTGGGTGGGAATTGAGGGCCAGAGAGCTTAAGCAACATGCCTAGGGTCACACAGCCGGTAAGTGACTGAGCTGGGATTTAAATCTGGGCCTGTCTGATGTTCAAACCCATGTTCTTAATCCTTGTACAATCCTGCACACAATTTCTGTGCCTTTTCCAGAATAACATACGGTGGGTTTGCCACAAGATGAAAATAAGGACAGGATAAGTCAGTATGCAGAATCCCAATATTTAACTATAAACACAGCATGGAGGATGCAAGCAACAGGATTCACCAAAGGCTGAAAAGCCTCCAGAGGCCCTCACTGTTCTCGCTATCATACATTATCTTTACACAACATCTGGAGAGCCCTCACACCCTTCATCCCTTTAAATAAGAAAGGGATTTTGACGGTTGCCATTTCATGGCTTTAAATCCACAGCGGAGCTGTACAACTTATTTAGCACAGGTGTTTAATTGTAATAAATTGGAGAAGGTCCCAGTATTCAATGGTCCTCAAACTAACACTACCATCTGGGCAGAGTGGGGTAGTGGCTTTCTGACAACAAATTTGCTTATGAAATTTCAAGGGTGGGGGCCTATTAGGAGATGTGTAGAAGCAGAGTGTTTAAATTATAGTGTGAAGTATGAACAAGAAGAAGCTTTTGTGCTTTTTATCTTTTTGATAATTTATTTCTTTTTCAATGCAATATTAAATATTAAAAACACTTGGGTATCCTGGTAAATGAGAGATTACTTTGCCATTTTGTGTGTTCAGGGAAAGTTATGTTGATTGCTTTTGGCAAACGTTTCTGTTTATGAAGAGTGCACAAATGTTTCTATGTTCTGCCACTAGAAATCAGTGCATGTTTTAGTTAATCAAAATATGGATTAACAGAGGGACTTCTTCTTCCAGCCAATGTGAAGTAACAGTGAGTGGATTTATCTTCTCAACTGAAATAACAGAAACACCAGGCAAAATATATGAAACAATAGTTTTGAGACATTGAACATCAAGCAATGAAAGACAGTGATACCTAAGAGACAGGAAGAAATATGTGATGAGCCCTGCAATTGAACCAGCTAACTTCATTGAAAGAGTTTCCAGGCTGCAACACAAGGAAGAGGCAACTGAGGTAGAACCTGGTAGACTCCTTGAATTGAAGAAACGGAGCTGAGTCTGAGGAGAACAAAGCTATTAGATTTAGCAGCTTACCAAGGAGAGAGCTGTGTACAGAAAGCATTTCAGAGAACTGCAGAGAATTTCTCTCAAATATTCAGTAGAGGACTGATATATGCATGTGTATGGGGAACCTACCAGAATCCAGGAAAAAAAAAATCTGAAAATATTAGAAAAAATAGGACACAGCACTCAGACAGGGCTGAGAATAGCCTGCTCTCTCTAGCCAGGTTAGAAAAACTTATAATTCACAGGGCATTGGATAGAGTACTCAGAAGGGTCTTGCCTTAGTAGTGGGTAATAATTAGCCCTGACTAAACACTTCTCTGGTCCTGCCTAATGAATCTTAAAAAAGGAAAACTGAAAATAAAACTATCTTCAAGTAACTGAACTACACACCAAAACAAAGCTAAAGAATATTTATAGAAATATTAAAATATCCAGCACTCAACAAGATAAAATTCATGATGTCTGGCATATGATAAAAAGTTATTAATACCAGGAATGCAAAGATTTGAGAAAATAAGACCATAATGAGGAAAAACGTCAAATGATCAAAACCGAAGCAGAACTGACATAGTGTTGGAATTTGCAGACAAGGAGATTAAAACAGTCATAACTCTATTCCATATATTCAAAAAGTTAAGTAGGACTGCAGTAGAAGATTTCAATGCCATTCTTTCAGTAATTGAAAATCCAATCAAAATACCAGCAGGTTTTTTTTTTTTTTTGAAATTGACAAAATTATTCTAAAATGTATATGGATATACAAAGGACCTAGAATACCCAAAACAACTTCGAAAATGCAAAAACCTGATCTAAACACTTATTAAAAAGCTACAGTAATCAAGGCACTGTAATATTCGCATCAATTAGACAAATAGATAATGGAACAGAACAGAGATTTCAGAAATACATCCACGCATATAAAGACAACTGATTTTTGACAAAAGTGCAATGCAGTTCAGTAGAGGAAGAACAGTTTTATCCACAAATAATAACTGAACACCTAATATCCATATACAAAAATTCTTTACCTTGCACAACATACAAATATTAACTCAAAATGAATCATATAATTAAATGTTAAACCTGAAACTTCTAGAAGAAAACATAAGAGAAAACATTTGTGTCCCTAGGTTAGGAAAATATTTCTTTGATACAATACCAAAAGCATGATTCACTAAAAACAAATCGATCAAATAATATCATTAACATTAAAAAGTGTTTTCAAATAAATAATGAAATGACAAGCCCAGACTTGAAAAAAGTATTTGCAAAGCATGTATCTGATAAAGGACTTTTATCCAGAATATATAAATAATTTTCCAAACCCAAAACAAGAAAACAAACAACCTAATTTAAAATATGGACAAAAATATGAGTAGACTTTTCACGAAAGAAAATATACAGATACCAAAGAAGTGCAAAAAATTATATTCAACATCATTAGTAGTCATTAGAGAAATATATATTAAAACCACAGTGATGCACACATTTTAGAAGGGATAAAACTGAAAAGTCTTACAATATCAACTGTATATAAAGCAACTGGAAGTCTTATCCACTGCTGTTGAAAATGTAAAACCTAGCAACCTCCTTGGAAAACAGTTTGGCAGTATCTTTAAAGGTTAAACATACACTAATCAAATAATTTAATTATTCCACTCCCATGTATTTACCCAAGAGATATCAAAGCATATGTTCACACATGTTTATAACAACTTTTTTGTAATACTCCCAAACTGGAGACAATACAAATGTCCATCAACAGGGGAATAAATAAACAAATTGTTATATATTCACATAAGAAACTACAACTCAACAATAACAAGAAACTAACAATTAATAAATGCAAAGCATGGATGAATCTCAATCTGCTGAGTGAAAGACAAATAAAATGAGCACATACACCTTTCAATGAATGGTATTGAGAGAATGATATCCACATGCAAAAGAATGAAGATAAATAGTTACTTCAAGCCATATAAAAAATGAACTAGAAATGAATTAAACACCTAAACATAAGAGGTAAAACTATTTAACTCAGAAAAAAACATAGGGGCAAATTTTGTCATAGTGGATTTGGCATTGATTTCTTAGATATGACTCCAAAATCACTAGCAGCAATAACAACAACAACAACAACAACAACAAAAGGTTAATGGGACTTCATCAAAATAAAAAGTTTGTGCATCAAAGTACACTATCAACAGAGTCCAAAAATACCCGTGATTGGGACAAAATATTTACAAATTGTGTATCCAGTAAGAATTAATTTCAGAACATATAAAGACCTTTTACAACTCAACAACAAAAAAAACAACAAGCTGATTTTAAAAATGGACAAAGGACTTGAATAGATGTTTCTCCAGGAAGATAGACAATGACCACTAAGCAAATGAAAAGATGGTGAGCATCGTTAGCCATCAGAGAGATGCAAATCAAAACCACAATGAGATACCACCGTCTCACACCTGCTAGGATGGCTCAAATCAAAAAGTCAGATAAGGAATGTTGATGAGAATGTGAAGTCAGAACTCTCATACCCTGCTGGTGTGTATATAGAATGGTGAAGAGACTATAAAATGGTGGGAATGTAAAATGGTACGGCCACTTTGGAAAACAGTCAGACAATTAGTCAAATGACTAAACGTAGAGTTACCAGATGATCCAGCCAATCCCTCTTGTAGATATACACTCAGGAAAAATGAAAACCTATGTCTACACAAAAACTCGTACACAAATGTTTATATCATCACTATTCATAATAGCCACAATGTGGAAACAATGCAAATATCCATTAACAGATGGATGGAAAAAAATGCAGCATATCTATACAATGTAACATTATTTGAACATAAAAAGTAATGAAGCATTGACACATGCTACAACGTCAATGAATCTTGAAAACGTTATGCTAAATGGAAGATGTCAGTTAAAAATAACCATTATTATATGATTTAATCCACATAAACCATCCAAAACATGGAAATCTATAGAGACAAGAAGTAGATTAGTGGTTGCTTGGTGTTGGGCAGTGGGCAGGGGTGTCGGGGTGTTGGGGGATTAGGTGGTGACAGCTAAAGGGTATCTTTCAAGGTGTTGAAAATGGTCTAAAATTGACTGTGATGATGGTTGCACACACCTGTGAATATACTAAAAGTAACACTGAGCTGTACACTTTAAATGGGTGGATTGTATGGTATGTGAATTAGATCACAATAAACTCATTTTTTTAAAAAAAAGAACAAGAAGACTTGTATGTTGACAAACTTGTTGTAAAGTTTGGTTCTGTCTCTTTCTTGCTCTCTAATAGATGATCATAATTATCATTTCACCAGTCAGGATTGCTAGTTTATGCTGTGGTAACAATGACTTAAAATAATAAAGGTTTGTCTTTTGCCTGAATGTTCATCACTAGTTGGCTGGGAACTCAGCTGTGTCAGCCTCACTCTAGGATCTACCCTACTGCTGCTGAAGCTGTCACTAATGGAACACTACCCGGCAGAAGGAAAAAGCGAGCTCTGGACGTCTCACTGTAGTAAGTCAGTCAGGGCTCTGTGTGCAAGTTGGACCAGTCACTTCTGCCCCAGCTCATTGTCCTAGAGCAGTCACACGGCCCAGGAAACTCAATTGGACTTTGTCTTAAAAGCAGAGAGCTGGAAATATTTGATGAACAGTCCTAATATCTACCATATTGCTAATATTCACTGAAGTTTTCCTATGTGTCAGGAGCTTTTCTAAACCCTTGCATGCATTATCTCACTTAGTAGTCACAAAAAACAATCTTTTGAAGTTGGCGCTATTATTATCATTAACGCCAGTATTTTATAGATGAGAAAAGTAAGGCATAGGAGTAAAATAACTTTCCCAAGTTTACTAAAGTAACTAGTAGTTGGGATTTGAATTCAGACACGGACACCAGAGCCTATGTTTTTGATTTCTACGCAGTACTGCCACCCAGCATTCCCAAATTCCTTTCCCCTTAGTCAGACAAAAATCTATCACAAAGTCCACCCAGGTACAAGAAGGCTGTACTAGCATATAGTATAAAATGACAACAGGTAAGCATTTAGGTCTCCAGCTTCTGTCTAGTGTCTTTCTAGTACGCCACTGGTTTTCCATGATCCTTGACAGAGCCCTTGGTTCAGGTCACCTTCAGTCCTGCAGAGGAATCTGGTAGCTTCAAACAGAGCAGCTCTGCTTCATCATTTAGGCTTCCACTTGATTTCATTTACCTGTTGGCTGACAAAATCGAAGTTGGGAAAACTGCACTGCCCTGCTCACATATCTCCATGCACACTAAGCTCAGAGACACACCCTAAGTAAAGAATAGTTTAAATGGATAAATCATTTCTATGTCTGTGGTTAAGGGTGCCTACTTCTATGTCACAATGAGGGCCTGCTTTGATAAACACTACCAATATGTGAAACGTTGACTAAAACAAATCCTAGCTTGCAATAAAATAAGAATATATAATTCATGCAAGGGCACCATTACCTGTAGGAGTTAGTAGCAGTAAAGGATACTACTAACAAGGACCTAGTTGAAGAAAGTCAAAGCATAGAGGTTGGGAAATAGTGCATTTGACCCTTCAATGTCCTGTTATTCAAATATGCCCTTTTTTGAATTAATACTAACTGATCATCTGCAAGACCTAGCACAGGCTTGCCACACGGAAGAGGCTCAGTAATACTCCTTGAATGTTTGAGCGAATGAGTGAATATCATGGAATAATTAGAAGCAATCTAATGTCACCAGGAATGGGAATAAACTGGCTGGGTGGAGGCACAAATTAAGCATAATATAATGCTAGAGACACTATACAATCTTTGTGTTAGTTTGTTTTTTTCTGATAATATGAACCTTGTTAATTATTCTAAGTCACAGCAGACATTTGAACAGGTTAATATGGTTAATATAAACAAGAAGTTTGGACTTTGCATAAATTGGTGGAGTGGGAGTCCGAGAGAAAAAAATGGGGAGGCTTCTCAAGATGGCATGCAAAAGAGAAGCATCTTTTTCAAGTTGGTACTCCTAAGTCTCTCCTTAGCAGTCGGAACTAGTCTAATGTGATAATAACCTCTCTCTGGGGTGGCATCTTAAAAAGAAACCAGCTTTCCAGTTCTGTGACCTTTCAGAGGAGGAACCCCAGCAGGGATCCGGAGTCTTGGCGAACACCCTCCAGCACTGTGAAATCTTTGAAGAGACCCAACTTTGAAGAGCGCCTTCCTACCGTTATTGTGAGCATGCATACACAATTAGGGAGAAAACCACGCCACTCTGATTTCTAAAACCCATCTGAACTTTCCCTAGCTCTCTGCTTTGATAGAAGCTGCCCAAACCCCTTTGGAAATTTTTCAGAGACAGTCAGGAGCCACCGGGGAAAGCACATTTTCATCAGGCTGTTATGGTGGGAATGCTGCCAACGGGGAAAATAATGGGCAAGGAAAGAAAATTCTGATTGTCCCACCAAGAGGCTTGAGAATCTGTGGCTTACGGCCAAGAGATAGAACGGAAATTAAATGACAACATAAATCAATGACATCTTCACCTCTCAGTGTGTTTGAAGGGGGAGAATGTTGCTGCTTGTGCTGCCCCAAGGTTTTCCCCAAGTAACCTATTGAGAGTTGATTTTTAGCTCATTATTGCGATTTTCCTTCTAGTGCTTTAACATAATCACAATTCAACTTCTTTTTTTTAATTTTGTATTTTTGCCAGTGATAAATCAAGCATTCTGTGTGGATCCTGTCTATGGTTTTCAGTTATCTTGAAGGGTTCTCTCTTGACAAAGATAAAAAAGGATGACTTCAAAAGATTTTAGGGATGTCACCTTTCAATAGAGAAGGAGGACAAGTTCAAAGATGGGTTAGTATAGGACTGTCCTGGAGAATTACAAATAACCTAGTCACCAGTGCTAAGCATGTGGGAAAACGGTAATAATTTGATGAATACTACTAATCTTTATCAAACGTCACTCTGTTCCAGGCACTTTTCTGTGGGTCTTAAATTCATAGTATCATTTAATGTGGGTAAGAAACATGGTGGGCTGTTTTCTGAAGGATTCCATTTAATTAAAATGGCTTTCCAAAGAGAATGCAATTTTGGATATTATTTTATGGTTTACAGATGTTAGTTATTAATGTGATGTGCATGTTTGGCGTCATATTTTAATATATCCATCCATGTGTTTTTCATTCCAAGTAACTCCCTTTTATCCTCTGGCTATTCCCCATACAAGCAAGACTGGGGAGTGTCCATTGCCTCAGAGAATAGTTAGCACAAAAGTAAAGCAGAAAAAATGAGTTTTTGAGTTTCAAAAGCCCTGCAGAGCTGATAACATAAACAATAGATATGAGAGAATAATGATGGTGAGAGGCATCTTTGCTACCTCTAGGCTAGAAGCTTCTTTTCCGGTGATCTCAGGACATGGTCCTGCACTTAGTCTCTGGGTAGGATGTAACAGAAACCTCGGATGAGTTCAGAGGGACCCAAGAACTTAGAAGACCTGTGCTTCCTTTCCTGGTTGACCCTAGGGAAACAGCAAGTCCCACAGAGCTCCCTCACACCCAGCATCTTTGGGGAGTTTTAAAGTATCTAGAGTTGGCTGCAGGGGGTATCCAGGCAGATGCACTTGAGGCATCTTCATAAGAAAAACATCAAATGTTTCTCTTATCTCTGATGGTAATGGAAATAGCTGAAAGGACCAAGGTTAGGATGGAAAAGGAAGGGCGGGGATGAACTGAAACCTCCTTTACTATAATGTAGACACTTCAGCACGTTGCCAGGGCAGGTGGGCAGCAGCCATGCCTTGATTTCATTCCCAGCACGTCATGCTCCATCCCTCCTGGGCATACAGGCACAACTCACCTGCTGGGGGCTTAGGCAATAAATGATCCTCAATTGACTGAAATTAATTCTCTGCTTCCTGGTAGAGTGCGAATTTGAAAGAGCAATTGAGCTGAGTGGTACAAAAATAAGGAAAGCTGTGTTTCTGCACACCTAAATTCTGCACACCCGTTAGCTACACCTGCACCTGGTATTCCTGGTTTCCCACATCATCTCAGTGCTTAAGGATGCTATGTGAGAAGGGACTTAGGTAGCACATCCATTTGAGAGACTTTGGGCAAATCTTGTTACCTTCTGAGTTCCAGTTCTCTCATCTATTGAATAAGAGAATTGGGCTGATTAAAAAAAAAGTGTAGAACCATCTCAAGGGCCGCCCAGAAGAATAAGGGTGGCCAGTCTGTGGGACCTCCCTCTAGATTCCCCTACCCCAACCTTCAAGTGAGGCTGCTCAGTTGTAGTGTGATTTGGTTATATTTATTTTCTTCTTTATCTTTTGCAATGAAGTACTAAGAGTGGTGTTTGTCATTCTCTTCATTTAGTGGCATATTGTCATCATGGGGTCATTTCTGACCTTTTCTTATTTCAATTTTTCCTTTAATCCTTAGTCTCCTATTCCTGACAGTAACACTGACAACCTCACATATGTCCAGAAGTCCCCAGTTTTCAGTCCAGTTTTACATTGAGGATTCATGTACTAAGGTCCTCTCTACCTTCTATATCCTAGGAAGGAGTTGTGGGGTGATTGTTCCCCCCAAAACAGATATGTTGGAAGACCTAACCCCCAGTATCTCAAAATGAAACCTTACTTGAAACTGGGGCCATTGCAGCTGTAATTATAATAGTTAAGATGAGGTCGTACTGGAGTAGGGCAGGGCTCTCATCAATGTAACTGGTGTCCTTATAAAAGGACACAGACACACACAGGAAGAACCATCATGTGCCATGTGATGACAAAGGCAGAGACTGGACTGACGCAGCTATAAGCCAAGGAACACTCCAAATTGTCAGCAAACCCCAAGAAGGTAGGAAGAGGCAAAAAAGGATTCCCTACAGGTTTCAGAACGAGTGTATCCCTGCTGACACCTCAATTTCAGACTTCCAGCCTCCAGAACTGTGAAACAACACATTTCTGTTGTTTTGCCACCCAGTTTGTGGTGCTTTGTTATGGCAGCCCTAGGTCACCAACACAGAAGGAAGACAGGAAACAGTAACTTACAAATACAATAGCTCTGCTTCTCTGTTTCTGAGTGAATAGGAAGTGGTCCAATGTGCCCCTAACTCCTTTTTGGCTTTCTCTATATTTACCTAATCACTCTTCTCTCTTCCTATTTTTTTTTTTTTTTTACAGCCCACACTACAAGATGGATTGTCAGAAGATAGAAGAAGCCACTTCAGTGATTTTTTATTTTTTTAACATTTCTCCTCAGCACAAGACAACCCCATTGGATAACTGCATCTATAAATGTGCACACTCCTACACTCAGCCAGAGTTGTCTCATTCTCAAGGCCTATTTTGAAGTCAGGCCCTGGAGCAGGGTTCCAGAATTTGATCAACTCCTGCTAACTTAGCAACTGTTTCTGGATGATTTCTGCTTTGGTGACATCGCATACTTGATGACTGCCCTGGAGAGATACACAAGCATAAATTCCGTGCTGGAAGGCTCCAGTCTGGAAAGCCTGAGTACTGCATGGAAAAAATAGCAATGGAATGAAAGCGCCACAGCTCTGGGCTGCTGCCATGGCCTGTTCTCATGTGGGGATTATTTATATGGCGGGGCAGATGGAGACCCTGTTTTCAGAAGGTGCGTAACTCTACTCTCGGTTTGCTAAGTGCATGCTTATCTAGTCCCAGCATTCAAGTGGGCTAAGATATTTTCCTTAGATTTATCTATGCATTTACACATCCATACATCCCGTCAAAAATATTTATTGAACACTTGCAATGTGTGAGGCTCCATGAGCCAGCGACATAGCAGTAAATAAAACAGAAAAATCCCCATCCTCATGGATTACATATTGATGGAGGAAGTGGGACAATATGCAACAGAAATGAAAAAAATATATGATATTAAAAAATGACAGCTATGAGGGAAAAAAAATAATGTAGGAAAAATGAATGGCAAGTGGCCCAAGGAAGTGTGGGATTTGCGATTTTAAACAAGTCAGCTAGGGAGGGCCTTACCAAGTAGGTGATATTTTGAGCTAATAAGACTTGCTATTCCTGTAGTGCTGTGGAGATAGTATTGAACTTGGAATTGGAAAATCTAGATTCAACTCTTGTTATGAACTGAATTATATCTGCCCCGAATTAATATGTTGAAGCCCCTATTCCCAGTACCCCAGAGTGTGACCGTGTTTGGAGATAGGGGCTTTTAAGAGATAATTAAGGTAAAGTGAGGTCCTTAGAGTGGGGCCCTAATCCCATATGATTGGTGTCCTCATAAGAAGAGGAAGAGGCACCAGGGATGTGGGTGCACAGAGAAAAGGCCATGTAAGGACACAGGGAGAAGGTGGCCACCTGCAAGTCAAGGGGAGAGGCCTCAGGAGAAACCAACCATGCCACCATCTACATCTTGAACTTCTAGCCTCCAGAAGTGTGAGAAAATAAATGTCTGTTGTTAAAGCTGCCCAGCCTATGGTATTTGTTATGGCAGCCCGAGCAAACTAAGACGACACTGAACTCAAGACCCTTGCCGGTCATGTGATCTTGAGAGCACCTGACCTCAGCATCCTCATGTGCTGTAAGGAAGTAAGATGGACGACATCATGAATAGTGAAGCCTCTCTGAGATCCTGTGCCTTGTATGACCTAACTCACAGAAGGGGAGAGTGCCTTGCTCTTTCAGACTCCACCAGCCTCCTGATTCAATCTCTCTGAACCCCTTCTGAACTCCTCATTTCTACAAGCAACAGCCTTCCTGACCTCTCCACTGAGATGTTTGAGCTCTCAAACCTAAGCATGTCCCAAACTGAGCTCTTCCTCTTCACCTGCACCAAACCTGCTCCACTCACAGCCTTTCCCATCTCTGTTAAATCCAGTTCCAACCTTCTAATTTCTCAGATCAAAACCCTTACAGCCATCCTTGGCTTCACTCTTTCTGTTAAAATCCAAATCCAGTAGTCAGGAAATCCTGTTGTCCCTATCTTCAGAGCACAATCAGACCCCAGGTACACCTCACCACTTCTGCCGCTACCATCCTAGTCAAGGCACCGACATCTCTTAGCTCAGTTTCTGCCATGGCCTCCCAAGGGGCGCTGTGCTAGCGTCTTCACCTTCCTGTGGTCTACTTTATGTCCAGGGTGATCTTTCTAGTCTGGCTACACTTCCTCATGCCAACAGCCTCCAATCAGGGCATGCCTGACGCCTTCCCTTTTTTCCACTATAAAGTTTTCCCATTCCTCTGCCTGCCCCTGAGTCTCTGCCAAACACAAGAGCTGACTCTCTTGCAGTAGCAAACTCTGACTAAATGGCCTTTGCTCATGCTCATTTGGGTGGCCTTCATTTATGTCCACAGAAGTCATGTTTAAAACATTTGATAATGATGCAGACTGGTTTTATGAACTGCACTGAGTATTTTTAACCTTATCTTTGCTCCATAAAGTGCTTATTTTGAAGATAGGAGTTTTCTGGATCAAAATGGAAAGGCATTAAGCACAGATAACTAAGCAATTATTGGACTAGATGGAATCTTTTGAGCTTCTCTTGCGCAGTGTCCTACTATACAATCGTACATAAACTATCTGTCATTCTCTAAAAATCTGAGTTGAGCCTAAGCACATTAACCATCTCAGGGTTTCCCTCCGATGATCTTCTTCCTTTTTTTCCTATTCATAATAATTTCCATTTTGTTGCTCCTCAAACTTCTGTATGCTTTTTCTCTCCTCAGTAGAGATGCAAAATCAGCATATTCTATGTTATAAGCTTTTTAGATGCTTGAAACACTCTATTAAATTGGTCATTGCATTTATTTTCTCAGTATTGGAAACTATGTTTCCTTCATTTTTTAATATAATTATTGTTTCCTAATACAAAATTCCCATGAACTGTGTTTTGAGATCCTTGCTGCCTATGATTTTATTTACTCACCTACACAAGGCATCCTATGGTTAAAGAAGTATAATTGCAGGACTTCTCAGAACCTAATATGCTAATATGCACAGTGAACCTTTAAGAAATGGTGACATTTACACGATACCAAAGGATTTCTTTTCTTCTGGAGCATGTTTATGTTAATATCTCACATGTTCTAACCATTACATGTTGTCATGACTATGGTAAACTTTTTCAGGTTCTTCCCATTAAATAAGGCTTTGTTTGTTAGAATACTAGCAGTGAGTAGTTTAAGGCAAAAATCAGCCCATCCTCTTGTAAAACAGCCACGCAGTACAATTAATCATGTATTGATCTGAGCATTTTTGTGCTCTTATGTACAATTCAATGAATTTTATCTTTCAATCCTTTAAAACACTCCACATCTTGGTTCAGTGTTAAGAGGAAAGGTCTCAGTGCTCCAAATAACTGCTGACAAAACGTCTGTATTTCATTTTCCTGCTAAATAAGACCTGCTGTATTTAACACATTTTAATTAATGCTGAGACTCAGATGTCATTGTGCACAGAGAATTTTAATATTATGGAATTCTAATAAAACATTGATCCAGTCCATTTTAGCTACTACAATCCTGTGGTTGATTCTTGCTTATTTGAAATGCACATTGTTCATTTCTTAAGCTGCCTCTCTGCCTCTTCTCTCATTTCATCTGAGTTCTCTTTATATCTTTATCTTTCTTCCTGAGTAATTGGAATTTGAAATAATATGCTCCTGCTAAATAAAAAGATGAATTTTAGTACACATTTTCAATTTAGGAAGACCAGGATGAAGATGGGTCATTTACTATAAGGTAAAAATCCAATCTAGTTTATGGAAAACAACAATCTCTTATCTTTGTTCAGTACTTTATAATTTTCAAAGCATACTCACATGTGTTACTTCATTGAGGTGTAATAACTGAGGTTAGAACCTCAGGCTTGGGATCTAGGAAGACCTGGAGTTGGAGTCTATGATCACTATTTACTAATAGTCTGACTTTGTGGAAGGAACTTAGCTTTTCACTTCAGCGTCCTCATTTATAAAATGGAGCTAATACTATACTACCTCAAATGGTTGTTGTGATGATTAAATAACAAAATACAGAAAGTTTTTAGCTCAATATTTAGTGTGTACTAAGTGCTCAGATCTATGAGGCGGGGATGGTGGGGCTAGAGGTTTACCAACTTGAAGTAAGAAGTACAAAAGTTTCTTCCATTACAAAAGTATGAGTATTAATGACCAGATGGTTTAAATGAGTTACTCAAGCCCATGGAGCTAATTAATGAAAGAATCAGGCCTGGAACTTGACTTCATTGACTCTAATTTAACGTTTCATAGACTTTAACAGGGATAGTGGAATATTTGTTTAAAAAGGTCTATTTTGACACCTCATATTATCCTCTCCCACTTACCCTGATGGACTCAAGTCTCCAAGGACGTTGACCAACAGCCAGAATGGTAAGTTGCTGGTAAGATTTCATTTGATAAATAATTTGAAAGATGTTTTGGGTGGTTCATTTTATCTGTTAACTTGACTAGGCTAAGGGATGCCCAGATAGCTGGTAAAACATTATTTCTGGGGGTGTCTATGAGGGTGTTTCTAGAAGAAACTGGCATTTGAATCATAGACTGAGTAAAGAAGATCCACACCTAACAATGCAGGTGAGCATCATCCTATTTGTTGAGGGCTTGAATACAACAAAAAGGTCGAGAAAGGGTGAATTCTCTCTCTCTCTTTTTGTTGAGCTGGGACATCTATCTTCTCCTGTCCTTGAATGTTAGAGCCCCTGGGTTTTGAGCCTTCAACCTCTGAGACTTACATCAACACCCCACCACTCCCACCTCCCTCACCCCCAATTCTCAAGCCTTTGACCTTCGAGTGGGAGTTACACCATTGGCTCCCCTGGTCCTTAGGCCTTTGGAATCAGACTGAGTTACACCACTGGCTTTCCTGCTTCTCCATCTTGCAGACAGCTTGTTGTGGGACTTACTGGTTTCCATAATTGCAGGACACAATCTCATAACAGATCTCCTCATATATATATATAAAATGTGTGTGTATATATATAAAATCTATATACATGCACACATTTATATATAAAATATAATATTTATATAAATATGGTAATATATGTGCATTTTATATATTAAAGATACATGCATATATATTTATATATATATGTACATATATATATATCCTATTGTTTTTTTCCTCTCTGTAGAACTCTGCTAATACAATGTTCTTTTGCCAAAATACTGTGGGGTCACTGTAGTTATTATCTGTGTATATTCAACATCCATTTTCTCTTCTAAATTCTTATTTATGCTTTGGGTATCTAGGTCTCCTCTGATGATTATAATTAAAGTACCTTGGCAAAGGAGTGTAAGAGTGTTCATGTGCCTGAGTTTGGCCAATCTCTGCCTCCTTGAATCTTGAGAATAATCCAAATAATGAAATCAGTTGGCCCGTATTCATCTTGACTTTGGTGCTTTATAGAGACTTATTATTCGTTGCTCCTTTCTAGATCCTTGGGGCTTCTTTGTCTCTGTTCTTCCTGAACCTTGGTTCTTTAGCTTTGCCTTTGATTCTAGGAGCTGCTATTTATCCTCCTCTTCTATGTGTTTTTTTTTTTTTCCAAAAATTCACTTAGCCAGAGTCAGTTTTTTGTACTAAGAACTTCAACTCACAGTTACAAGCTATTGCCACAAAAATCCTACAAAACAAATCACTCAAAACTCAAGTATTTAAATCCCATTCACACATTTGTGGATCTACTAAGGTTTGATTGATATAGGCTAGACTCAGCCTCAAGCTGTAGATTGGTTCCAAGTCAGCTCCCTGGACCAGAAGCATGTTGTTCGCATTACAAAAGAAATTTAAAGAGGGCAAGCCCAACCATGCAAGCACATTTCAAGCCTCTGCTTCCATTTGTTATTAACATCTCATTGGCTAAATCAGGTCAATTGGCCAAGTCCAAAGTCAAAGAGTGAAAAAAAATCCCTCTACCTATGAAGACAGTGGAAGCAGTAGTAAATAGTAGCTGAGTATCAACTTCAGATGGACTGATTTGCATTAGAAAGTAATTCCTTTCCTCTGTAGGGGAAAGATATTTTTTTCTTTAACCCCAATGGGGTCTTAGTTGGAATAAACTTCTATAAGAAAAGACTGATTGACAAGGGAAAAACAAACAGAAATGTATTAACATGTATATTTCATATATATATGAGAGACATCCAGGGCATGAGTAGTTCTCACAGAGATGGCTTTGAATTCTAGCTTATATAGCATCTTCAACAAAAAACAGTAAACTTTCAGAGAAGTGACAAGACAAAGGAAAAGAACTTTACGTCTCTAGGGGCAGCAACTTGTCAGAAGGCAAATAAATGGCAGATAAGAAATATAAATAAAATCTTAAGCCCCTCCAACCAACTGAGCCTCCCTCTTTGCCAAGGGGACCCTAGAGAAACCTTAAAACTGAGTTCTTGACCATGACTGGACAGATCAGACATGCCTTGTTATACCCCCTTCCTCCTAACCACCATTAGGCTTTCTTCCCTATGGGCTAAACAGAAACTAGCCCTTTGGAAAGATGTGCTCCACCACTGAGTGCAGCCAATACCTTATGCTGCTCCTACCTTTTGTGGTTTCAACACAACAGACCAGCATTCCTTCCTGATAAGAGACCATCCACCCACAGGGACTGGTTCTGGCCAGTCTACGGAGGCTGCTCACTGAGTACCTTCAGGTCCTTGGCTTCGCCTTTTGATGTCAGAGGGCTGAAAACTCCACCCTTGGATTATGCTAACGCCACCATGTTTTGAACAGAGGACCCATGAAAAGGCATGAAGGTCAATTGCGCATGTGCATGTTTCTCCTTTCATAAATATTCATGACTCCTATAGCTTGTCAAATTTGGCCACTCTGTTCAGCATAAATTTCTGTTCCTGTGAGCCCTCCATTGAAATCCCTGTTTGCAGCTTCTGGGTGAGGCTACCCTTCCCAGAGTATCAGAGTGGCTGCCTGCAGACTGCAAACCCTTTATAAGACATAAAGCTCTCCTTTACAAATTTATGAACGTCATCATTCTTCAGGTGACACATAAAGGTTAGTTAGTAAAGCTTGTTCATGTAGATTCCTCTGGTATTATTTCTATGGTGATAAGCGTCCAAAGTTGTCTTAAGAGGCTGCTAACCATTATTCTCCCTGGTAGGGGGTGGAGGTGGGATATCATTTGTCTTTGCAAATCTATGTCCTCCATGTAGGCAAAAAGAGAGAGAGGGTAGAGAGAGCTTTCCTGCATCAGTTTCTTCTTGATTGCCTTCAGCTCAACAGCCTTTCTATTTGGGGGCAACATATTCCAGTCTCCCACACCCCTAAGATACTTCCTTTTAAAATACAGGTAGTATTGGAGAAGAAAATCATAAAGTCTCTCCATTTACAATTACCTTAACTTACATTGTTCAGTTGGCCAGTATGCAGTGTCCACATATAGCTAAGAAGAAGAATCTGTGGAATAAGACACAGATGGATCCAGATTACCAAAGGAGAATGGGGTTCAGGAGAAAAGCAAACCCAGGCTCATATCATGGTAGGGAGGGGCACAAGAAAATCTGGGTGAGTGAGATTGACAGGGGCTAAGGGGAAAGGTAAATTTCACTGGACCTGAGCAAGCCCTTCCTGTAATGAGTGAGAGAAAAATAAATTTACGGATTTCTTAGGTTTGCAGGAATGGATACTCAATTTAGTGCTTTTACAGAATGGCTCCAATATTTTTATTTCCCTGTGCTCTGCTATTGCTAGGCTGTCAATTGAGAGTCAATTGTTACATAAAAACTAGTATGAAGTCTTGTCCGTGGGAGAGCTGAGTAAATTGTTTTTTGATTCAGATTTCGGGAGAACATATTCCTTTCAGCCACTTCTATGTTTCTATTTTCTCTGTTGTGTCTCAGATGAGGTCATCAGAGTTGCCAGGCTGGGTCATTTCATAAAACACACAAAACTTACAGGGCTCTCAGGTCTAAGAAAGCTTCCAAGGAGTGTTAATTATTATGTTATTTGGGCTTCAAAGGATGGGAGGAGTAGAGAGGCCATGCCCATCGCATCTGAAGTCTAAACTTGTCTACAAATGTTAAAATGTAAACAATGTAAATGTGTGTGGGAGTTTGTGAGAATGAATGTGAAGGCAGAAGAGTGGTTTCTATATAATCCTGTTTAGTTATTTGGAAGGATATAATTGGAATGCAAAATAGCCACATTTGGACAGAGTACAATTCCACTCCCAAATATATCAACATCCTTTAACTATACTCTCATGCAAATTAGGTAGATATATGACTTAAAGACCAACTGTTCTTGAAATAAAGGATATTTTCCCCAAGCCCATTTTAAACAAAATGAATGACACACACTCTCATAAAGAGAGATGATTGACGTTACATAGTCCATGAAATTTTCCTTTTCAAAATCATGACATTTTATAACATAAAGAGATAGTGATTATATTATGTACTCCCCAAACTTAAAAATTCAAAAAATAACACTACTGGGAAAACAAAAATAATATGCCCTACAAAGAATGCAATTAGGCAGAGCTAGATTAGAGAATCCACAGAGGGTAAGCCACAGGGCTGATTATCTTGAATTTAATTTGCTGCTTTTGATATTTTTTCCCTTTGCATTTTAGGAATTCCATAGAGATCAGCTTGCAACAGCTTCATTTTTCAATTGGTCTATTTAATTTTTTTTCTTTTACATCAGACATAATAAAATGTAACTACCCAGACCTATTATCAGTCTTCCAGCAGCCTTGTCATTTCCAGCAAGGAAGTGGCAGTATGGTACTTGACATCTAAATCTTCTCCCTTGGGGTAGGTACGAATCAAAAATTTGTTTTAATGGAGGCACCTGGAATTAAATTTTATAAATACTGGGATTTGTTGAGAATGAACTGAAACCTAATAAATGGAATAAAATATCTCTGTGCTTTCTCTGCCTCTTGAAATACCAGAGTTTCAAATAAAGTGCCAAGAAGCTATAAATAATCAAGAGGTGTCTTTGGTTCACAGAACAGCCAGGATTTATTGTAAGGGGCCAGAATTGTACATTTACAACAATTTAATTCCATATATAACCCATGAGTTCCATTGTCTCCTCCTCTACGTGTGTTGGCTCTGTGTGTCCTGTACCGATGTAGCTACCTTTGTGTTTTTCCTAAAAACTTTCATCACATTCAATATATCCTATCTTGTTGCTCTTACCATAAACTTGGCAAGGAAGATGGAGGGATTCTCTCAAATTACAGACTCTACTTTGTGATGCAACTTCCTAAATTCTCAAGAGTTTGAGTTTCTCCAAAGTTCAAAGCTTCTCAAAGTTCCCCTCCCTCTCTTTCTACATCATTTGGCCTTGCTTCATGATTTAAACAATTGAGTTCCAAATGTCTACAAATTGCAGTGTTCGGTAAAACAGAAATGAACTAAATTATAAGTCAGTCAACTGACTCTTATTACTTCAGCAAGCCCTTTGAGGTCTCTATCCCACCACCACCAATACCACAAATTTTTCCTCTGATCGCTCATAGTTACGTCCCAAGAAGTAATCTAGTTATGAATTTTGGCTTGGAAAAGAGATTGCCACAATGAAATATTTGGGATTGGAGCTTTATGAGCAAAATGCTAATTTTAGATGCTAGTAGCCAGGGTATTTTCTATTTTGAATATCAAAAATTATAGGACTCCAAGGAAGACCCAGATTAAAGGAACAAGAAAATCTGGTTTGAATTGTTGTGTTTGTGGTATTGTTGTTACTATATGGTAGTCTGGGTGGAAACAACTTAAGACATCCCAATGGAAATTCACAATACTAACGCAACATTACCAGTTCTTGAATCTGATGGAAATAAGCTGTATTTTTGACTGTTGTCACTTTTTGTAACCCAAAGGTAAACTGGAAAGGTAATTTAGAAAAATAAAGTTGACTCCATTATATTAATGGCTAGATACCACAGATAAGGCAAATCCTCAGCATAAAGTAACTTCACTTTTGCTGATGAGGTGCTAATTTTTTTAAAGTTCTGAACTATTTATAATTTTTAAATTATAAGTATATTAAATTTAAATGTATATGTTTAAATCACTTATCACATTTTAATTTTAAACTATTGTTTTTGTACTCTCACATTTTATAAAACAAGTTTATTCCATCTCTTCCTAATGATCTTTGACACCAATGCCTTTGTCATCACTGGAGCTACTTTTTGAGTTATCTAATGTAGTCTTCTGACCTCTTCATTTCTCTCAAAGTTGTTCAAGGCTTTTAACATCTGAGTAGGAGGCTGTCTCTGAAATTTTTATCCCAAGTCACAAGTACTGGTTCATGTAACCTGAGGAGTACTGGTTTTTTATTCATCCCATAGGTATAAAGTCATGTTCTCCAATTACTGTGGCCTTTTAAGTGACCTTAAAAACCTTGTGTACAACAGGCATCTGAGGCTTGCCACTGGGAGGTCACACCTGCAGGAATAATTACTAAATTTGTGTTAAATGTCCTTGGTTCCCTTGTTAACAATTTCATCGTGACCTCTGTGGGCATTTCCAACTAGCATTGATGGAGGTAATTTCTAGTTAAAGTAGATCTTCAGATAGGTTTTTATTTTTTGTTTATTTATTTATTTTTTTTGGTAGCTGTTTGATAAAATATAGTCACGAGGAGATGTAGTAAATAGAACAATGTCCTCCCAAAGATGTCCATGTCCTAATCCCAGAAACTGAAGATGTCACTCTCTATGGCCAAAAGAAATTAAAGCTGTAGATACAATTAAGGCTCCTAGTCAGCTGATCTTAAAATGGAGATAGTATTCTGGATTACAGAGTCAGGCCCCAAATAATCACAAGGATCCTTAGAGTGAAAGAGTGAGGCTGAAGGTTTGGTCAAAGAAAGGAAATGACAAAGGAAGAGGCAGGTGAGATTTGAAGGCTGAGTGGTACTCTGAACTGCCATTGCTGGCTTTGAAGATGGAGAAAGGGGCCCACAAACTATTGTGTTGGGGTGGCTTCTAGAAGCTGGGGACAACTCTCAGATGGTAGACAGCAAGAAAACAGACCTCAGTCCCATAACCACAAGGAACTGGATTCTGCCAACAACCTGAATGAGCAAGGAAACAATTCTCCCCTAGAGCCTCCATAAAGGAATGAAGCCTTGTGGACACCTTGATTTTTGCCCCATGAGATTGGACTTATGATTCACAGAACTGTAAGGAGAAATAACACCTTATTTTTAGCGTATCTAGTATCTCATGGTGATAATTGATTTGATCATGCAATTATCACATTGATACCATATAGAGAGGAAATGCTCAGCTGACTAGGAAGCATGACTCATGTCCTTCATCCTAAAATTAATAATACTAACTTAGTTCCTTACATGCCAAAAAAGAGAAATTTTATAGGTTACAGGGTAGGTATTCCTAGAGACAACAAAGGGTGATTATTTGTAGCAAAAATACCTACAGAATAGCAGAAAATATTCACAAGCTATACATCTGATAAAGGGCTAATAACCAGAATCTTCAAAAAACACAAGCATATCAGCAAGAAAAAAACAAACAACCCAATTAAAAAGTGGGCAAAAGACACGAACAGAAGGTTCAAAAGAAGACAGACAAACAGCCAACAAACATATGAAAAAATGCTCATCACTAATCATCAGGGAAATGTAAATTAAAACCACAATGAGATATCAGCTTACTCCAGTGAGAATGGCTTTTATTAAAAAGTCCAAAAACAATAGATGCTGGCATGGATGCAGAGAGAAAGGAATGCTTATACACTGTTGATGGGACTGCAAATTAATACAATCTCTATGGAAAACAGTATGGAGATTCCTCAAAGAACTAAAAGTAGACCTACCATTCAATACAGCAATCTGCTACTGAGTATTTACCCAAAGGAGGATAGGTCATTTTATCCAAAAGACACTTGCACTAGAATGTTTATTGCAGCACAATTCACATTGCAAAGATGTAGAATCAACCCAAGTGCCCATCAATACATGAGTGGATTCACAAAATGTGGTGTATGTATACTATGGAGCACTACTTAGCCACAAAGAGGATGAATTAATACCTTCTGCAACAATTTGGATAGAATTGGAGACCATTATCCTAAGTGAAGTATCTAAAGAATGGAAAAACAAATACCACATGTACTTGCTACTAAACTGGAACTAACTGATGAGCACACATGTGCACAGAGGGAAGTATAACTCTGTGGAAATCAAGCAGGGGGAAAGGAGGAGGAGGGCATGGGCATGGGAAAAAACCTAGCTAATGAGTACTATGAACAATATCTGGATGATGGGAATACTTACAGCCCTGACTCAAGCATGTAATGTAAAAAGCAATCCATGTAATAAAAAATATTTGTACCCCCAAAGTATTTTGAAGTGAAGAAAATAAATAAATAAAAAACATTTTGAGAGAGAAGAGGATAGTTACAGCTTTCTATCTCACTGTTCTACTACAGATTGAGCATCCCTAATCCAAAAAATCAGAAATCCGAAATGTTCCAAAATCCAAAACTTTTTGAGCACCAACATGATGGCACAAATGGAAAATTTCATACCTGACCTCATGTGATGGGTTGCAGTCAAAATGCGGTCTAAACTTTATTTCATGCACAAAATTGTTAAAAATATGGTATAAAATTACCTACAGGCTGTGTGTATAAGGTGTGTATAAAATATAAATGAATTTCCTATTTAAACTTTGGTCCCATTCTCAAGATATCTCATTATGTTTATGCAAATATTCCAAAATCTGAAAAAATCCAAAATCTGAAACACTCTGGTCCCAAGCATTTTGGATAAAGGATACTCCACCTGTACCAAAGGACAAAGGGCCAAATTGTTCAGTTTCAAAGTTTTCTTAACTGAGTTAATAGTGTCTTGACCTAATAATAGCATAATCTTCATGCCATAGGTAGAGTACTTTAAATTTTGCAAAGTGAAGCAAATGCCAAGCATGTAGGGGGTGAGGCCTTTGGTTGTGCATGGCCCATGAGTCCTGGGAGGGAAGAAGCTGTAGTGAGCAGGGAAGTCTGAGTCATGGCTGACCCTGGATGTCATTCTTGGGAAGAGAGATTTTTCCTGGAGGGGTCCATTCCTGGACTTTATGCAGGGGAAGGGCACATCAGATTGGAGTTTAGAATAACAATCTGGACAGTGTAACATGGTTGGAAGCTTCTACTACAATCTAGCTCCTGCCCTCCCCAAGAAAGCTATAAAAGTGGTGGGAGTGGGGCAGAGAAGCAATAACAACACTAGTATACTGATGTTTAATATTTTATCTCATTGGATCCTCACGATGAACTTCAATTTATTACCTAGAAAACTAAGGCTTTGAGAGGTAATATGACTTCCCTCAGCTCATGATGTAGAGGGTCAGAATGCTAACATCAGACGTTTTGAAGCAAATTAGTGCTTTTTCTGTATTCATGGGTTTGTGCTTTGTGCTTCCATTATGAACCCATCTATAAAAAGTCAATGATAATCTCAAACTCTGAAGGATATAAGGGGGCAGAACTGTGTACAAGTCTGTTTATTAATACAAGCAAGGAATTTCAGGAGCTCAGAGTAGCAAATATCTCTCAACATTTTAATTAAAATTCATAAAAGCAAAAATAAAGGATTCAGTTTTACAAGCAATAGGAAAAAGTAATCAAGTCCATTTTATGTTTGGGAAATAATGAAATGAGTTCCCATTTATTGAGCACTTAGGCTCTTGCCAGGCTAAACACCACTCTTAACAATGACATAATGAGATGACACTGTGATTCCATTTTGCTGGAGGAAAACAGAGGCCAGAGAGGTTAAGTCATGTGCCCATGGTCACTCGGGAAGTAAGGATAGTCCAGGGTTTAAGTTTAGAAATTTCAATCTCCAAAGTTCTTAACCTCCATATCATGTTGCCTAAAGGCTGATAAGGAGATGGGTAAAGAAAATGAAGAAGATAAACGTGAAAATACTATCATTTGGTGATTTACAGGAAGACTTTTAACATAAAAGGAGCTTGTAAACTTCCACCATAAACTGGAGTACATCAATCTCTATAAGTATACTCAAGGAAGTACATGAATCTGGGAAATTGTGTATTTTTCTAGAGAAAGGTTTCATAATTTTC
This sequence comes from Varecia variegata, assembly GCA_028533085.1. Lineage (NCBI taxonomy): Eukaryota > Metazoa > Chordata > Mammalia > Primates > Lemuridae > Varecia > Varecia variegata. The sequence goes on along the minus strand of CM052436.1, from coordinate 145,279,055 downwards.
ATCAGATTCTGAAAGAAGTATGTGACCTTCAACGTGTAAAAGCCATTGCATCAAAAGAAGGGATTCATTAGAGCCTGATCGTACTGCTGGCCTTGGGGTCTGCAATAGGAGGAACAAATTGACCAGAGGGGGCTCCCGAAAAGGAGAGGATGACATGACCAGAGGGGCTTCCAAGGACTAAACAGATGTTTGGTCTATGATAGGGGGTCTCCAATGACTGACCAACCAGAAAGAGGTAGAAAGGCCACAAAGGGGATCTTTGGAGCATGTGTATAAATAAGGTGACAGTATCCTCAAGTGACCTACCCTCATTAACATAGTAAAAATCACACCCACCAGCACCATGACAGTTTACAAATACCATGGTAACCCCCGAAATTGCCTTACAAGGATAGAAAAGGGGAGGACTCGCCATTCCAGGAATTCTCCAATCCTTTCCAAGAAAATCCATGAATATTCCTCCCCCCCACTTAACATAAAATTAGGAAATCAGCATAAAGGGGAGAAATCTTGTTAAATCCAGGGTGTCCTCCACTCCTTGAGATAGACCCTTTCCTCCTCCGGAATGCACTTGCTTAAATAAACTTTGGCACTTTGCCTGCTTGCACCTGCTCAGCCTGCTCATTTGCTCCGTCCACTCAGTACCAGTAACCATCCTTGGGTACCGGGAATCAAGAACCAGGGAACATAGACCTGACATTTGGTTCCTGCACCTGACATAAGTGCCTTAGAGTTGTACACACTTCATGCTAAATATCCGAAAGACATCGGATCTTCGATGTCCGCTGGGTGACAGATATGGAGGATGTGTATGTCAGCAGGAAGCAGGAAAGGACATAGGATAGGACAAAGAGATAAGGGGTCCCCATGTGGCTACCTGTAGTAGACGCTAAGGAGGCCAAATTGTGACCTAAAGGGGAAAAGAAAAGCAATATTTGGCCCGTCCTCTGAACTCGGTGTCTGTGACTGCCTAGGAGCTAAGACAGTTTCCTCCAGCCATGGGCTGCCCCTTACAACACTGTGGGAGAATAAAGAATATTTAAGATTACAGGAATTGATGAATGTCCATTTTAGAGAACAGCTTCATTGGTTCAAAGGCGCACAAAATTCAAAACCAGAGAAAGTTTCTCTGTGCTATTGGAAACTCTCACTGCAACCAATTTTAGGTACAACAGAGGTTTTTTTCTTTTTTCTTTTTCCTCTTGTCTTGATTACTTCAAAAGGCCACCAACTTTACAAACAGCCCTTAAACTTGATCTATTAACTTTCTCTGGGAACATAATGGCCAATAAACGGTGCCTCAGCCAGCCTGCTTCCCCCTGTGTGGCTGGCCAAAGGGACCCTTGGGGCCGGGGATCCATGCCAGCAAGAAAGAAATAGAAGCTGCCCACGGTCCGCTTTGGAAAGACAATAAGGAGAATGTCAGGTGCTGGATTTTATTTGTGCATCAATCATTTCACAAACAGGTTCCATTATTTCTGTTCACTCACCGACTCTTTCTTTAGTAGTTGCAATTTTTTTTTATTATACGTGCAATTTCTTTTACCACCATGTGAAGAGGCATTTTAATTTTGAACCCCATCCCACCCCCAGTTTAACATGTATGGCTTCATGATATGACAAATAAAACATTATAGTACTTTTACTCCATTGACTTGGGAGCCAGGTTGCCTAGTTAGAAGATTTACCAGAGGTCTTCTGGAATGCTGGAATGCATCTGCAAAATTTCCTTGGCTCATCTGGAATGGAGAGTTGCTTACCAGTTGCTTATTTTCAAGATTTTAACTTAGATATGTAGTTTTAGAAATAAAATGCATCTTGGAATGCATCTGACATTCTCATTTATATGGGTCAAATATGTTTCATTGCAAGTGCCATCTCTCGTTGACTGGGATTAACTACCTGAATTTTTGTGTTAAGTAGGATTCTGAAGCTCAGTTTGGGTTCAGCAGCAAAATGAGCCATGATTAATTTCTACCATCTCTGCCATGGGTACAGAAGTGGGGCAGATGCAGATAGTTACCATTCTGGCTCTAGCCCAACCCACTCATTTACAGATGACAAAACTAACTTTCAGAAAAGGTGAAACAACTTAATTGAGGTCACTCTGGGGACTTAATAACAGAATGGGAGAGAGAACTTAAGTAGAAACCTGAGGTCTTTACATCAAACACAATGAGCACTTAGGATAAGATGAACTCTGAGTACTTTTGATTAACCTAGTCCAGTCTCCCATCTTTGCTTATTTCAGCTTGTTCACCATAAAGACACTTCTTGTTTTGGTGTGTAACTTTTGTTAAAAGTATACATTCTAAGGAAGGGAACATTTCACACTTTGTTTATACCTTTATGTGAATTACTCTCTCAGATAACTTGCTATGACTGCTTTATGATTGAAAGCAAAGGGCTTTCTAGGGGGCTAGTGACTTAACAAATTTACCTCCAGTAGGAGGTAGAAGGAGGGTGGAGAAATTGACAGCTTGGGAAGGAGGGGCATTGGGGATTACTATATTATCTTTCCTGCCCTACCTCAATGCCTCTTGAACACCCCCAGAATGACTAGGCTTCCCGGATTAGCACTTCTGTCTGGAGAACTCCCTTAAATGTCTCTCCGGCTTACTCCTTTACTTCCTTCCTATCTCCTGTATTACCTTAGAGCGATCCTCCCTCATGACCTATTGAAAATAGCACTTTCCATCATGTCCTTCTGTGTCCCCTTCTCCTGCCTTGTTTCTTCATAGCATGCATCACTTGACCATTACAAATTGTGCATGGCTGTATTTATGTAACATAACCATCTGACACAGAGTGCATTTCACCTTTGCAGTAAATTGTGTGCTGGCTTTTCTCTCCCGCTGCTAGACTGGAAGATGAGCATGGTCTGTTTTCTTCATGGCTTATTTCTCAGCCCACAGAACAGTGTCTGCCACATAGCAGGACAGCAGTAAATATTAGTTGACTTAATTAATTTGAAGTGATATTCACATTTGTATCAATCTAACTTTCAATTTCTGGCACTATTGAGTAGAGACTGGAAAACTGCAGCCCGTGGGCCACTTCCAGCCCAAAGCCTGCTAATGTAAATGAAGTTTTGTTGGAACACAGTCATTTCCAGCTGCGTACGTATTGTCTATAGCTGTTTTCACGTTACAATGGCAGAGCTAAGTAAGTGCAACAGAGACTGTACAGCCTGTGAAGCCTACAATATTTCCCATCTGACTCTTTCTAAAAAGGGTTTGCTGACCTCTGTTAACGTTAACAGGGGCAAAAACAGTCAACGGTGGCCATAGCTCT
>CM052436.1:145255564-145275261 GCA_028533085.1 Varecia variegata | reverse complement strand
ACATCACACATTAGCCTTCTAGCTACCTCCACGAGCAGGACCACTCTGGGTGCAGGCATGTCACTTTTGAGAAATGGTACCTGCTCTGACAGCACCTAGCTTGGCGCGGGGGGAATAAAAGCTTATAAGGAATCTTGACTGAATTATTGATTCTACTCTTTAAAGTCAATAAAACCAGTTTTCTGAATCATTTGGTGCAGCTATTATTCCAATTTGAAATCTCTCTCTCAAATCTAACTTAAGCATCTCCAGGGTTGGAAAGTTTCAAGGCTAAAGGTGGCGTTTGTGTGTGATGTTAAACTCGGCCAGTGCCTGAGCATCCACGTCCACCTGTGTCAGAACTGGGGACCACGTTTGCCCACATTTCCAGTGCCACATACTGGAAGGCACGTGATATTGGACATTACAAGGTTTTACATATATTCTCAGCATCTGGATACTATCACATATGTATTTTTAATACTTATAAGCATTTTTAAGAACCAGGTAATATTCTAAGCACTAACACTTCCAAAATGAAAAAAAAAAAAAAGCGGATTTGTGTCTATCAATAACATGGTAACCAACATGTTCTAGAATAAAACCTATTCATTGTTGCCCTTCTTTCTTGACATTCTCTTGTTGAGACTTGGAGACAGGAGCCAGCAGCTGAGGACTTGTGGGTGGGAGGAAATGAGAAGTTGAGCCTGGGGGTTAGGGGTCCCAGCCTCTTTCCAACCACAGTTCCTTCATTTAATTTTATTAGAGGCAAGGGCTTCTACTGTTATTCATTTTACTAATTTATTCCTCAGCATCTACCAAGTACTTACTACGTGCATAACATTTGTTGCAGAAAAAGTTGGGGTAGGTAAAATTCTAAGAATAACCCTGACATGGTTTGAATATTTGTCACCTCCGAATCCCATGTTGAAAACTAATCCCCAGTGTGGCAGTATTGGGAGGTGAGGCCTTTAAGATGGGATTGGATCATGAGGGCTCTGCCCTCATAAATAGATTAATCCATTCATGAATTAATGGATTAATGAGTTAATTGATTAATCAGTTATCATGGGAGAGGAACTGGTGGCTTTACAAGGAGAGGAAGAGACAGCTAAGCAGGCATGTTAGCAAGCTCAGCCCTCGTGCCATGTGATGCTCTGCAACTGCATCTGGGCTCTGTAGAAAGTCTCCAGCAGGAAGGGGGCCCTCACCACATGCCGAGCATCACATGCCTTTGGACCTTCCAGCCTCCAAAAGTGTAAGAAATAAATTTCTTTTCTTTATATATTACCCAGTCTCACGTGTTCTGTTACAAGCAACAGAAAATGGGCTAAGACGAACCCTTAATGACCTTTGTTGCAGTATAATCCTCTCCCTGTTGAGTGGGGTGGAACCTGTGAATCTGATGAGCTATCACCCCAGGAACTGTATTCTGCCATAACCCGAATGAGTTTGGAAGCAGATTCTTTCCCAGAGCTTGCAGATAAGAGCATGACCTAGACCTAGGGTTTTGCAAGATCCTAAGCAGAGATTCCAGTCTAGTCTGCCAGGACTGCTGACCTACAGTACTGTAAAACCATAAATAGGTGTTGTTTTAAGCTGCCAAGTTATAATTTATCATGCAGCAATAGCAAGCTAATATAGAAGTAAAGTAAAATAAGAAACTTTACCTTGATTTTAGAAGCTTACCCTCCAATTGGGAAAATAAACTTTGTGTATACTATATGTTGACCCCCACAAAAAAGCAAAGTACACATTTATATTTTTTGAAGTTTCCAGTCAGTGTTAACATTGCATTCACTTTGCTAATGTTTTGTAAGTTCTAACCATGTGCCATACCCAGGATTGGCCCTGAGATCTAGAAATAGACTCAGTGTCTGCCCTCAGAAGGGCTCAGTGGGAGAACACAAGAAAAGTGTCCTGAGGAACTCGAAGGAGCACTGAGATACGGAGGACCGGCTTTTACTCCGTGCAGGCAAGAAAAGCTTCTCAAAGGAGGTCACAACAAAAATTAATTGCAAATTTCAAAAAAAAGTGTATTAGGTCAATATGTCTTACAATATTTTCAGACAATTTCACGTAATGATTGTCCTTAAAAATTTGTATTGTTCAGTGGGCACAGTGATGCATTTAACTGCTGTCTTTGAAATTGTGGGGCCACTTATGCAAAGAAAAGTCCATATGGTCTCTACGGTGTATTACCCATGGTTGCTCCTGAAATCATTTGACTTGATTCCTTGGAAAGAAAAATCTCAGCAGTTGAGGAACTTAAAAAGTACCAGCTGTTGATGACAATTAAAATGCATTTCTCTCCTTTCCTTTTAAATATATTTGCACTGGATTTGAGAAAATAGACTTTTGAAGAGAGAGGAAGTGATTACATTTCCAAAAGTGTAACTTCAAAGTTACAATCATTTTTGGGAGGGTCAAGAGAAATAGCAGAGTATTTGTGCTTGTATAAATGGAGGGACAACTCAAATTCTCATTTAAAACCTTTGTACTTTGGAAAAAAGTGAAACAAGTACAGTTGCTCTCTAATTTTCTCTATTTTAAAATGAATTTCATATTTCTCTTTCTTGTGAATTGCAAATTGCCCTTCAATTTTATGACAATTTCAGAATTATATTCATAGCACCAAGTCAAGCCTATTAAAGGGAATTATCATACAAAGGTCACTTGTGTGCAAAATATAGGCACACATACACATACATGCACATACATGTCTCCTCTCCTCATTTATACTGATTGGTTTATGTCAATGTTAATTTAGAATTCAACAATCTGGAATTTTGACAGATGATATCTTTCCAGGTTTCTTATATCTAAGATTCAAGAATGATGACTATTGATCTTTGGTCTACATTGTAAAAAGAAATGCACTTTGTCCATTGGTTCATGATTGATTGATAGCTTTCACATAATAATAGGCAGTATAATTCAAAGTGCAAATTGATACTAAAAGGGCAGGAACAAAAAAACCATAAAATATAATTACAACAATAGAAATGAATGAAAGTGCACCTAGTGAGAGGCAAAGAGAAAGAAAGGAGAAGGGAAGTGCCTATTATATGTGGCTTTCTTGATAAATGCAACAAGGAAAGCTTTACTAAAGACAGGGAAGAACTTCAGTAGAGCTACGCAGGAAGAGGGGAAATTGAAAGGCTCATGCTGCTTGTGTGTTCCCTAGCTACTCTTCCCAAGCCAGTTCAGCTAGCTGGGAAATACACACTGACAGACTGACAGCAGTCAAATGGCTCACTTAACACATACACAAAACAAAATAACAACGCCAATCTGTACCCCTATTAGATATTCTCACCATTAGCATTGCTCTTTGGGTAGACTTTTTGATGTCATTTACTTTTTAACCCAATGAAAGATTAAGGTTTCTTGACAAGTACCCAATTTAATTAGGCCATGGAATAGCAAAGGTGAGTTCATTGTGAAGTTGCTTTAGCACTTTCAGGCATCTAACAGACAGCAGGGATCCAAGGAAATAAGACATGAAATAGGGCAGTTTTTTGGGAGCCAAAAGAACAGATTGGGTGAGATTAAATATATGCTACCTAGCGGTGGAAGAACTGGCACATGGCAGAGGAACCTGCAGGCCCTGAGATGCTGAAAGCTGGAGAGGGGATCAGGCATGAGGAAAGCAGCAGCAGTAATAACAGTATTTGCCAGTCAGTTATCCAACCACTTTGGATATATAGACACATTTAGTCCCCTAAGCAATCCTATGCTGTAGGAGCACTTACCTTCATTTTATCCATGAAGACACCGAAAGAGCGAGGTTAAGTAAATCACCCAGAGTCATCTCCCAGACGTGGCGCCACTGGTATTCCACCCAAAGAGTCTGGCTTCACATTTCATGCCCTTATCCACTGCCTCTCTGGGAGGAGGTGGTCCAGGCAGTGACTGAGAATATAGGACTGACACTCCGGGGTTCAAGTCCCAGATTTGCTATTAATTAATTATACAACTTTGGTCAGTTATTGACCTTGCTCAATCCCAATTTTCTTATCTTGTAAATCGGGAATAACAATAGTACTTTACAATTTATGGCATAGTTATGAAGATTAAATGTGATCTTCCGTGCACGGTGCTATCTGGCACAGGGCCGCCTATAATACATAGAATATGCTCAGTAAATCCTTGATAATATCAACAACATAAACAGCAAACAGGTCATGTATCAGTCACGATGTGGTCAGAGAAGCACAGCTGCTGGGGGTGCTATGGAACAAGGGGTTTATTACAGGTTTAGCTCTTGTACAGTTGTGGGAGCTGGTGGGGAAGTCCGTGCAGGCTGTTGTCTCTGTGTCTGGGGTTGAGTGCAGCATTGCTGGAGGTCAGGTGAACTGGTACTCAGGAAGAAGAGCTGGGCGTGCCTGAGCAAGAGGGAAGAGGATGATGCTGAACATAGATGGACAGCTACAACTCGTGTTCATCTCTTAGTGCCTCCAACCCTGATGCGGTAGGTGATCTGCCAAAGAATCTGGCTTCCTCTATGGTTGGCTGCTTCCACACATGGTCTAGGATTCAGAGAAGCTGGAGGAAGAGCTGTGGTTTGGGTGCTGCTCCAGGTCAAAAAGGCACCAAGAACAATGTACACCAGCTACATGGCATCTGGTACCCAACTCTAACCTTTTGCTTACAAAGATGTGGTTGCTGCTTCTTTTCTGACTTCCAGATATTGGGTAATATGTCTCCTGTGGCTAACACTGAAGCTCAAGATATGGCGAAGGGAATTCTGGGAATAGTCATTCCAGATTGCCTAAATTGACACAGTACAAAGCCAGTGCAGTTAGAGATACACACCTCATATTCTCAGTATCGTATTGCTCCTTCATATTTTAAGATAATGAGGCTGACTCTAAACAGCAACTCTCACTTGGAGCCACTCTCTGATGGTCAACAATCAATTTGGACCTATCCTTCTCTTCCTCTGGACTTCCCAGAGTCCAAGACCATGCCAAAGCGCCATGTTTCTCACCAGCTTTGGAGCAGTAACTCTCACCTCTCTGCCACCTTTTGCAGTGCTGGGCATGTAGTGCTTCTAACACCCCAGGTTTCTTGATCACTCATCTGTTTAAAAAGCTCTGTTGGCTCCTATTACAAGCTGATCAAATCCAGACTTCCTAGGTTGGCTTCTTTGTCTGGTCCTAACTTTCTTATCCAGCTTTATGTTGTACTAGCTTTGTTCCCCCGCATCATTCTGCTTATACTTTTAATACTGCCCCTACCAGATCATATTGTAATTGCCAGTAGGTGTGTTTATCTCTCCCACTAGGCAATAAACTACTTGTGGGTAGGGCCTGGATCAGTAAATGATTGAATGTATGAATAACCAAAAAGTGAAAAATTGCATATGTCTATTTTTCATTCAGTTAGCATGCAACTTTATATTGATGTTCTTCCTTTGTGCAAGGTACTCTATCCAACATACATAAAAGGTAACAAAATAGCTGTGATCACAGCATTTATGGAACTAACATTCTAGTTAGGTGTCAGACATTAAATAAAAGGATATGTAAATAAATATAGAATCAGTTATTGTGATAAGATCTGGGAATAAAAAAACGGTAAATTGTTACTCTTATTCAATAAATTCAGTTTTAAAATGACTGGTTGGGTCAAGGAATTTAATTTGTAGACATAGGAGAGCAGCCTCAATTAGCCCCATGGAGAATGAACACATAAATAAATGTGGCCTTATCAGCACAGCGCTCCCAGTAATTGAAGGAGCCAGCCAATTCATTTCACCATTTATTAGTTGCAAAGCCTTCTTCTAGGCACTGCGTGAATGGGCCCTTAAAAGATTCCCAGTTAACTTTGAGAAAATACAAGCAGAGCCTCCAAAAATGGCTGTGAATTTTGCCTAGGGTCTGTTACCCTTAGAGAGTGTCCATCTTTGGAGAGAAAAATCAGCCCCTGGAGATCAGGGCCAAGTTGTAAGATTTACGACAGTTCTTATCAGAATAAAGACTCTCAGTAAGCAGACAAGATATCAACGTCCACAGACAACAATTTGGTAAAACAACAGTTGAGCTTACAGCACTGAATTTTAATAATGGGATGTTAATCATTTATTTTGTATCCAGCACATAAAATTCCCAGATGCCAACTCCAGTGCCAAAAATGGACATGTGGAGAACAGCAGGTATGAAATGATAAATCTTGTGATTTATATGCCTTGCTTACTGAAAGTCTCTTATGATTCATTTGATCACCATGGAGCAATTTCCCCGACAAAATGTGTCTTTCCTATCCCTTAATCCAAGCACCTCATTTACTATTCACTTTCTCTTTTGGTATGGTCTTTGTCAAAACACTTCCCTCTTAAGAATTTCCTCCTTATAAACACTGCGCCTTTGATCACCACTGAAACATGAATGATCGCTCGAGGTAAGAACAAAGGGAGTTTTTAAAATCCCAACCATCTTTGTTGATTACACCTGTTTAAGAATTTTTTTCATGTCATATTTTTAGTTCAGCTTGTCACAGGTTGGGCAAGTTGTTAAAACTGCACGTGAGCATTCACTAAATAGAAGTCTTTTTTTATATTATGTCATGTTTAATAACCTAAACTGGTTTCAATTAATTTAATGGAAAATACGGTTTGAGTTCAAAGCAGCCTTATTTATTCTTCTATTCCTTCTTTCATCCATACATTTACTCTGTACATATATATCCAGTACATATGAAGTACCAGATATTAGCGATCTACAGATGAGCAAAAAAAGGCCTGGTACATGCTGTCAGGGTGATAAGGTTATAAAGAAATTAACACAGGTTAATACAATAGACTTTGGCTTCTGTGTGTGTGTGTGTGTGTGTGTGTGTGTGTTTGTGTCTATGTGCACAGGTGTGTTGGGGGCACAGTAAAATCACAATAAATTTATAATGGCATGATTCTGAGAGTGTTTGACATTAGAACAAGCACCCTCCATGTGGGTGACGTTAGAGCTGAGATCTTAAAGACAAGAAGCCAGCTGTGAATAGATCCGAGGAAAGATTGTCCCAGTTTGGTGGAGGAATGAGTAAAAAGGCCTGGGACAAGAAGGCGTTTGGCATGTTAGAGGAACCAAAAGAAATGCAAGGTGGATGAAGTAGAGAGAGGGTTGCAAAATTTGGTATAAAATGAAGGTGGAAACATGGAAAGGGGCCGGATCAGGTAAGTTTAGCTATATCAAGAGTTTTTTATTTTGGGTACTAAAGGTCCAAGGATTCCAAAGATTCACAAAACTCTTAATATTTGGAGTAAAAGTTTCTATGTTTATGCATCTATGCATTTTCAAAGTAGACTGTGACCCAAGGAAGTCTAAGAATTGAGATCTGCTGTATTGTAGTTATAATCAAGTCTAAGAACTGGTCTAATATGGTTGTAATAAAAAAATGTTGGGTAGACACATTGTAATACATGATTAGCTTCTTTCAAAGTCTTAGGATACCTTAAATCAGTGTTTTTAAAATCTTGCTGCTTACACATTCAAATCTTAAACGGTTCATCTAGTGAAAACTACCTGCTGTTTGAGGTTTTGTTCTTTTCAGGTGGAAAAATGGAAGTGTTTCATTAAATCATGTCAAGGTTCACAGAGTTAAACTTATTTTGAGAAGAAAGATGAAACTGATTTAGGAGTTGTTTTATTCTCTTTGAACTCTACATTAAGGGAACACTGCCTGAAATGGATAAGAGAGGTAATTTTTAGTTCTTGATAAGAACTAAAAAATGTAAACGCTTTCTCTCATCATTTTTCACCGGTGTTTGATAACTATTGTGTGAGAACAATGGAAGCAGATATATGATAGTGTATTCAATATCCCAAAGAGATGATGAATGATAACACTTACAATTTAAAAGAAAAATGACCCAATTTCAAGCGTCCTTTCTGGAAGTTCTATGACTGTTTTGGGAAAACTTGCTAAAAATACTAAGTCAGTAGAGACAAGAATGAAAAGAGTGAAATATGGTCTCCATCCTTTTTTTATGTTCTTAAAGATACTATTTAACATACATCATTTTGACAAATCTGACTTATTTATTAAATAAAACTTATGATCATTAAATAGCTTTCCAGGGGCTGTGTCCATGAATAGTGAATTCTGAGAAAGTTTGTTATGTGAACCCAAACATTGAAAAATACCATTTTAAATGTAATAAATGTCTTTGCCTGCTTCACATCATAACTTTGACTGAAATGACCTGACACCTGAATAAATATTTATATCAGCTTTTATGCAATTTTATATTCTTTTATAAAAAGAAAAGTCTGTTTGCAAATGTTGTGTTGCGACAACTCCTGGGTATTGGCCTGATGATTACTATTTGTCTCTACTATAGAGGAGATTCTAAAGTAAGCAGAGCCTGGTGTAGAACTATAATAGAACATACTGATACATTCATCAACTCACAACTCATGGAAAAGGGACAAGTTCAGACAAACCTCTATCAGTCTGCATGGCTCTAAATAATTGGTTTGATTTCCCCACTGAAGTGACTAGTTTAGTTTTGAAAAGTTACAAGAGTTGTGGTTGTGGGGAGACAGTGAAATGTATCTTCCTGTATGTTGAATTTTGGAAAGTTATCCTGAATGTTGCCTTGAGTTTGTAGAATCAGGCACAAGTCTGGAGTGTTTAGGGAGATGGAAGAGGACCTAGAAAGAAGAAGAGAGCTGATGAAGCAGGAGTGATAATGTAGGGACATATTACAAAAGACCCTGACTATTAGAGGATGGAGTTAGAACTTTTTCTGTGTGCAATGAGGGGCCACTGAGATTTTTAAGGGTAGGAATAACGTAATGAAATGAACTTTTCAGAATGATTTATCTGATCAGAGTCAGCAAGATAGGCCTGGAAAAGGATGTGCCTTTCCTTTGGCAGTGCAAATATGACCAGAAATGCCTTCCTGCAAGAGGTAGAGTTGATTTCCTCTCCCTTGACTCTGGGTTGGCAGTGTGACTTTCTTTGGTCATTAGGACACTGTGGAAGTGCTGCTACTTGAAAGACCAGGAAGTGTCCTCTGATGCTCTCTTGAAGCCCGGCTGCCAAGCAGTAAGGAAGTAAATGCTACCCTGCACACAGGAAGAGGCTCTGGAGAATGAAGTGCTGGTGGAGAGAGAGGCTGAGGCATACGCTGAGATGCAGAATAGAATTGAAGTACCCCAGAGCACAGCAACCCCAAAGCCCAATACATGTGCCAGAGGCTTTCTTGGGCTCCTCATCCCACCCCACCTACTAGCTGAATGTAGCCACATAAGTGGCCCCGGAAGACCAGCAGATGAATCACTCAATCTGCCCACAGAATCTTGAGAGATGAGAAATCACTGTTGTTTTGAGCCATTAAGTTTAGAGGGGAGTTATTACGTACACTAGAAAACCAAAATAGCATCTTGCAAAGTGTTTTTCTCATAATCAAACTCAGGAAAGATTCATTGAATTGGAGGCACAGAAGCCAATTAGAATGATATTTTAGGAATGTTTGCCTGAGATGATGAGCACTGACCTGGCTGAAAAGATTAGGGCTGGGTGGGCTTAAGCTCAACTTCCCCCTTGCACAAGGAAGGAAGTGGGTAGGATAACATAGAGTTAAAATGTTGAGATGAGAAGTCACACAACACTGGGCTTCTAGCTGAGTTCCATCACTTAAATGTTTCCTTCCATAAGGCAAGGTTTCACCTAAAGCATAGCACTAATAATAGTCCCCACATAGGGAACACATCCTGAGGATTAAAGGAGAAAAATTGCTTCACACAGAGATTGACATATGCTGGGTTCCCAAGGAGAAGGTACCAGTTGTTTCCCCCTCTCCAATATTTCCTCCTCGTTGCCTTGTTACGTTTTGTCTTCAGTATCTTCAGGAGGGGTGTCAGAGAAGAAATGCAGAGAAAATAGAAAACAACAATTCTTAGCTTTTGAGTTTTAAAAGCTTGGGGAATTTGTGTTTCAAAGGCACTGCCCTGAGGCCAGTCTCTGGAAGCTGAGAGAAAGCTCAGAACCAGGGTCCTCATCTTCTTCCACCCCATGGCCCAGACCAGAGGAGGAACAGAATTTAGATGTCAGATTCTGGGGCACAACCCCTAAGAAAGGGCTCTCTCCTCTCTCTTTAGCCTCTCCCCACTCCAGGCAAACCAAATCCCAAGACTGGAAGAACTGTGCAAACCCCATATGAATCGCTCCTCAAAGCAGAGCAGACTTGTGTCCCCTTTCCCATTTGAAGGGACAGCAGTAAGGCCTCAAGGTTCCTCTGTGCTGGAGCTCTGTTTCTATGGGTAAAAATTGAGAAGGATTTTGAGCGGGCAATAAAAGATTGCCAGGTAGCCTGTCTAGCAGATTCTTCTGGGTTATCTCTGCCTTTCATTGTCTTCCAGCTATTTTATAGCTCTATAAATTGTAGAATACTGATAGTAAGGCCAATAATTCTTACCCATAGAAATGCAAATTGTATCCAGTCAGGTGAGTTGCCTATTGCCCTGTGGGTATTGAACCGACTTGATATATATTCATAAATTCCCTTCAGCATTCCTGAGGGCCTAGAAGTGTATCTGTCCTTTTGAATTTTCTATAGGAATGGCTATAACATGTGTGCGTTTTAAATTTCTATGAAAGACATGATTGTACCTCTGAATTAGTTTTCCAGGGCTGCTAAAATAAAGCACCCCAGACTGGGTGGCTTAAGCAACAAAAATTCATTTTCTCATGATTCTGGAAACCGAAAGTCCTAGAACAAGGTGCTGACAGGGTTGGTTTCTTCGAAGGCCTTTCTCCTTGGCTTTCTATAGATGGCTGTCATCACGTGGTCTTCCCCTTGTGGGTATTGTGTCCTGATCTCCTGTTATAAGGACACCAGTCGCATGGATTAGGGCCCCCCATATGAACTGATTTTACCATAATCACCTCCTTCCAAGCTCTGTCTTCAAATGCAGTCGCATTCTGAGATACTGTGGGTTAGGACTTCAATATATGAGTTTTGGCAGGGACACCATTCAGCCTATAACAACCTCATTTTCAAAAATTATTCTTGAACATATCTCAAGAGATGATTTCTCAAAACAAACCTATAAAGGTATATTTAAAATATCCTAAATGGGCTGATACTAGGAAGATAAATTATGGGATCCCTTTCTACCACACGTACCAGTACACATCGTCTCTGTGATTGATTCCCTAGTACTTTCGGGTGAAAGTTTTCTTTTTATTATGAACATAATTTTGCAGCTCTGCATTCAAATCTAATCAAATCACTCCTGTACTACCCGGGGGTAAGTATGAAACTCTCTCCACAGCCCCTCATCCCTGAACTAGAATGTGGAGACCCATTGTCAAGGGTGTGCAGAACTGAGAAAATTGTGCCGAACAAAATTAGACATAACAACGTAAGGAGTGTTATGAAAGTAATAAAATGTCAGCGTTTCAGAAGCCCAATAATAGCTTTACCCAGGGCAAGTCACACATGACTTCTGCTGCCTGGTTCTCCCAGTGTTGCACTTTGGGTGACATGAAAGCAACAGCAGGGGCAACCTGAAAAGATAAGGAAAAGTGAAAGCCCAAGGCACTGACAGATGCTTCTAAATTCCTTTGGTAACCTCTCTGGCAGACCAGAATGAGCCTGGCTTTGGAGTCTGTGGAGTTTCTGGCAGTGTGGCAAACGTACAAGGGAGACATGGTGTGAAATTGTAGCTGCAGTCCACGTGAGTGTGTCAATACAGTCGGCTCTCGTTTGTTGAGTTTTTTTTTCATATTTACTGCCTGATCCCCCACCCACTTTTCGAATGTGAGCTCTCAGGAGACAGAGACCTGGTGTCTCCCGTTCATGGCTACGTCCCTAGACTAAAGGAGAAGGTTGGAACATGGTGGGTGTTTAATGCATACTGTTGAATGGAATGAATGAAAATCACTTAACCTCTTTGGATCTCACTTTCCTTATAATTAAAACAAGGAGGGGGACAATAAAATTCACTGCACAGTGTTCTTTTGAAGAATAAATGTGAGACAACACATGATGTTCTAGATATAGCAGGAGTTTAGCAAGAGTTTTCTGCCCAAGTGCTCCTCAGTCCCTCTGAAAATTGACTTCAGGTTTTGGCCTCACAGGGGCAAGGGAAAAATTCCCCATCACCCTCTGAAGGTTCACTAAAAATCAACTGACAAAATGCAGATTAAGAGAAGAAAAGACATACACACTTATTAACGCGTATGGAGGAGAATCTCAGAGTGACTACCTCACCACACAATGGGGTGCAGATGCTTATGTACTTTTCTTCTTAGGGGAAAGGGAGATGGGGAAGTGTGGATGATTTTAGGAGGAGTAGTAAATGATTTTTAGGGGAATAAAAGGGCTTTAAGAACATACAATGGTCTGAGACAAAGTCTGTTGGGCCCACATAGCAAACAGTGGTTTGTAACAAAAGTCTGTCCAAGTGTGTTATCAGACTTCAGTCTTTCTTCTTGCAACGTGAGTTCAGTTGATGAAAACTTTGGGGAGGGGCCAGAGGTATTTTTTTGTCTTCTTTGGTACGTCTGGACTTTAGGCAGATGATGGCACTTCAGAGAACAATTTCCATGCTTTGAGAGAAACAGAGGATCGAGAGACAGAAGTAGGGAAAGTCAAAAAGGCTTTGTGGCTTCTTCTTCAGTTCAGCATGTCAAAGGGCCATATTCGGGGGTGTCAGTTTCTGAGCACCAGGAACCCGTAGTCTGCCAACATGCCCATATATTTGGTTCCCAGTTTCGGCTGTAGCTCTGGCCCCACTACAGCTACATGTCATGTTCAATTAGTCTATATTCCTCTTGATAACGAAGAGCCAGACAAAATTACCTAAAATTGTTCTTTATTCAAAGGCACTGCTAGTGCTTTGCATGGCGTTTACCCTTAATCTCCACCCAATAAATGTTTGTTGAATGAATAAATGAATGAACCAATGGCTTTTGCTTATAAAGCCTTTATACCTCTGCCTTCCTCCGTCCCCCACATTTCAGAAACTTCTTTTGAATGGATTTCTGCCATGATCACAGATATTAATTCCACTGTGAACCTGGCAGAGTGATCATTCTAGATTTTGTAAAAGGCTTAGTGGCCAAATGGAACTTTTAGATGTGCAGCAATCTACCAAAAGCCTAACAGCTCCAGGAAAATTCTCCTAAGTCTGACCTCAGAGTGAGCTCTAAAAAATGATGGTGTTAGAGCTAATAGCTGCTGGCTGGTTCCCTTTCGTGCCAGTGTCCGGAGGAGGAGCCGGGGACTTCCTCCTCACTCACCTGACGTATTCAGAAAGCTTTTGCCTAACAATTTCAGCTGGAAAAGAATTCTGCAGGAGGGTACAACAATGAACAGAAAATGGAAAACCGCCTAGAGCAATAAATAACCCTTTGAGGGTACACACCTCTTTCTGTTTTAAGTGTCTCACTGGAGGAAGGACTCAGAGGACTGGCAGCCTCAGTGTTGAGCATTTATGACAATCTGAACTATGGTCATTTTGTGATTCTTATTGCTGTTCCTCTGGCCCTTCTAGCATGTGCACCCCAAATAGGAAGTCAGAACATATGCGGAATATATGCACTCAAACTGGAAATTGAGAGAGGAAGAGAAAGAGAGACAGAGAAAGAGAATGCATTTGAAAATCTCCAACCCCCAACCTGAAGCACCTTCACAAAATTCAAGGTCCTTTTTGTTTTAATTAACTATTTCTTCTGCTGTAGAATCACCCTCAGGAGGAACTTAAAAACCTCAAACTTCAGAATGTGCAGATTCCCCTCAAGCCGTTTATGTCATTTTTCATTTGGCACCATACCTGATCACAGTCCCTAAAATGTTGAGCAGGAATTTTTTAAAGTAAAAGAATCCCTAAAAGGCAGCCACTGTACATACAGATACAGATTTTCTCTCTCTGTCTATCTCTCTCTCTCTCTCTCTCTCTTTAAAAGCATTAGGAATTGAACCAATTGACAAAAATGCCTGAACTATTCCCTGGGAACAAGCTGAGGATCTTTGGAAATTGCATTAACTCTTTCCTGGGAGGCTTGGACACTGACCTTCATGCTGCTGTGTTAGCTTAATCTGATGTCGGTGTTTGTAGGTAGCAGTGAGATTTGAAAAGGTCACAAGGATGTTTAAGGTTTCTGTTTGTGTTATTCTCGGTGACATTTGAGATGCAGCTTGTTATTTTTCTTCTAAAATTATTTCTCTACTTTATGAGAAAGTCCCTTTCCTCAAGGAGCTGAAGAATAGTTTTTGCTTTTGGATTGGAGTTTGGTTCTAGGAAATAACCTGAGAAAACAGGGATAATATTTTGAAATCATATGGGGCATTTAGCTGGGTCCTATCTTATGACAGGGTCAAGTTGTCAAGCCCACATAATGCCCCATCCAAATTACTCTTGAAGAATTCTTCACAAGATGCTACACTGGAGAGTCTCACCTACCATTTCTTGAATAGTTCAAGTTAGCTTTGGAACAAATAATTGATTTGTCACCTGAGCGCCAGAAGAAGTAGTAGGCTGTATTCAGGGGACTTGTTGTATCAATGTGTGTGTGTGTGTGTGTGTGTGTGTGTGTATGTAAAGTTTTATTTATACCCAGGATTTGTTTTAATCAGGTATGGTATGGTAAGATGCACAGACATGGAAATGACTGTCATCAAAGAAGAAGTTCACTCACGGATCCTTAGAAGCATGCGGCACACCACACCACACAGGGCACATGGGGAAGCATTGGGTGGGCAGGAGGCAGAGGGAGCCAGGAAGCCAGGGGAAAATTTGGCAAGAGATTCTATTGTGGTTTCTACAGGAAGGAGCAGATGAGAAGGGGTAAGCAGGCTTAGGCTTGGCTAGTTGAAATAATTCAGCAGACTCTGAGGCATAAGGGATGTGCCTAGGTTTCTAGTAATTGGTCCTGGGGTGATTAGGCCAGGTGGATAGCAACCTGGAGTAAAAGCCCAATAAGGAAGGTGGTTGTAGGTATGGGCTCTGGATTGGATGCTTTGCATATAGAAGACATGCTTACAGGCAATTCAGTTGACTAGCTCTAGGAATCAGCTAACTTTGGGAATGATAGTCCTTTTAGGGTCAGCAAAGCCCCAAGATGTCAAATCAACAAAAATAAAAAACAAAGGACATGATTCCATGTTCCGATTTGATGTCCCTGAAACAATTTTAGGATTTTCACATCGGTGTATTGGTGTTTTGGTCCACCCAGAATCCTGCCCCCACGTATATATAGTATGTGCTGTATTTATGGGACCATTGAAAATATCTGTCCTTCCTTGACCAAAGGGTGGGCATTTGGTGCAAGCTATGGCAAACTTTCTCTACCAGAAAGCTAAATCTTGTGTGGAGCAAGAATACAAAACTGTTGGAGCTGATTCACCAAGACAAGGGTACCCACCACATCAACCCACTGGTCTGCAACATGATTTCTACAGCTACTTTGGGTTTTTTCTTTCCAAAGTTCAGCTCTTAAGTATTTCCCTCAACTGAGTTTCCCCATGTCCTTTCATTAACTTCATATTTAATATAAATTAGTTGGAGTTGATCTCTGTTGCTCACAGCCAAAGAAACTGCAATGAAGCAGTCTGCCCACAGGTAGAAAAAGTACTGGTGACTTGGAATTTTTAATATTTCTTATCTCTTTACAGTGATTCAACAAAGTTTTCTTCTGATTATGATTTTGCATCTTCTACCATAGGTTGAAAGTTAAATGATCATGTAAATGCAGGGATTTCCATTTTACATGGCAGTTATATTTTCTTTTGCACACTGAGAAATAGGCATCCTGCTTTCTAGCTGGGTCTTCTGCAAGGAGGTTAGCATGATCACTCGTGATCACTTTCAGAGCCTTCAGAGCTTATCTCTCCTCAAAGTGGAAGGTCGAACCCAGTCACCTGCTTTTAGACCCCATCACTCACTGAAGACGAATACTAGACACAACCTCTCATCATCCTCTACTGATTTTTAGAGGTTGCAAAGACACTTCAGGGTGGAAAGGTTAACACAGAATTACTTTCTGGAGCCGTGGTCATAGCAACGAGAAGAAGGTTGCATCAATAGCTGCTCTGGCTGCTACCAGGACAATCCACTTCTCTCTCTTGACATTAGAGCAGTTCCAGCCCTTCTTAGACAGACCCATCTTGCCTGACAACCTGTGTGAATTTCTTCTCGTTGGTCTGTGCCTAAGTGTGTTCATGCGCTATACACTCACGGAGGCCACGTCCTCTGGTCAGACAATAGCTGACTTGGGTCTTGAGGCAGAGGGGTTTTGACAGCTTGAATATGTCCAAAAATAATGTCAAGGCAACTAAGGGTTTAGGACATACATTCAGTTGTGTTGAACTCTGCTCTTTTATTACATCTTGAAAAGGAGGACGTTTTCTTCCACAGAAGAAGAGGGAGGGGAAAAGGTGGGAACATTTTGCCTCTTGAAGAAATAACAGATGCCTATAAATCCAAGCTAAGAGATGGTCTTTTTGAAGACACAATTTGTTGAAAGGTGAGTGCGAATACATTGGAAACAGATATCATCAGAAGGACTTTGGTCTCTGGAAAGCAGATGCATATTTGATTTTTTTCCCCCTGTTAATCCTCCATGCAGTGCATGTCATTTCCTAGTAAGATGTTTAGTGAAAGAGATATCATAGAAATGGGAGCATGAATCCTGAAATTCTGTATTTTGGGAAAGGTAAACAAGGAATCTCCAGAGATGGCAACACACCAGTAGATTCAGTCGGTGCTGTCTGTGTGTCACTGGCTTGTTGCCTGGAAAACAGACTTCAGGGTACTTTTTACACCAATCAAGAAGGTTTCATTAAAAGATGATTAGTATCAGACAACACTGGGAAAGACTTTCATCTGATTCATCAAGCTCATAAACAAGATAGTCCCAGCATGCCATGACTCCATGAAATGAAAAGATGTTTGTTAGCCCGAATTATGGTCAATAGCTATTCAACTGCAGCCTCTGTGGGCCGGCAAGTCTAGAATGCTTGCGTTGTTCTTTGTCAAGGTGCATTTGGCTTAATCTTTCATTCCCTTTTCTCTCACATATGAGAGGCAAGAATGTCCCCTGGAAAACAATAGCAGCCAAAACTTTGGGATCTACTACTTACCGAGGGCTTCCAATGTTCTAGAGACTCTGCTGAGCAGTTAACATGCATTCCTTCATTTGATGTTCCACCAACACCACCATCCTGTGTTTTAAGTGAGGAAACTGAGATCACACAACCTCACTGCTGAAGACACAGCAATAGCCTCCCAGTGTGCTTGTAATAAAATCTCAACTCTGGCACCTGTCAAAGTCCTCTGTGATCTGGCCCCTGCCTACCCTTCTGATATTATCTCATGATATGCTTTTCCTCACATATTTCTTGAACTCTCCAGGTTCATGGTCTTTACACCGGCTATTCCCGGTTTTTGGCCAGATCTTTATAATGGGCTTCTTCCTGTTCAGGTCTCGGCTCTAAATGTCACTCAGAGAGTCCTTTCCTGACCACCTTTCTAAATTACTTCCTCCTATGCCTTTCATTTATTTTTTCTTTAACAGCACGTATCACTGTATGAAATGACCTTGTTAGGTAATTCCTTTTTATTTAATACTTGTCCCTTTAGAATGTAAGCTCCAGGTCAGATACCTCAGTACTGTGCACCACTCTTTATTCACTCACTTGTGGCATTTAGGTGCCAGATAAATATCTGTATAATAAATTCATGTATGAATGAATGAGTAAACTATGGGAAATACAGGGAACTCATTAAGGATCATAGAGTTACTAAGTGTCAGAGATAGGGCTCAAACCCAGGTCATCCTAATTCTAGAATTCAAATGCTTAATCACCATTCAACATTGTTTCCCTGTAGCGTTTGGAACATATCAACTTTTATTCATCATTCAAATTTGTGCTAAGAGAAATGGGGCTTCGATGAATTGGGGCATGAAGATGGTGACCAACCACGTGAAAACATACAGGGCTGATATTCAAGTGGTATGCTGTAGAATGGTGATATTGGTGTTGAAAGATTAAAATGCTACTGTAGTGATTGGTAAGCAGCCACTGCTGTGAACTTCCCAAGTGTACAGGCCCTCTCTGGTGCCCTCCCTTGAGACTTCCTGAAGACTTGGAGCCTCCCCCAGGATCTCTCCTTGATCCAGTAACTAAAAGGTCTACACCTAGCACAGCAGTGGGCTTCCAGGACCACTTTCATTCATCCTGATGGATCATACCCACTGAGCATCACTTTCTTCACTCCTGAAAAACACTCAAGTCAGCCACTGTAAAAGCCAAGTTCTTGACTTGGTCTACCCTTTCTGGAGATATGAAACTTAAGCCAAATCAGTTTAGCCTCAGGATACTAAGGGAGAAAGTCCTTTTCCCTTTTTTCTCACCAAATGCTTATTATAAATTTCTACTTAATAAAGAAAAAGGAAAAGAACAGGCAATACTGGCAGGTATTTGTGAAATACTAATTGAACTGGCAAACCGGAAGTGTTTTAGGGTTCTGCGAGGGACCATAATAATCATTTTCCCTTCAACTTTAGTTGGCTTTTAATTCTTTTTTGTCCCAGGCTTCCCATTGTATTGAATGTGCAAGAGTAACCTGATGAATAAGCCGATGTGAAAACTATCTTCTGGAAACAGTAATGGCCAACATTTACTGGATGCCTACCATGTTTGGGAATTATGCTAAATATATTATATATGCATTATTCTGTTATTCAGATTATAAGTTATTGCATGTAATATTCGCAACACAATTCTATAAAGTAGAAATCACCATTCTTCTCTAACAGATGAGAAAACTGAACATCGCCGGTATGTGTAACTTGCGTGAGGTTGTTTACTTACTATGTTTTGGGGTCCACATTTGAACCTGGTCTTGCTGATTGCAGAGCAAGATCAACTTAACCACCTTGCAGAACTACCTCTTAAATTAAAAACCAAAACAACAACAAAAACAAAAATAAAAACAAGTTTAACTTGTCTTCCAAGCTTCTAGTTAACATCTCAACTAAGAGAACAAAAACAAAATAGCCAGTTTGTCTGGAAGTTCCCATTGAAATGATTAACTCTTTTGAGTTTAAACAAATAATGCAGCAATGTTTACATGTTTTTGTCTAAAAACTTTTCCATATGTTTCTCGTTTGCTCACATATGGTAATGCTGAATTTAAGAGCACCCTGTAGTCCCCACAGAAAAGAAAGTAAGCCTCTGGATGAATCTAAACTCAAACACATGCCTGCAAGTCCATTTCACTAAGTTGCTGTTCCTGGTGCATTTGTCAGTGTAAAAACTTAAACGCTGTATCAATTGCTCCTGGGACTCTGAGTTAATACCTTTGCCTGCTCTGACTTACGACAACCATTAATAGACTTAATGTGCTAGTAGCATGGGCGGTTGAAATTCTGCCTAATAAAAAAAGCACAAAATAAAGTCATAGGAGGGACTGTGGTGGGGAAAGAAAGCCCCTTAAGTATTATTGATTAACTAATTAGCCAATGTTTATAAAAAGCCTTAACAATTAATTTCACTATATATATTTTAAGGGTCATTTTATTGATAGCTGGGCAGTATAGAATGGACTGCCCTTTTTGTTAGGAGAGGGGAGTAATGGATGGAATGGGAAATAGGCCCCCAATGGTGAAAGCCTGGTGAGGACAGTATGGTATTATCTGGTTATCCACCCATCTTTCTGTATTTAAAACACTTAAAATACTCAATCTAACTGTCATGAAAA